>SCLG01000047.1:527778-558982 GCA_004367875.1 Oikopleura albicans
ATAATTTACCCTGTGAAAGGCTCCTAAAGTATTTTTTCAAAATGTCGTCAGGGAAATTCCATAGGATTCTGCCATAGGAGTTCTGAAGGTGATATCAATAATTTGGGAAAACGCTAAGCTGCAAATCAACTGAACTTTCGTTTGAGCGAAAAAAAAGTTTAACAAAATCTGATTTAGGCACAAAAAACCTGACCACAAAAATGGCCCATTTGGAGGCCTTTAATCAAATTTATCACGTGACTCGTTGAACTTGACCTTGATTTTTCAAAAATCTTTAAAGCTAACTTTTCAAGACGAACATTTTGGCCAAAACAGTTTTTTTTGAAAAAATTTGGTGGTCATGGCTTATTTTTTTTCTATTAAATAGTAAGACCTTCCTTTGTATACTGTTAATATTAAATGCCAACCTTGCGTAGTATAACATGAGGTTTCATGCAAGGAATCCGAGGGATACCATTCTCCATCTTCTCGCAAATATAGGGTTTGAATGTCTTCATCTAGGTCCGCGGCCAGATTATTGTAGCTAAAACTGCTGGCCTCGGTCAGATTGTAACCCAGCCAAGTTGGGCCATGTCCTGTCAAGATATTATTGTCACTTAGAGATTCTGGCGTCGGTAGATATCCATTCAGTGTCTCACACCAAATTTTTGCGTTTTCAAAAGTCATAACATTTGTATTTCGGGTCAGTATTATTGTTTCATCACCAACTATTATCTTCTCGTCGTCTAAAATTTTAAGGATAAGACAAAGCCTATTGTATTTGATGTAATATTCTGAGGAGCTTAAAGTGTAAAACCTTTAACTCGTGACTCGTCGAACGTGGCAAAATATTGTATGAAGCAACTACAATCCACTTTTTGATTCTGAGTTAAGTGGTTGTACCAGTTTTTGCTGTGATTTGTAGACGCAAGGAAAAGTTTTCCCGAATGTACAAAAATATTTTCGTCTGAGTGTAATCATAACTTACATTTGTCAGGACATGAACAGTACTCCCAGCGAGTGTCCGGATCTGTTGTAAAACACCACGCACCGTTTTGCGGCCCGATGTTCGACTGGCCTCGGCAAAAGTTATGCTCACCAAGATTTTCATAGTTTTCCGGGGTGAAGCGGTGCGCGTGGGGTGTTTGAGATGACCAGTATTGGCACGTTTTACCAGACTTCGTCTTTTTTACTTGGCTGACATCGTTCAATGGTAAGTAACCGTGAGAATTTGTTAAACATTGGTTGAATATACCGGTTGGTTCATCTTTTGGGGTAGCTGCATTGTCCTTTATGTTACATTTGTGACCGCTGACGGCATTTACATCGGTAGCGCTAGCAACCAATGTGTTTTTAAGTCGACATTCACCACGTAGCGTCGGAAGATGTAGGAAGCCTTTGTTGGTTTTTTATATTACCGAAAGTTGTGCTACACGCTTATGAATACGCTTAGAAAATTAATTACAAACAAATTGTAAATCGGCCAATTTGTTAATTTTTAACTTCTTTCATCTCGATTATGTATTTTCAGTACTCGATATTATTTTACAGGTTTGTTGTCAAATCATTCCGCGTTCCAGGTAAAAATTAAAAGTCGGCCAACGTAGTGAGCTAGAGCCTCTAGCCTAGAGGATGTTTTGATCTACAATTGGATTTTTAAATTTTTTTTAACCGTATTCTTTGAGGTTGAGAAATCAAAACCAAAATTTTGGTAATCTAAATAAAAACCACCTTTGCATTCATCATTGGCTAGACAATGAGATGCGCAGTCAAATGACGAGTCTTCATAAACTGCATCTCCCAAATTATCACCAGAAAGCGCATACCCATCCCAATATTTGATTTTGTTTGAACCGCTACATGAACTTGCTTTACAGTATGCTATATAAAGTTCTACAATTTGGGCGTGCTGATTATCTTGAAATTCAATTCGAATTTCCGTTGCTGTTACATCCGAATTGCTGTTTACATCCGAATGAAGTTTATATGTTTCCAAAAAGGTTATAATACTATATGTAGGGTTCGAAAATGCACACTCAACTCTGCCATATACCATGTATCGTTTTTTTGTTTTTTAGCCTATTTTCCATTAGATAGGTTCCTTAGTCCCGATTAGCCGATGCTCAAATTAGTGTGCGATTTCAAATACATGTGGCTTTCACGGTTAAACCACTTTCTTAACTGGTTGGTTTGAATAGACCAAGTATATTAAATAAATGTTGAGTTTCTAAAACGTTTATCGTTTTATGACTCTAAAGCTATGAAAATTTATCGGTTCACATTCATTAGTATCTTGAAGATAAAGGAACATCTTGTGTAGTTGTTATACTTCATGTAATGGCCATGCCTTTTACAAAATTTGTTTTGAAAATATGTGGTATAAAACTGATCTTAAAGACCATGATGGTCAATGATGGTCCGAGTTCAAATGGGTTCCAAAATTCTCGAAATAAAATTTTCTCAAGTTGACAGTGTTAACAAACTTATTTATTTTATTCATTTTTGGTATCAATATTCTTTTTTGACCCTAACTTGGTGCTTTTTCGAGGTCATTGGGAGTTCTGGCAACAATAATCTCATCCGCGTAGAGAACAACATTTTTATACCGATTTCTACAGCAGTTTGTTCTTGTATACATTTTGACCTCATTTATTCTGACAGCCTCCGTGAATGTGATACGGACGCCTTTTTGAAGATCATTTGCATTGTTGTCGTGCCACATACTGGTGCTAGAGTGGTCCCCGTCGTACATTTTGAATTTGACATAAGCGGGATGTGTCGAACCTAAAATCTCAGTTGTGGCGACTTCTTCGTTTCCGTGGAAAATACTACATTCTTCCTCGCCCGAAATAGATGTCATACAAGGCGCTCTAGTGTTCGGATATAGAACTTGAAATAAGAAAAAAGGAAAGCGCTAATTACAAAGTGAAATTTATCTTTGAGACCCATGCGGACGGATACTACAGTTTTAACGTTCTTGATGTGCACGAACGCCTTGATATGCACTTTTCCAGCAAAATTTACGAGGCTGTCAAGAGTACCAAATGTCAAAATTTGAAATAATAAAAATAAAACTATAGATTCATAAATTTTGCCGCGACCGAAAATGTACCGTTTGAATTCGAAAATCCTACCAAAAAAGTTTCTGGCAACCCACTTAAAGAAAAAAAACAGAAAAAAATCAATCATAATGAACGCCTGTCTTGATGTGCACGACTGCCTTGATGTGCAATTTTTTCGGAAACGCAATATGCACATGAAGAAGTTTTGGATTATACTTGCTCTGAATAAGGCACGTCACACTAAAGACAAATTACCGTTAGAGTGTGTTTGTAATAACACAAATAAATTAAAAATACAATATAATAAATAAAGTATAATTATAAAAAAACAGTACATACAAACTTACACTACATTCAAATACACCACCTGCGCCGTCATCGGGTCAACATTTTGAGGAAGAATCGGGTTTTGACCCGATAACGGCGAAGGGCGTAGGCGGAATGTTTGGAAAATTTTGATCGAAAAATTTGACCCGATAACGGCACGAGCGGGAAATTTGACTTGTTTTTGGCAAGTTCAAAACTTGACCCGATAAAGGCACGAGCTGTGATTTTCTAGAACGTCTCATATGTCTATCTCTATAACGTAGGTTAAAGTTGAAAACTTAGCACAAAAATTCTCCTTTTTGANTTTATTAGTGGGCGTAGAAAAAAAATTTAAATAGTTTCGGGCGTAAAATAAAAAAATAAGAATAATGGTGTTTTTTATTTTTTAATTTGAGCAAGTTCAAGGAAAGAAAAAAATAGCAATGAGTCATATTTTCCAGACTGAATCGTAAATAAAACCAATTTCCCGACATTCTTAATAAGTTTTATATAGATATTCTGATTGGTAATTGAAATACGGATTTTTTTCATATGAAAAGAAAAAATCCATATGGAACACCTGAATTATGATTTTTTTATTTAATGACGCGCTACCCTTTATATTAGGTAATTAACACATTTTTGTAATCAAATTTATTTTTCATTCATTTTTTCAATCAGACTCATAATTATCGGTATCCTCATCGTCAGATTCAAAAGCAGTAACGTCGTTATAGTAACGTTTATAAAAGGCGCAACTTCGACATTTTTTGCCAATTTCATTATTAATAATTCATATGAAATATTAATCCCGGAAACCATTTATTTTAAATACCTTATAATGAGCAAAAGTGGTCACAGCTGACTCAAGATCAAAGTTGCTTAGTATAGAAAAATATATTATTAAATGTGTATGTTGATTATCTAAATGAAAGCTAGCGCGCCATTAAATAAAAAATATCGTAAGTCAGAAGTCCCATATGGATTTTTTTTTCATATGAAAAAAATCCGGATTTGAATTACCAATCAGAAAATCTTTATAAAACTTATTGAAAATGTCGGGAAGTCGGTTTTGTTTACGATTCATTGTCGAAAATATGACTCATTGCTATTTTCTTTTCTTTCCTTAAAGTTGCTCAAATTAAAAAATAAAAAACACCATCATTCTTATTTTTTTATTTTACGCCCGAAACTATTTAAATTTTTTTTCTACGCCCACTAATAAAAAAGTTACGTTTTCCCGTTTAGCTATCTTTGGTTTAATAAATTTAGGTGGTTTAGAGTGGCGTTTTGAGCACTTTTTCAATTTTTCTGCCCTCAGGCATTTTCTTCTTGTTTCTGAGCGTCCTAGGCAGTTTGGGTCGGGCCGGTCTATCTCTATAACGTAGGTTAAAGTTGAAAACTTAGCACAAAAATTCTCCTTTTTGAAAATTCTGACTACTAGCCAATGAGATCAATTAATTTATTACTACCCAATGAGATCACATTACAGTACGTAACGTAGGTTAAAGTTGAAAATCTAACAATCGGAGAATTTATTACGCTTGTCCCCGACAAGAATTTGTCATCTCAGGATTGTGATTGGTTCTCACTTGATGGAGAATGCAATTTTTTCGGAGAGAAGCGGAATGAAATATTCTCTGCGCTAAGTTTTCAACATTAACCTACGTTATTTCACATTCAATGCCAGGAAGTGATATTTAGTTCCTTGTTTTTTTGTGGGCATTTGAGTCGAATTCATGACACATTCGTTATCAAACGTGGAAAGTTTAAAAATGAGTTCTATTCCAAGTCTTGAACAGTCAACAAATTTATCGCTGGGGCAACATTGACTGCTGAAAACAATCGCGCTACCATCACATGCGCTCGAGCTGGAACAACATTTCATGCCATTTAAATAAACATAAGGGTGAGACTGTGGGCACGGTGAAAACGCTGGAGGTGTATATTCAATGTTCAATTCGGCAATGACTGCTGGAATGCCAGTCGGGTATTTTAGAGAAACCTTGGTGACTTCAATCGACTTCAACGTTCGAAAGAATATAATCTGTCCGGGTGAGGGCGTATTGTTCGATGTGCAACCCTGTTCAACATCATCCAAGTACAGGCATATATTCCTGTACCAATCTGGTTCTACTATTCGGTCGGGTCGCACCTGTAGATGTAACTCGTGGAAAATAGTTTTTGTATTGAAAGAAACGCTCACCATATTTGGCGCTTCAACGGGCGATTTGGCGCGCCAAATCGTTTTCGGGTCTCCATCAAACATATTTTCGTAGGAACGCGCCGTCCCATCAAAATTCAGACTCGCCTCGCCAATCGCTGACCATGTTGCAGTCTCCGCCTGGCCACTCCAAATCATACGCCCATCGTTTTCTGAAAATTTTAAATATGAAAAGTGATTGTCAAAAAATTTATGATATCGTCCTGATTTTTAAACGCGAAAAAATTTTCTAACGGAAATGCATATTTCTCCTAAGTGCGGCACTTAAGAGGGGGAGGACTGTAATACAAAAATATTTAAAAAGAAGGAAATTGCCGTTCGGTGATTTGCTTTTCGGTGATTGGCCGAGCGCTCAAAAAGACCATTGACAGGCCACATAGGCCTCAGACGCGCTGTCAAGCAACGTTACCAAAAAGTCGTAACATTATTTATTTTTTTCGCGTTTGAAAATCACTCCGATATATGAAAAAAAATCAAAAGACTATCAGAAAAAAAACATTAAGGTTATCCGCTCTTTCTTATTCTCAAAAGAATAACCTTTCGCGGTTATCTGCGAAGGGGTTTTTCATTCACGCCAGTTGTACGGTTATCTTTCGTACGTATCTTTCCATTATTTTTCGTTTACGGTTATCTTTCATCATTTTTGCAATAGAAAAAAAATACGTATTTTTTGAAGAAATTTGAAAGGTAAAATAGTATTTTGAAGCCGACATTTCCTAGCAAAACAATAAATTGCTCTAGACTTAGAATGAGTTTGTTTTGTTACAATGGCGTTAGAGTCCAATACACAGGATGCCCAGTTATCATGCGAACTTGATTCTCGAAAACTCGCAAGATAAGCGTTCTTCGCAAAATAACTGCTCCATGCGTAGGCGGAAACGCCGAAAAATAGGCCAAACAGAAAACACTGACTTGACTTTAATGCAGTGAAAAACTGAGTTCAGTTTATAACTATTTAAGTTAAAGGTTAAACTAAAAACATAAAAGCTTCCCAAAAGAAATCTAAAAAGACATGATATGATAAAAAAACCTATTTTCAGTTATTTTTCATTTCGTACAAAAAACACGTATTTCGCAAAAATCGCGCACTATGACATGGGGTGAAAATAGCGGTTCGAAGGCCTAAATCACGAACGACGACCGAGACGCAAACGTTCAATAGAGCAGGGCTCGGCACAATTGGCTATTTTTTTTTTGGCTCGGCTCGGCTCGCTTTTTGAGCGGGCCAAAGCGAGCCAATTCTGCCGAGCCCTGCAATAGAGAATCAACCAAAACTAGAAATAACATATTTTGTTTATTTCTGATATTTCGGCATTAGGCCATTTTCAAAGAGTTTGCGACTAATGAATAAATACAAAAACTTTTTCAGATTAAGCAGGAATTCTATTAGTTGCAAACTCTTTGAAAATGGCGTAATGCCGAAATATCAGAAATAAACAAAATATGTTACAATGGAAATCTCAACTAAACAATGGAACAAAACTAGAAATGTAATACTAAGATATCGAGCGACTTAATACAACTTCTCTGGTTTATTTTGCTTAACTCCCAGGGGGAAGTGCGTGTAAATAGACACGCAACTGGTTTTTTTCGTCGATTTAAGGCATATGGAGGCCCCGTAGGGCAAAACGGGTATTGGTGACCCCCCCCCCTCAACTTTTCCAGAAAATTTGATTGACGGTGTCATTTTTTGCGTAGGTTGGAGATTTCAAACAGCTCTCTAGGGGGCCCTGGTGGCCCAAATCACTTTCTGAATAGTCAGAACGACGTAGTTTGACGAGCTCTACAAATTGGTTTTACCAGTTTTTTTTTTGATTAATGTGAATTTTTTAAGTGCGTGTTTATTTACACGCATTTCCCCCCTACGGGTTCCCAAAACTCCTTCCCCCTAAGAGTTAAGTAAAATAATACGCTTCAGCAAATTGCATTCATACTTTTACTGTTTACACGTTATACATTATGCAGATAGTTTTGTGAGTTTACGTACCTGTACATGAACAATAGTCATATTTAGTTTTTGGATCTGTTGTGTAACACCAGGCACCCAAATCGCCATCCGGATTCCGACAATAATTGTGATTTCCAAGATATTTTTCTGGATAATTTTCTGCGGTTCGTGTGTGTCTGTGTGGCCACTGGCTGGTCCACTTTTGGCACGTTCTTCCAGATTTTGTGAAGGAAATAGTACCATTATAAGGCCCACCGACCCCATTTCCAATTATATAATTTTCGTTATCCGCCAGACAGTCTGCATCACCCGCAACGTCAGTTCCAATTTTCATTTCTACGACTTTTATTTGTTTCAAAAATCTTAAATTCGTTTTTTAGTTATCATTTTATAGTAGCTTCTGTACATACCAGCATAGTTTTATCATAACAAAAAAAATGGCGTAAAATGGCGACCAATTGAAATTCAATTCTAATTTTGATTTTGTTTATGGGATATTTCCCGAGTTCGTAACGCGTTATACTAAGTACCAGCTATTTGGAATGGCGGGTAAATCTTGCTACGCACGCCCCCTTAGTTAAATCAGTTCAAAACGTCAACGTTATTCTTTTTGGAGGGTACGATTTAAAAAAAGTGATCAATTTGGTAAAATCAGAATTTTCAGCGCCAATTTTTTACAAGGAATTTTTACAAGTCTTAACTCCTAGGGGGAAGTGCGTGTAAATAGACACACAACTTGTTTTTTTCGTCGATTTAAGGCATATGGAGGCCCTGTAGGGCAAAACGGGTATTGGTGACCCCCCCTCAACTTTTCCAGAAAATTTGATTGACGGTGTCATTTTTTGCGTAGGTTGGAGATTTCAAACAGCTCTCTAGGGGGCCCTGGTGGCCCAAATCAATTTCTGAATAGTCAGATCGACGTAATTTGACAAGCTCTACAACTTGGCTTTACCAGTTTTTTTAATCATTGGGAAATAATGTGAATTTTTTAAGTGCGCGTTTATTTACACGCATTTTTCCCCTACGGGTTCCCAAAAACTCTTTCCCCCTAAGAGTTAAGTAAAGCTTTCCCTAGCTGTTCGAAACCGGTCCTAAATTGGAGTCAATTCGCAAGATAGTATTATCGTTGTCTTGCTCAGCCTTGACGAACTCGTTGACCTCATCGGCAACTTCTGGTTCGATGATTTCCTGTTGGCTATCTTCAAAAGCTGCCTGTGTTTCAAAAGTATACAGTACGTCAATGGAAACGACCGCGTTTGTGGTTGGAGCCAATGTCAAATCTAGTGTCTCAAATGAGACTCCATTAATTCGATGTTGTGATCGCTCCAAGCTCTCACTAATCTCTTCCATCAAAGTAAAGAAAAAATCTTGATATTCAGCACTTGTTTTATTTGCAAAGTTGACATTCCATTTTTTATTTGTGAGACCAGTCCAAATTATATTTCGGGAAACTATAGCGTGATATCCAAGGCCCGGATACATTACGATAAGTCTATAGTATGAGCAATTTTTAAGTTGTTGCGGCAAGAATTCAGAAATGATATACAGGGGGTGTGCGTATTAAGGGTCGGTTAATTTCCCTTATCAAGCACACCCAGGAATAGGCTAATTTAGTGTTGTAACCTGACGTAACTATTATTATTTTTCGCGGCGTAATGTATGATTTTATTAATTTTAAAATTAAATTTGTACTGAATACAATATAAACTTACTATATCCATAAACGAGCCAAAAGTTAGTACAAAATGCCCTTAGGAAACAATGTTAAAATCAGGACCCTTTTTTGGAGCAATCATATCTTTCTCGAAAAAAGCGACCCTTATTTAGTACTACCGACCCTTATTTAGCAGGCCCTTTTTCATCACCCCCTCTGTATTTTGTAAATGAAGATTACAGGGTGCGTTGGGCAGGTGGGCCTTGCCGAATTGGCAGAACCCGAGCCCTAACAGGGAGCCCTAACAGGGAGCAGTAACCGATTTTCCGTTATGTCCGAATTCTGTTAATTCTTAATTCAGCGAATACCGGACTACATCTGTATTCTAGATCTGGATTCTGCCGATTCAGGCAGAAATGAAACAGAAAATAGGAAAATTGCCAATTTCATTCTAAAAATTTCTCATTTTTTCTGTCACTTCCAGGTTCTGCCAAATCGAGCATACCATCCTTAATTGTATTAATCACTTGCAAGATACTACTGTAATTTTGGATATCCTCACTTCAGGCTCTTTAACCTCAAACGGAGTTGATATCGTCACCAAAATAGCATTGGCAAGGCCAAATTCAATAGTTTCTCGAATTTCGTTCAGCAGCGCATTATACTCTTCTTCGAGGTCAGTAGTCGGCGGCATGACAAAGTTGACGGTTAAAATCAAGTCCTCGTCAATAATTTGTAATTCAGCCAAACTAGCGGGTGCAACTTTGCTAAGCAGTGGTATGAGTTCGTCTTTTATTTCCCTTTCTAATCGTTGGTATTCAGAGCTTTAAATTGGCTATTCAATAAAATTCAAATTTATGAGAGATACCCTAAGTTAGGGTGTCCGCGGTTAAAATCGAGGGTCTTCAAATCACTCTAAACGGTTGTGCAACCGATTAAGCATCTTCCACTGAGCAAAAAATGTCATTACGACAAATTCCTAACTTTAACTCTTAGGGGTCAAAATGGGCAAAAACGACGTTTTTTTTAGAAAAAATCAATTTTCTAGACATCTAGGCCTTGGGTCTCCCCAGTTTTCTTCCTATATCAAGCTTGACTATAGTGGATCTTTTTAGTAAAAAAAAGAAAATGAAAAAAAAAGAATAGGATTCATTGAAAACAGGACCTTTTCCGAGCCAAATCCCCCTAAAAAAAAAGAATATAAATGCTTATAATGTGTCTCAAGCTTTTTTCGAAGGTCCACAAATCTGTGTTGCAAATTGCATTTAAACATATAATTCTGTTCTTACTCTATATATTTATATAGATATTTCTGTTCACTTACCTTAATTGCTGAATAGCCAATTAGAAACTGTATGGCTTAATAATTGGTGACTCAGACAATCAGCAACTCAGCACTATTCTAGAATAGAAGGTTCTCGTATGTAGGCTGCTGATTGGCTGAAATCTCACCGACTCGATTATATAAACTATGTACGAGTATCAAAAAAGGAGGAGAATAAAAAATACAGAAAAACATTTTAGTTGTGTTTTAATTCAGCAAAGATAGACTACCGTACCGCAAATCAAATCAACAAAAAAGTATACCAGGTGATAGAGCATGATCCACTTATAAAAAATCTCATTACAGGACCCCCAAATTTAAACCACTAGGGTCCCTAACAACCTAATTCATGAAAACTTGAAACCTGCCGTACGTTCAACCTACCTTAACCTACCATTTTGAATTCAAGCAAAATTGATATTTAGAATAGCCGGCTTTTCTCATTAAAACTTTCACCATCCACGTTGGAGTGTTTTGGCGATATAATCATGACAGCTCGACGTACCTGGGTCGGGCAAGTGCAATATTCCCAAGGAGTTAACGGGTCAGTTGTAAAACACCATGCGCCGTCAAAGGTTCCCTCTGGTTCACGGCAATAATTATGATTTCCTGATCAGGTTATTTTCAATGCCGTCAATGTTCAATATATATTCTCGTCTTTTGATATCTGGTCAAAAGATTCTGGGACTAAATGTATTTCACATAACTGTAGCGAAACGAATATCATAAAGCGTTTCCATCACGAAATGTGTTCTGGTAAATTGTTACGATATGGGTAAAAGGTTACTGTAATAGTCAATTGTTGCTATATGGGTTCGTTACGGTTTTGGTAAATTGTTACGATATGTAAAGTACGTTAGGGATAAATCGTTACGATATGGGTAAGTAGTTACTATATGGGTAAACTGGTACGATATGACTAGGCTGTCCACGGTCAAAAACGAAAGTTGTCGCCAGGAACCCAATTTTTGACAGGAGATGCATTTTAGGCGAATAAAGAAAAAAAATTATCGGTCAAAAATCGGTCAAACACAAAAATGGACATCATTTTCGTGTTTGTCAGCGAAAAATACCTCTACAACATTTTAAAACCGCTATTTTCCATTACTAGATTGCCTATAACCGATAAATACCGGTAAAATCGGTTTACCCGACAAACTGCCAAAAAATCGGATTCTCCGTCCGAAAATACATCGAACCCCAAAATTTCATTAATTTTCGAGGGTGTAGGAAAAAGTTAGCGACTCCAGACCTCGCACCGTGGACAGCCTAGATATGACTCATATCATATGAGTTTATCGTTACGACATGGGTCATTCATGGCAATATATCGCGATATGTTTATACATGTATAATATAATATAAAAAAATAAATATTTCGCAAACGTTCAAAAATTGTCTTTATGATTTAGGACGAGCAGGCCTGCATGCTAACCTTTTCCTAATGCTTTATCCGGAGCGTTCTCTTCTGTGTACTGGTGATTGTGTGGAGTTTGGGAAGACCAAATTTGACACAATTTGCCACTCCATGTGGTACTCATATGACCGCGGTAATCCGGCGGTAAGTATCCGTTTTGCTCAACACAGCCATCTCCGAGATCAAAATCGACTAATTTAGATTTTATATTAGTCACAATTGTTTCGTCATCATCTCTAATTGTGGCCAAATTAAGCAGACTGCCCATAATTGCGTTTACGCTTTTTGTAGGCTGTTAAAAGCAAAATAATAGCTCTAAAATATTAGGTAGGGGATACATAGTATATACTGAATTTTTGAACTAAACTCTGGAAAAAATGTCGATAGAAAACAATAACAAAGTTCGGAAAAAAGTAATATTTATTTTTTTATAATTGAAAACACTTACTTATCACGAAAGCTGTTAAGTAAGTTTTTCCAAAAATTCTAAAACAAAAAAGGCCCCTTATTTTAACCCTCTGCGAATATACTAACCAGGGGAGCAACTGTGTGCGTATTTGCATAAATAGATATATCTCGAGACTTAACGACTAAAATTACTTGAAAATCTGTTCAGAAGTTAACTAATGAGCATTTTGATTTGTTGTGAGACATTCAAGATTGATTGATAAGATTTTATTCTTTGTAACCGAATTTTCGCTTTACAGCATTGTCAAGGTTTTGAGTAACATATCGTTACTGATCAATTATACAAAAACAATTTGAGCATTAAACTAGCGTATTATAGAATAATTAGCATTACACTGTAATTTACACCATAGTTAGGGGTGCCCCTAATTTGCTATCTCAAAAACCCAACCAGCTACAGCAATGAAATTTTAGGACTAGATGCAGTTTGAGCTCAGGAATCAGATGAAACTTTAAAATTTGGGCGCAAATACCCCCATATGGCCCCTATTTTGGCAAAAAAAAAACTCAAAAATCCTGGGTTCAAAAATCAATAAAATGTGTATGATAGTGTATGATTATGGAAGTAGTGTATGATTATGGAAGTAGGCTCGTATGTTCAACCGTAGGACGCCTACTTCCATAATCATACACTATGTTGTAAATTACAGTGTAATGCTAATTATTCTAGAATACGCTAGTTTAATGCTCAAATTGTTTTTGTATAATTGATCAGTTACGATATGTTACTCAAAACCTTGACAATGCTGTAAAGCGAAAATTCGGTTACAAAGAATAAAATCTTATCAATGAGCCACTTGTTTACTTTCTTACGTTTTTTTTCTACGTGAAGCAATATCGAAATTTTGCATACATTTTTAAGACGGAATAACACTATATTTCTTGAGTTAAGGGGGTTAGTGTTGTTGAGTAAATTCTATAATGGGACAATTGTAATTTTCCTTATTTTGTAGAAAAAATTCTAGATATATTTTTCGTCAACGCTTGATTTTGTTTTTCTTGTTTTCATTTCTTTTTCAATCCATCATTAATCGCTTCAACGAAACCAGATAATTTGCGTATTTTTATAACAATTGTAATTATAATTATATTTTATGTCCGAGAAATCCTGCTATGAGATAAGAGATACGAAATACAAACTCTTAATCGCGTTTTGCTTTATTTGTCATCATATTCTTGCAAATCGCACAGACTTGAGACTTGCAAGACATTTCGATCTGTAAGTAAGAGAGAAAATAATTAATTAAAAAAGTGGATTAAGATAAATGTGCGGATTACTAATGCGAACGGATATTCCGCGTTTCAGAAATTTTGGATTCACGTAGGAAAAGTTATAACACTATAGGTCACTTTTTTCCCTTGCGGATATCCGGTGTGTACGGATATATCTGGGCACAATTTGAGCACTCATGGACCAGACAAATTGTTTGAATTTGATTATGCAAAAAAAAATAAATTGATAATGTTAGCCATTCAAATTTTATGATAGATTTTCGTCGACATTTATTGTCGAGAATTTGAGCATCATTTACCCCCTTAATGTTGAAACTGCCAAAGGAGTCAGTTTTAAAGCCTAGCTTTCTCCCTTTTTGATTTCGTTTCGTGCGTTTTCCAAACCATGTCTGAGCTTTGTTCGTTCTCCAGTCACGTCGGCTTCCGTAACGCTTTCCAATTGGACCGTAATCGTATAGAGAAGATTTATAAGGAGTCGTAGTGCCGTGTCATTTTCCACCAGATCAATTGCTTAAGAAAATGTATTATTATGAACCAGACATGAGACTTCCTTAGATTGTATGATCAAGTTCAACCCATATCTCAAGATTAGCCCATAAGTGACCAGATAAACCCAAAAAAAATTTTTGGGAACATGGCCAGATATAGGCCATGGGGTTATAAAAAATTTTCGTGCGCCTACATTCCAACATTTCATAAGAAATGATCCTCATCGTTACACATAAACATCCTGTCGGGAATTTATCGACAAAAAGGGTAAAGTCGATAAAGACTAAAGGTTATAGAGGGTAAAGTGAATAAAGGTTAATCCGTCAACAATTTTTCACAAAGATCAGTTCACATTTAAGAACTGATTCCCATTCAATTGTTGGCAAATATGGACAGATATTGTAATTCACCCCTACGTTGTTATCTTGCAACTTTCGCATGAAAAAATCTGCAAGATAATGAGGTGAACCGTTCACCGTGAATGGTGAGAAGCAAGATAGAAGCTCAGCGTTTAACTCCCAGAGGGACAATAGTTCAACTGTGAACCAAACGCCTTAATGAACAAAAAATGAACAAAAAACGCTTAAATGAACAAAAAAATGATTTTAAAGGGGGCTTTATCGAAATCCGCTGAAACACGGGTCTAGTAAAATTTTATGAGGAACAATTTAAAACATACAAGGAAGCTGACTTTTTTGGAGCTTAAAATAGCCGTCAGGGCGTTTGGTCCCAATTTGAACCATTGTCCGCCTACGGATTATATGCCACTTGGGACCCTTGAGAGTTCACACATTATTTATGTGACATAAAGATAGTGATTCCTGAAAAATTAGCCAAAAAAAGGTCGAAAAATGGGTGAAGGGTAGTTTCGCGACAATTTATGGTCGCGAAAAAACCCATTTATGAGTACTTTCGCGACCACACCATTAGGTCTTGAAACCATAGTTTGAACAACGATTCGCCACCATGTGGTCGCGAAACCATCTTTTGAACAACGATTCCGACCAAAAGGTGTGGTCGCGAAAGTACCCCACTCCGAAAAATGGGCACAAGATACCGGGAAATCAACAAGATAACGGATGACAAAAAAAAACATAGGGCTGTACATAATTTAAACATACGCGTTTTTGTGCAAGCAACACACACAGTTTCGTCTTCGCATTGAACATTCTCCCAACCATACTTTTCGCCGACATTAAGTTGAATGCAAGAAGGATTGTTTTCGGTTTCATTCAGTGGGCCTGATGAGAGTTCATAAATAGGGACACTGGGTTCGCTGTTATGTTTCACCCATTTCAATTTTCGATTATCTTTCAATATGCTTTTTACTTTGTGTTTGAATGATTATGGCGGACCTAGTTTAATTAATATCAGGTGCTTGTAAAATTTAAAAAAAAATATAATTATTGCGAACATATCGGACCCGTTAATAAAATTGATGCCAAAAATGGTTCGAGACCAAGTTTATCATAAATTATTATAATGAATTTATGATTATTATAGATTGTTATGAAGAACTTCGAGCCTTTTTTCCAATTAAAATAGCTTAGCTTTTCGCCATTTGAAAAGGAAAACGTATTTGCGCTTTGTGTTCGTCGTCCGTCAATCCAGACAATATTTGGCCACGCGGTGTCCCCGACAAATATGTTATCAGCCGAATTCACCACTTTTTTCAACATGGCTCCTCTGGCTTTGCACACCTCTGACGCTCCAGCCGAATCTACTGGGCTGCTCTCACAAATAATTTTTAGACACTGGTACTGCCCAGTTTGATTACTGGCTAGCCAGCCGTCTTCGCATTTCACTAAAAATGAAATTAAGATTTCGAAATACATGTCATTCGATTTTATTTGTGTATAACCCCTGCTCAGTTATCTGGTCGCCATTTTTGTCCAAAAAACATTTTGTTACGTAATAATGGCCAGATAACTGCGCAGTTGGTGTAATACAAAATAGCTTGAGCAGTGGTCGAAATATTTTTTCTCAAAGTGCAAAAATTTGTACACAAGAGTTACTTTTTTGGAAAAATTTTAGTGCGGAAATCGGACTGGTCATGATTGACAGTCATGATGCTCACCTGGGGTTTCTGTAATAGTATGGTTGGCGTCTATCGGAAAATATTCTAAGTGTCCATTTCCGGTTGTCTGATCCAGTTCTTCTTTCACAATTTGAATAAGTTCACTGCTCTTTAACTCCGTATTAAATTCTGGGTCGATTTTGAATTGAATGGTGGCGACAGCCTTAGTAACTGAGCTACTGTCAGATCGAGTCATAGAAGCGTCCAATATTTCAGCAATAGCCCCCTTTTCCGACGCCGTTTCGTTAACAGTCTGCGTCAAATCTTGGATTATTCGCCTGCGAACTTGTTTGTACAGGTCAGTTTCTATTATAGGTTTCTTTAAATAGCATTCCGCAAAAAAACTGCGCAGCTCCGTTATAGAATACACCGGGTGCGGTGTTATCAGGCAGGTTTCGCGACTATAAAATAGCCTGATAACTGCCTAGGGCGTAGGCGGAAAAGTAAAAAGATTTATGGGGAAAACCCCGCCTGATAACAGCACGAGTGGGAAAACCGGCCTGATAACATGGAACCTGATACACCGCGCCCGGTGTATAAGGTTTCTCTTGTGTAAAAAAATAATTTAAAAACAGCGAAACCATAAAAAAAGCAATAGCTATTGGTCAAAAACCACCTTTATTTTGCAAATTGGAATTCCATTCATGCGGGTACTCGGATACGATAATAAGTTCGTCATTTATACCATGTTTATTGAGAAAACAGCGGGAGTTCCTTTCGCCAGATGTTGAAATTGAAACATATTTGATCAGCGTGCTATCATATTGATCTAACTGCGCAAAGGGATCAACTTTTTTCTTTTCTTACGCTTATACCACTCTTTTATATACAGTTGTGGACACGAGAACGTGACACTTTCACTTGCCAAAAACTGCCACGTTCTCGTGTGACTGTCACGTTCTCGTAACATTTTTTGACAACCGTTCGTAAGTTTATTAACATTTTTTTAATACAAAAACTTTAAAAATGTATTCTTTAGAATTTGGGCAGCATTTGTTCACTCATTATAGTCTATAGAATATTATTTTGTACTTCCCAAATCACATTTTTGTACTTAATAAGTTTTTATTTTATGAAAACAAGAGTTTTTTGACAAGTTGACAAAAAATCTTCAAAAGTGTCACGTTGTCACAAAATTTCCGGAAAAGGTGCGTATTTCGTCCACTTTTTTTCAAAAATCTGTCACGTTCTCGTAAATGACGACCGTTTGTCAAAAAGTGTAACGTTCTCGTGATTTTGTCACGTTCTCGTGTCCACAACTGTACCCCACATTATCTTGCAACTTTCGAGAAAAAAAAAATCGCAAGATATCGCTCCGTTATAGGTAAATCTATAAAATAATGGGCGTCTGCAAAAAACCGCAAGAAACAGGGTTCCTTTACATTGTTTGCATTTTCCACTTTTGTAATATCAACTTTTAAATCTAGTCTTTTAAAACTGGAAGGAAGAAAACTAGCATAAGAGAAAAAGTCATCGATAACCGGTTAATAAAATCTTCAATGCAAGCTGCAAGATAACGACGATGCGTGTAGGCGTTTTTATGAAAAACCTGGCAGAAAAAAACTTAACGAACGGGCAAAACTAAGAGATAACCGGTGACAACATAATAGAGCAAGGGGTGTACCTAAAAATTGCGCAATAACTTTCAAAAAATTGAGTGAGAATTTCTCGAAAAGTTGGACCCTGCCTGAATAGTTATATTTCCATCCAGTGCGTAAATTCCAATGCTGGTCTCAGTTCCTCGTAAAACGAAGTCCGATTGCCACTGAAAGCAAAATTTGTAACTTTTATAATTTTACCGTGCATCCCACACTAAAAATGCTCGCTTTTAGGCCTTTTTACATATAAAAGCGAGCATTTTTAGTGTGGGATACACGGTATTTTCCACTTTTTGTCCGTCAAAATGACAAAATAAGTGCACATGGAGTGGCTGATTATGCAACAAACGTTCAAGGTCAAAAACGGGCGAAAAAAATTTCAATACTTTTTGATTGATTATTGAGCAAATACATATTATAACTTGAAAAAACAAGAATTTGAGTTTTAGCTCTTCAAAAGCTTCAAAAATAGGGTAAAGTCCTAAAAAATCATTTTGCGGTGAAAAAGAAAAAAATCGTCTTGGGCAAATCTTCCAAGAAGATGGATGCATTTAAAATTTTGAAAAAAAAATGTTTAGAAAATGACTCAATATGCTGTAAAAGTTATAAGTACAAACGTGGTCAGAAATGAAAAAAATACTTTTTTTGTACTTTTTTATAACTTTTATTTTTTAATTGAAAACAATTTTCCTGAATTTTGCGAAGCACAGTAACAAAGGTTTCAAAAAGGCTTAGGATTTGGTTTGTTAGAGTTAGGGTTAGGAACTCTAACCGTTAGGGTTCGGGTTGGTTAATTTAGGGTTATGGTTAGTTAGGCTTAGGATTAGTCAAAAAAGGGTTAGGGTTGTTCAAATAGGTAAACATTTGTCCAAATGGAAAAACGTTTGGCCATCCGGGTAAACTTTTGTCCAAATGGGAAACCGTTTGTCCAAAATTTGGACTCCAAATGGGTAAATATTTGTCCAAATGGGAAAACATTTGTCCAAATAGGTAAATGCGCGAATACCCTAGTTTTCTATTGTCCAAGTGGGTAATCTGTCCAAGTGATGTACACCCTAGAAATCAATTAAGAAAATTTTAATCAAAATTAGACGGAAACACATGGTTTTTTCATTTTCAAATATGCAAATAAACAGAGAATAAAGAAAGTATATGGAGGAGTTAAAACCTCAACAGTATTAGGATACATGATCTAGTCTACGTGTTTTCAGCGAAATACTATATTTCATGCTTCTGGCTTCCCTCGCAGGTTTGAAAAAGTCAAGATTTAGGAAAATTAGGTTGAAAAAGCGCCTCAAAAATTTATTGCGCTAAACAAGACTTACCGATTGGAAGGCATGGTCGGGGTGATCAAAACTATTCGGGAGTACATTTCCTTGTTGTATAATTGACGATTGAGTGCCCTCACTCATTTGAAGCACGAATTGCAATTCATTTTCCTTCTTTTCCCAAGCCACCGATATAGTTATTTCTTCCTCGGTATTAACTGATAAACGCACTCCGGCTTTGACTTCGTTGAAATTAGTCGACAAATCTACTTTGTTAACTGAAACACAGTGTGGTTACGGAACCAATTTACAAGCAAATACCGTATACACAGGTTAAGTACTTAACCTTCCACTAAAATTTTTTCAAAACTGGACGGTTAAGCCGGTTCCGGAAAGTTAAGCCGGTAGTGCGTAGGCGACTTTTTTGGGGAAATAAAAAAAAAACGAAGTGGACGGTTAAGCAAAAATAGCCATTTTATATAAAAACTTGATCTCCTATAACACGTGACTCTTTTCTATGACTGTTATTTCTTACTCAATTGACTTTTTTACTCAATTGACCATTGAAAAAGTTTTAATATCGCTATGACATTAATTTTTGAGAAACAAAGAGAAAATTTTCAAAATAATTTACTAAAAAACGGACGGTTAAGCCAAACTGGACGGTTACGCCGGTAGGGCGTAGGCGTTAGCTCTAAAAAAATTAGCTAAAAAGTGGACGGTTAAGCCGGTTCCGGACGGTTAAGCAAAAATAGCCATTTTATATAAAAACTTGATCTCCTATAACACGTGACTCTTTTCTATGACTGTTATTTCTTACTCAATTGACTTTTTTACTCAATTGACCATTGAAAAAGTTTTAATATCGCTATGACATTAATTTTTGAGAAACAAAGAGAAAATTTTCAAAATAATTTACTAAAAAACGGACGGTTAAGCCAAACTGGACGGTTACGCCGGTAGGGCGTAGGCGTTAGCTCTAAAAAAATTAGCTAAAAAGTGGACGGTTAAGCCGGTTCCGGACGGTTAAGTAATGGACGGTTAAGTACTCAACCTGTGTACTACAAATGGGTAGAGAGTCTTGATATTTCCAGAAGTTTCAGAAAAATACACCCGCGCTCCCGTTTTTTTAATCTCTTGTTGCGCTCCCGACAGTGCAAAATGATAGTGCGGCTCGAAACTAAAGCGTCAGGTCGTGTCTATTTATTAAAAAAGTCTATAAAACCAAAATGATGGGTTTGTTTTTATATATTTATTCGGATTATTAGACACGATTACTTTTTCGTGTTATAAAAGACATAAAAGAATTATCTTATTATCAATCGGTAACAAGATGAATGGCTGATTAATCCAAAAAAAACTATGATAACTCTTCTCGATTTTGAGGTATTAACGAAATTTATAAAAAAAAAATGTTACATGGCACTGTTGGGAGCGCAGGAGGTAATATTTAAATGAATTAAGGTCCGTCGTGTTACTTACAAACTGGACGTTTTGAAAACTACCATGATATACAAATTAAAGTTTAAAAAAATGTGAACCTTAAATATTTTTCGAAAATTGGATTTCATTTTTTTTACTTTCAATTTTGGTCGGAATTTTGAAAACTCGAAATTTCTAGAACTCAGTAGCCAAGTGAACTTGGTAATGCTTTCTAATATTAGTTAACACCTTGAACTGTAGTAAAAACATTAAAATTAGGACACAAATATGCTATACTGATTTTCAGGTTGTATTTGTACAGAACATGACGGACCCCTCCTCAATTATAAATTAGTTCGCTCACCTGACGCGTCTTCTTCTGCTGGAAAGAGTTTTATACATTTTTTGGGCACAGTAGCTATTACTATGAATTTCATTTAATGAGAATTTTATGTATATTAACTATGTTTTTGTTGTTTCAGGGGTGCCGGTTTTCTGAAGACATTATTTTAAAAATCAAAGTGTTTTTAAACATCTTTTTCGTATTACGAAGTTTAAAACTTGGTAATTAACGTTAATCATGAAAAAATCAAGATGGAATGATGCAAAAACGATAGCAAATGTAAAAGTGATGGTTAACTCTCCTTCTTCTCGAGGATTAAAATATAATGCATGTGTGATTCCTTCTGGATAAGTTACAATTTCCAAATTATCGATTCGCGCCAAAGCCGCCGGGTTAAAGGTGTTAGATGTGAAAACTTGTATGGTTTTTATTTGATGTCTCTTTTTGGGATATGGTATTTTGTTATCATTAAGAGTGTCTCCCACCGACAATTTTGTCCTACTTTTTTTTTGTTAAATTATAACGGATGCTAACGCCGACGTCTTGCTAAAAACAACCAGCATCAGAAAATCTTTTAAAAAACTCAAAAACATTTCCAAAACACCCTTTTAAAAGCCACCTTCGACGTCTGTTAAAATATTGGGAAGATTGTTCACATATTCTTCAATAATTTGATTGTTGATTGAAATAGTAAACTTGTAGACACCATTTTTGTCTTTCAACTGAGAAATTGTTAAGGACGTCCATTCGTCAATGGGCAATGAGTTAGTTTCCGTGCTAAAATCAACCGTACCATTTACCGTTGAACGAATAATTAAATTGGTTCTGCCAGCTTGAAAGGAAATTGACGGTGTTCTTTATAGGTTGTAAAACTAAAATTATCCGAGTATCAAGGCCAGGGGTCGGCACATTCGATGTTTTTTCCTACCCGACCCGACCCGGAAACCGCGGGTAAAACACGGGTTTTTGAGTCGGGTCACAGACCCGGGCTAAATTCGAGCTCGGACTCCGGGTCGGATCACAGACCCGACCAAAAACTCGGGTCTCGAAATTTGGGTCGAAAAACTCGGCTCTAGACCCGAGCAAAAAAGTCTATCCAACCCGAGTTAGACCCGACCCGAGTCAGACCCGTCTCGGGTTTTAACCTCGGGTCCAGAACTCGGGTCTAGACCCGAGTAAAAATAGCTACCCGACCCGTGTCCTACCCAAGCCGGGTACGGGTCTACTCGGGTAGGAGATCGGGTCGGGTACCCGAGTGCCGACCTCTGATCAAGGCTAGGTATAATTCGAGTAGGAAAATTCAACTGACGAGTCTAAAATACGAAAAAAAAACTAATCTGTCCTTAGCCGTGTTCAACTTGACGAAATACTACTCTTCGTTTGCCATAGATTTTCGCTGTATTTTCGCACCTATTTTTTTCACCTAATTTCTAGATGGTTGTCTCCCGATTTTCACTTCGGACTGGAATATAAACAAATCAAGTGAATCCGTTTTCATTTCGTATGAAGTACAATTTTTTTACAGGGGGTCGTCAAATAAGTGCCCCTCAAATAAGGGTCGCTTTCGCCAAATAAGTGACGGTCGCGCCAAATAATGAAACTGGAGAAAAAACTCAAGTGTACTCAACAGGCCTCAACTGCCTACGTCAAAAGAACTGAACAGTTCTCAACTTTCGTATTTGGTTAAAAACTAGGACTGTACCAAACTGTCCTCAACTGTCTTTTCGAATTGCTAGGGACAGATAACTCTTGCCAAGCCCTTCTGGATACCGTGCGTTTTCGGTAAAATTTCAAAAAAACAAAATTTTAACCTTAAACTTTTTTTTCATCTTTTTTTTTCACTTTGCTTTTAAAAACCCTCGAAACTTCGAATTAATTTTTGACATTTACAACCTAGTTCTGTCTCCATAATCTGTAGCGTCGTTTCCAACACCAATATGCAAAATATTCGTTTTCATTGGAGATGTTCCCACTGGCTTTTTTGAGTATTGTCAAAGTAATTTTTTTTTTAAACGTGTTTTACACATTGATTTTTATAGTAAAAATACTTTTAATGGGTTAATAAAGTTCAGTTATTGATAGATTGTAATAAGAAATCTAACTATTTTTATTGTTGTATATAAACCACAAAATCAGTTATCTTACTTTTCAAAAAGTGGTAAGATAACCTAAATTTCATATGACTACTGAATAGATGATGCAGATTTTCCTGTTTACCTTGAAACTGGGAGTGGGGTAGTTCCGCGACCATTTATGGTCGCGAAAAAACCCGTTTATGAGTACTTTTGCGACCACACCATTTAGTCGCGAATCGTTGTTCAAAAGATGGTTTCGCGACCACATGGTCGCGAAAGTGCGTTTTGGGTGAGGTTTCGCGACCACGTGGTCGCGAAAGTGTGTTTTGGGGAAAGTTTAGCGAAACCAGCTTTTAAACAACGATTCGCGACCAAATGGTGTGGTCGCGAAAGTACTCATAAACGGGTTTTTTGGCGACCTCAAATGGTCGCGAAAGTACCCTTTACCTGAAACTGATATGTTGGACTTCTTTGAAAATGCCAGCTTTATGTCAAATGAGACTATCCATTGCTTGTATAGAATAGGAATGACCTTTTCAAGATTGCCCCTTTTTAGCATGTCGCCACGATCAGACGGGCGGCAAGATTGTTCGTCGTCGTTAAGGAGGTACCCTGGCCAACAGCTACAGAAAAAACTGTCGCCGTATACATCGCAGTAATGCTCACATCCGCCCATGCTCGGATGTGTTCCACATGGATGTACTATTATTAAATAAACATAAGTTATTGAATTTTTGTACACCACTACACCCTAACTTGGAGAGGGGAATTGCACCAATAATACTGCTCAGATTGCGGGTACAAAATCTCCGGACTTCTGTGACAAATGATAAAATATTGGTCCTTTTTTGGTTTTAACATATTTTACGTTCTAGGTTTTTTATTGTGAAAACATTGCATTATAGTACACCCCCTGTGCACTTATTTGGACAGCACTTTTTTGGTCAAAAGTTTTCCGGCAAAAACGCCTACACACTGTGCACTTATTTGGACAATTTGCAGTTATTTGGACAATTTTTGGCTGGCGAAGTGTCCAAATAAGTGCACAGGGGGTGTAATAAAAATTTTCGACAGTTTAATGTAAATCCCAAGTTCACTAATCTAATTTGATGAAAAAATTATTTAAAGAACTATTTTTTAAATACAGTCCTCCGTCCCTTATGGGCCGCGTTCAGGGCCCCAAAAAGGCGGCACATAAGGGACCAGTTTAACTGATAATACCATTTTTTGAAAAAATTTTCTGAAAGACCAACATTTGTCGGTCAAATAAGATTCAACAGTTTCCGGTCTAGAATATATTTAATTTCTAGATTTTTTTGTTTATTTTGTGAAACCAATGTTGAAACTTGTTATCACTCCAGACAAAAGACAAGTAAAATGAGATGGAAAGCTGAAAAATATAGTCTGAAAAAATATTGCCCATAAGGGGGTCCAGTCAAATCGAAAAAATCGCGGCCCATAAGGGACCGGCGGCCCATAAGGGACAGAGGACTGTATTTAAAAACAAGGTTTACTTTAACTCGGCCACATTTTTGCGTAGGTTGTACAATTTTTTCTTTTGTTCATTATTTCCGAATCAAATAAGCTAGAATGAAATTTATGGGTGGAAATTTTGGAAATAATCAAAATTAAATCATTATATGAAAAAGGACATTGTATCGAATTTTAATCGAAAGTTATGATAAAAAGAAAATTTAAAAAGGGAGTCCATAAACAGTGGACGAGTTAAGATGCGTACCAAATTCCGGATTGGTCTTTTCTGTCGGATTCAAATACGAGGCTAACGCTGTATTATTAGCAATAGCAGTTTCGAGCTCTGTATTAACAAAGCTAATCAGTTTTTGTGTTGCCTCTTCAGGAGTCAAACCACTTTCGATTGAAACCTAAAATCAGGGCTCGGCACGTCGCTCACATAAATTGTTTAGTCCAGGGATCGAAATGCAATCACTGAATCACACTCCGAAATTCTGAGTCATAATCACAGTCACACGGGTGAAGGGCACTTTCGCGACCATTTGTGGTCGCGAAAAAAACCCCGTTTATGAGTACTTTCGCGATCACACCATTTGGTCGCGAATCGTTGTTTAAAAGATGGTTTCGCGACCACATGGTCGCCAAACCTCCCCCAAAACACCCTTTCAACCATCTTTCGAACAACGATTCGCGACCAAATGGTATGGTCGCGAAAGTACTCATAAACGAGTTTTTTCGCGACCATAACCGACTTTCATTTAATGACTTTCATAATATGACTTACAGGGTGTAGTCTAATTTTGATGTACTCAATTTTTGGACACTTTTTATTTCGAAAAAAAATTCTTGTCCATTTCTGGGACGTTTTTTAAAGATAAAATGAACCGAAAGTCCAATTTCGGGACAAAAAGGGAAAAAGCAAAAACATCGCTGACTTGGACTACTCCTTGTATGTAAGTTGAGTCAAAAATAAATTTTTGCTTATACATAGGATAACCAGTTAACCGGCATGTAAAAAATTTTGAAAACCTGCCGGTTAACTGGGTATCCTTTGTACTAGGAAAGCTGACTTCAGCGAGGATATGAGCCGACTTTGCCGAGCCCTGCCTGAAATTGAACTAGAGCACTTAAACCCGTCAATGGTTCAGTTGAGCGCCGGCGCCGATAATCGGGGGTGAAACTAAAATTTTCAATTCCGTAAAAATCCATTACTTTGGCAACGACGTTTCCGGCAAAACCTGTTTGGTCCATGTTTGCCAATGCAGTTGTCAAGGCGGCTTTTAAGTCTAATGCTAGCTGTTTTATATCTACAAAAGGGTTACCTTATTGTTCTGTAAAATTAAATCGAAAATGGAAAACTGACAGAGTATGAAATCCTTAATTTACCGGTTAAGTGCCGGTAAACTTGAAGACATAATGGTTCCCTTTAAACTCTGGTGGACACTTTGAAAGTTTACACTTCTGGAAAACCAGATGGGTGACTACCAGTGTTGTAAAAATTTCAAGATATATGTTGAAGAAATGTTTGTTCTTGTATCACATATTTTAGTCTTAAATATGAGTGGTCTGACGCTTTTACGCGTTTTTAAATAACGCAATTAGATCGTCTTTTTCATACTTTGTATCCGCTCATGAGATATAATAATTCATATGAAAAATGCCCCTACGCCCCAACGCAATGCCCTTACGCCCCAACCCTACGCCCCAACGCATTTTCGCGTTGGCGTTGGGTTGGGTTGGGGCAGGCTAGTCGAAAATCGCGTTGGTGTTGGGTTGGGGGCCCAAACCCAACGCCCCAACGCCCTTACGCCCCTACGCCCCAACGCATATTTACAACACTGGTGACTACTGAGTGTAAGTTTAACCCTGAGCTTCTTCGTCGACCGTGTCTGACAGAATTTCTAAAAACGTTTCTAGAACGGGTATGGCCGACTCAACTGCCACCTGATTACCCAAATGCGCGAGATGTGCCAGAGGCGTACCATCCCATACCTCTAAATCTGAATCTAAAAGTGTTTCTAAGTCTTCAATTTTTTGTCGCAAGACTTTATCGGGATCTAGTGACTCGTCAGCACTCCTTTTACGCCGGAATGATTCGTCCTCCGGTATTTCATATTTGACGAGTAGCTGCACCTCAATTCCACTTTCTCCTTCACCGCTTGGTGATCTTGAAAATCTAGTTGCACTTCTTCGTAACCTGTGTGGACTATAATGATTTGAAAAAACATTTCGTGCAACAATAGAAAGACGGACTATTTTATTAACACCTGCGCGTCGGTTTTCAATCTCTTGTTGCGCTTCCGATACCAATCTTTAAATCTTTATTTCTAGATATTTCGCCAGTTATGACAAACTCATTGGTTCGCAAAAACATTGATAATGCCCGAACTGGCGAAATATCTACAGGCGGAATATCTGTGGAAATAAAGATTTAATCATCTGAATTCATATATATAGGGTCGCTCACGTGGAGACAAATTTCACGAAATAAAGGTCTGAGAACCCTGAAACTTTCAGATATGGTAGAAATTAGAATAGACTTTAAAAAAAAATAAATAAAAAACCAGCCCGATTTGGCGTATTCAGAGGTCCAACATTTTTCAAATGTGCCTTTTTATAAGAACAATATCAGTAATTGATCCCACGGCGTTCAAAACGGTTGCACTTGCATTCACAACGCGCTGATATTCATTGTTTATATTTTTTACCAGTTGTTTATATTCCGCACTCTTTGCATCTAGATATTTTTGAGACCAGGGTTTTTGTCGAGTAAATCGAACTGCCGTCACTTTAATTGTTTTTGGCGGAAGTTTAACGAATCCCGTTGGGTCTGTTGTCGGAGGCCTATTTCAGTGTTCGTAAACCTGCGGAGTCAAAAATCGATTTCTGCGTAGCCATAATTTTGAATCCCAAAAACACAATAATTATTGGTCAACATGACACCGTCTGATACCGTATCAGTGATATGGTCTATTTTGTTTTGTGGCGAACTGTTAACTCTCTCTAACCGAAGCTCGCGCATTGTTTATTGAAAATTAATATGAAGATAGTAACGAATTTTAATATAATAAAACCAAATCTATCATAAAAATATAGTATAACCATAGTCGATCTTATTGGCAAAAACGTTTTTTATATTCCTTGATAAAACCTAAATTTTGTCCGCCAAAATTACTATTTTTTTCGTTCAGGTAAAAACGTTCATTGAAATTGCTCAAACCTTATTTTTGTAGAAAATTATTCACTATGACAAATAGGTCTGTAAACTTTTTTTACAAAATTTCGGACACTGGCCTATCCATTTCAAACCCGCAACGCAACCCGCTAACATATAAAGCATTTGGGCTCATTTCAGCCCATTTCAGACTTCGACTTAAAAGGTAGCAATTTTTATTATGTCGATCATAGGTAAATCCCTGGCACTTTTCACGATGATCGGAATCGTCGAGACACTCGCTTGCACAGTCTTGGAAAGTCTGGGTGAATATAAGACCCATCGAATAATCGTCGTCGATATAGTATCCATCCCAATAATTAATTCGATATCCGTGCTCACATGATCCATCTAATTTTTAAATATTTCAAGTTTATTTTCTGGGCAAAAAACGTCAGAAAAAAAATTTTCTAAGAAAACGTTTATCAGAGAAAATACCGCGTTTACCGGCTAAAATGCTACACGGCTGAGCTAAGGAGAGCAAGTAATGAACTCATAGCGGTTGAGTTATATTTGTCGGATGTATTTTATAAAAAAAACTGTCTCAAAAATATTTTCCCAGTCTCAAAAAATTTTCCCAGTTAAAGTTTTTCCAATAAATGTAAAAAGTTTATTGAATTTTTTTCCATCGCATTTTGTCCAAATAACGTTTTACCGCAGTTTCTCCGAAAAACGTTTTATCCAAAAGCCCACTGTGCCACTCTCAGTAACCTAAGAAAGAGTTTTCCGCATATTAGTTATCGAAAGAAATACAAAAAATGGTTACCCGTAGAGAGAACTTGGCGTATGGGTGTAGGCACTGTGCTCCTATTATGTAAATATGACCAAAGTATATTTTTACACAATGGCCCGGCTTTTCAAATAGGAACAGAATGATTATACACCGGATGTGCAGTTATCGGGCGAGTTTCGTGACAAAAAAGCCTTAATCGGGCGCTCGATAACTGCTCAGGGCGGAAGCGGAATAAGGTAAAAATATGCAAAAAAACCCGCCCGATAACAGCACGAGCGGGAAATGTGGTCATTTATACACATATATATTCAAAAGCAATGCGCAGGGTGCCGGATAACAGCGCAGGGTGCCCGATAACTGGACATAAACCCGCCCGATAACTGCGCACCCGGTGAAATTGATCATCCTTGTACTTACAATTGATGAAATAGGATATGTGTGACAACTTTCCCGGAGAGTTATGTTTGAATCTCTACATACCGTTTTTGTTTTTCTGGTCAATCATAGTTTTGCGGACATCTTTCAAACACCCACGTCCGTCTGGCGCTAGGTGGTAGCCGTTGATACATGAGCATGTGAATCCCACGTCACTACTAGAACACCCTTGAGTACATCCAGCTGTGTAACATGGATCACCAGCTACAAATGAAATAGTTTAGGCTGAAAAAAAAGTTCCTTCATAAATAAATTGTACGGTTAACCATGTGGACCACCAGCATATTGTTGTAAGCTTTTGTGTATGTCAGTAAGGGAGAAAATGGGAAAGGCGAGTCCGGGGATCGAACCCGGGGCGAGTGTTCCACCACTGAACTAACTCACCGACATACGCTACTGACTATTATGATACTTATATAGCGAGGGCAAATGCTCACACCTCCCCAGTATCAGGATAGCATGTAGGGCGTAGGCGACCAGTGTGAATATTGGACTATTTTTGTGGCTCTCTTTTCCGATAATACGGTGCACATATGGCGGCCCTACTAATCGCTTCGAATTACACAGACTGGTTCTCACGTATGACGCATTCGCGTCCTGCTCAATCACCCTTTCGAGTATTTGATTGGCCCGCCATTATTTTCCGCTCCTATTCATGCGAGGGGTTCGTCGTTATTTTAATACAACGCCACTCACTCGCCTCCAATGTAAGCTTTTGTGTATGTCAGTTAGGGAGAAAATGGGAAAGGCGAATCCGGGGATCGAACCCGTGACCTCTCGCACCCGGGGCGAGTGTTCCACCACAGAACTAACTCACCGACATACGCTACTGACTATTATGATACTTATATAGCGAGGGCAAATGCTCACATTGTCTTAATTTGTTACCATGTGTTCACAAATTTTAAAAAGTAGAATCAAATAAAATATATGAATAAAGTTACTCGGTGTCCCTAAAACTACCAAAAAAATATTACACAGGGTGCGCCGTTATGTTTCCCAAAAACATTCGAAAAATAGTGAAACATAACGGCGTAGGGCTTAACATATAAAGATATGTATTAGCGGAAAAAATTTTCTCGAAATATTTACCAGTTTTTATTTTAATTATTGTGAATTACTGTGAATTTTTTAAGTGCGTGTTTATTTACACGCATTTTCCCCCTACGGGTTCCCAAAAACTCCTTCCCCCTGAGAGTTAATTAAACGGATTTTTTAACATACCGATTTTGCAATTATCAATGTAGAGTTCTGGAATGTGTATTGCTCTTGAGGGGTCATTAAACATAATCGAGACGGTTTTTCCATTGTAATTCGACTTTTTTTCAATTTCATTGTTTTTAAGAATCTTTAGTTCGGTCGTTTCGATGTTTGCGCTGGTGTCAAGATATGCGACGAGAACATCGTCAATATAAACGGCGACATCTTGAAATTTGGTTAGAATATCGACTGGGCCAATAATTCGTATTTCGCTAATTGAGGTCATTTTCTTGAAGGTTATTTTGAGACCTTTAGAATTTTCTCGATGTTCTAGAACGTTAGAAGATTTGAATGAGCCATCCTCGCCACTGTTTCCGTCGTATAATTTTCCTTTTGTTGAATTTGGATCCTGTTGGCCAATTACTTCCGTCATAGCAATCGAGCTGTTGCCGTGAAATGAGCCACAAACTAAATGAAACTTAGTCAGGAGTTTACAAGTCGCCAGATAACAGTTGAGTTTTTTTTGTCAATTTGTAACTCGCTTCAAGACAAGTTAGTTTGTTCTACTTTTCCGACTGGGCACTTGAGGAAAGTTGATTTTTTATTTTGGCGATCATCCAGAAAACTTACTTTTTGGAGGTTTTGTGCGACCACAAAATGTCGCGAAAATAATTTTTAAACACCAGTTGTACAGTTATCTTTCCCAAACCATCGCGAAAATGGCAAAAGATAACTGAAAATAGGCAGAAAAATGAAAGATAACTGTACATTGTGAAGGCGTATGGTTGAAATTGCGTAGGCGATGAGAGATAACTGCAAATAGGCATTAAATAACGTGCGCATATTGTAACAGTATGTAACTTTTCACATACTGAAAAAAATGTTTTTCACACATATCGCAAAATATGTTCTCGGAGAGGGCGACATATGGAGACTTTTTTTCCAGTATGTCTCCGAGACATATTTCTGCGATATGTGTGAAAAACATTTTTTTCAGTATGTGGAAAAGTTACATACTGCCATTATGTTATTTTTGCTTGCTTTCGCTATTTTCATAAAATGAGACTAATTTTGGTTAAACACACCCTGCGCCCTTATCGTGTCCAAACCCGTTATACAACCATTCCATCTACACGCTGCGCTGTTATCGGGTCAAAAACACTTGTCCTTACATAAATACACCACCTAACAGGTTTTCTTGCCAAGGTTAGATTATGTTACCACTTTTTTGATACACTGCTTAAGGGGTTATCCGGCCCCCC
>SCLG01000047.1:559693-574969 GCA_004367875.1 Oikopleura albicans
GAAAAACATTTTTTTCAGTATGTGGAAAAGTTACATACTGCCATTATGTTATTTTTGCTTGCTTTCGCTATTTTCATAAAATGAGACTAATTTTGGTTAAACACACCCTGCGCCCTTATCGTGTCCAAACCCGTTATACAACCATTCCATCTACACGCTGCGCTGTTATCGGGTCAAAAACACTTGTCCTTACATAAATACACCACCTAACAGGTTTTCTTGCCAAGGTTAGATTATGTTACCACTTTTTTGATACACTGCTTAAGGGGTTATCCGGCCCCCCTTATCCGGCCACTTTGCCCGCTCGTGCGCTTATCCGGCCGCTTTTTTTCCCAAAAGTTTTTCGCCAATCCCGCCCACGCACTGAGGGTTTATCCGGCCACCTGCGGGTTTATCCGGCCACTTGTGCTTTTAGTTTATTCTTGTGAATGGGTTTATCCGGCCATTTTCCTACTTGTATTTTCGGGCACTATGTGAAGGAAACAAATATTATTTACAGGGGCGTCGCCAAATAAGGGCCCCTCAAATAAGGGTCGCTATCGCCAAATAAGGGTCGAAGTAGCAAAATAAGGGTCGCTTTTTTTCGAAAAAAAAATATTGCGCCAAATAATGGTCGGTTGAACCCCAAATACGGGTCGGTTTTTGGAAAAATCTCAAATAAGGGTCGCTTTTTTCCAGAAAAAAAAAATTTGGCGCCAAATTAGGGTCGGAAATTTGTCAAACTGACAACATTTTTTCTCAATGAATTCCCAGATCATAAGCAACAAATCTGTGAACTTGATCGGAGTTTTCAAATATGGTCAATATTTTTCTGCTAGCTGCTTGTCTTTGAGATATCGGTTGAGCTTCGTCGTAGAGTATCAGTATCTCTCTTTTTAATTCAAGGGAAAAATGATATTCAAGCTTCGACTTTTCCGTTTTTCTTTTTTTTTTAACCATACCCACAGTATGGTTTGTTACACCAATGTTTTTGTGACAGTCAAATTTACGTAATGCGAGGTCAAAAAATGAGTTACATGATCGTTTTTAGAAAATTTCCCGCTCGTTTGCTTATCCGGCCGGTCGCTTTACGAAATTGATGAATTGCGCAATTCACCGCTCGTTCGCTTATCCGGCCACCATTTTTTGCGCATTTTTCAGCTATTCCGCCTACGCCCTAGGGGTTTATCCGGCCGGGTGAGGGTTTATCCGGCCGTTTTTGGAAGGTGAAAGTGGCCGGATAAACCCTTAAGCAGTGTACAGTGAGAGTGCCGTTAACAGGCACTCCGTTAGCCGTTCTACTTTTGCAAAAAAACACTGTACAGGGGAGCGCCAAGTAAAAGNACTGTACAAAAAAAAAACAAATAGGCATTACGTAACTCGAAAGTATTGCGAAATACGTGTTGTTTCTGTACGAAATGCAAGATAACTGAAAATAGGCGTTACGTTATCCTTGGAGTCTAACGCCATTGTAACAAAACAAACTGTTTTTAAGTCTAGAGCAATTTATTGTTTTTTTTTTAGATTATGTGTTTGTACGCTCCTGAGCACGCCGATCAGTTTTTCTTCTTAAAAATGCTTCGAAATGCCGGCTTAAAAATACTACTTTACTGTGAAAAATGATTCAAAAATACGTAGGCGGACTTTTTTTGGGAAAATGACAAAAGATAACTGCAAATGAAAGATAACTGAAAATAGGCTCAAAAATCAAAGATAACTGTACGAAAGATAAGTGTACAACTGGTGTATAGAACTTCGCGACCAAATTGATGATCAACAAACTCTCAAAATACAAGTTTGTGGCATTCTCTTAGTTATAAAAACTTACCGATGTCATATAAATCGATGTACATTTCTGCGATTATGGCCTGTTGTGTTGCATCTTCAAACATGATAACGATTTCCTCGGCATGTATTGTTATGGCGCTGTTCCTTCTAAAGGCTCTTCCCTCGTATGATCCTTCTAAAAAGGAAATTTCCGTCATGGCATTAGTCAAATCGCCGGTACTAGCAATATCACGACCATCCGCGTAAACGACTACGTCCTTATAACGATCGGGATGCTCGGGGTCTATTATAATCCGAATATCCTGTACCGGGTTCAATTTTAAACTTAACAGTTCTTCACTCTATTTGGCAAAGTTTAAAGTTTTTATTAACTCTCAGGGGGAAGGAGTTTTCGGGAACCAGTAGGGAGAAAATGCGTGTAAATAAATACGCACGTAAAAATTGACAACTCGCAATAATTCAAAAAAACTGGTAAAGCCAAGTTGTAGAGCTCGTCAAACTACGTCCATCTGACATTTCAAAAATTGATTTGGCCCACCAGGGCCCCCTAGAGAGCTGTTTGAAGTTGAGGGGGGTCACCAATACCCCTTTTGACCTACGGGGCCTCCATATACCTTAAATCGACGAAAAAAACCAGTTGCGAGTCTATTTACAAGCACTTCCCCCTGTGAGTTAATAAAAAAAATTGATAGTTGAATCTTCAAAGAAAATTTTTGTTTGTCCATTTTTGTAATATTACGGGCTATTTTTCACGGTAAATCAAAAGGTTCGATTTTCTTTTCCACGGTTAGAAAGCATGTGAAGGAGGAGCATGAGGTTAGAGCAGTGTTGTAAAATTTGCGATGGGTTTAACTCTCAAGGGTCCCAAGTGGCATATAATCCGTAGGGGGACAATAGTCCAAATTTGGACCAAACGCCCTGACGGCTTTGTTGAGCTCGAAAAAAATCAGTTTCGTTGTATGTTTCAAATTGTTCCTCATAAAATTTTACTGGACCCGTATTTTAGCGGTTTTGGATTACGCCCGATTTACAATCATTTTTTGTTCCTTTAAGGCGTTTGGTCCAAATTTGGGCCATTTTCCCCTGGGAGTTAATGTCATGGTACTCAGAATCATAAAGTATATTGAAGGGACCGCAAGTCAAGTTCAACGGATCACGTGACGGCCTTTAAGAGTAATTTATCACGTGATCAGTTGAACTTGGCGCAAAACTGACTCCGGTCCCTATAATTTTAAATTATAATACTATACTCAATTTTACGGACAATTTTGTTGAACCTCGTTCCTGTATGCCAATTTTCCCGCCTAATGTAATTGAAATGCCTTTTTTGGCCAGTGTGGCAGCATCCTCCCCCGAGCGATACATTCCAGAACTTTGAATGTTTCCATCGAATATTTTCGAAGCCGGCGAGTCCTTGGCAACAGCTCCAATTGCCGTAATTTTGCCCTGTGAGCCATCAAATACCTCCGAATTTCGCTCTTAATTGGTAGTTTTGTCGATTAGTTTGTACGACCAAACTTTCTGGTGAAACATTATAAAGAAATATCAATAAGAGAACAAAAATACGTATTTTATGAATACCATCGTGTTTCGTTTACAACTTGTTTCCGAAATATAATGATTACTTTTTCATAATGAACAATTTGTATTCGAATTCTTTTGAAATCCGGACAAACAATTGATTCACGACTTGCAAAAAGCTTTTTTTATTGCCTAACAAGAAGAGACTAACTGAAATAATAACCCTGTTGGTCATCTGGTTTATGACCTGGTGAAAGTTTTCGACAACAATACATGTAGGTTTTTTCAATTATCCAAAAAGGTTCATATGTTTTACACTTGTTCTGAAAGGTATTAATTAAGAGAAGAAAAAATAAGGTCTGCCGAGCAAAAAAAAAATCGCAAAAAAACTGTAAAAGCCAATTTGTAGGAAATCAAAAGTTAGCTTTTAAGTGTTTTTTTGCGATTTTTTTTTTGCTCGGCAGACCTTATTTTTTCTTCTCTAACAAAAACTCTTCCACTAGAAAACAAATTGACGGATTAGGTCATCTGGTTAAAATTGAAACAAACTTTCCAGTTCCTTTTTGCGCAACTACTAATGTTACCGCGTTATAAAAATCTTACCTAATTCATTTAAGATCCAATCCAAGCCTGAATTTACGGCGGTATATACACCAGGACGTGTAATATCTCCACATCCGACATCTCCGTAACCCATAGAAGAGATACCATACAAAATGGGGCGATTTAATTTGATACAAACGAGAGGTCCGCCCGAATCTCCTTTACAGGTGTCGACTAGTTTCACCATATTCCCAGCACAAAACGTTTGTCCCGGAATGTACATATTAAGTCCATTAGCGTCAAAGGTTTGCCCCCAGGCCGTCTGCGCTCGACAGTAGGTGTCGGAAAAGACTTGAATATCAACTGACCGTAAAACATTGGATAACTGTAATTTCTGGCTATTTGTTGACCCCCAGCCGGCAACGTAACACAAATCGGGATCGCCTATTATATTATTTTAAGAAAACAGGTTCCATATTATATGGAATCATATAAAGCGCGTGTAAGGTCAAAGCGAACCGAACCTACGTAAATAAAAAAAATAAATGAATGACTAGCCATACTTAACGAGGCAATTTTGTTATTATTTTGATATTTAAAAGATGCATAATGCCATTCATTTTTTTTATTAACGTAGGTTCGGTTCGCTTTGACCTTCCACGCGCTTTAGGTTATACAGTATAGAATCTAGAATTATTATATTCTTGATTCATCCCAATCGAATGGGGCCCATCGTAATTATATGTGTTGGGAATTAAAAAAAATTAACTGAAACTTCTGAAAACAAACAAGGTTGCGCATTTAACCGCCCACTTAAATGTTCTGAAAATTAGACGGCTAACAAAAAAGTGCGTGGTTTATAAGTCTAAGAAATCTTAAACAAAGACCAATGATTGAACTGCGTAGGCGTAAATTTTCGGGGTAAAAATGAACGCTTAACTGCAGAGTGAACGGTGAATGGCCAAACGGTTAACCGCGCAGTTTTTCAAAACTGATGAAAAAAAAAATCACAATAAATGACGTTAAAAGATTTGGTACTTATTTAGTGGGAAAATGACAAATAAACGAACCTTGATCCCATTGCGGTATATCCGCGGCAGACACAGAATTGGGATTTGGCAAGCAAACCCGGCTTCTGTGAATATTGTCCAGTTCCATATCTTTGACGGTTAAAATTGCCATGTCGAACGAGGCGGTTCCAATAAACTGCTGATGGACTGTAATTAAAGTGACATCAACGATACGTCTCGCCGTTTCATCCGGATCAGCTAAAATGAAAATACATTTTGGTGAAAAGAAATTAATTTTGAACCTTGTTTTAATATACCGTAAATCTACACCATCTTTACTTTTATTGTTAAACAAGATGACAACCGGAAGTCATCAGAGCGAAATATCAGAAACTTTCATGCTGAAAATTACCCACTAAAACATACACACTATGCTGTATATAAACTCTGAGTTTAAACAGTGACACGGTTTGTCTAAAATTTTATCACTTTTCTCTACTCGTCCCAAAACATAAAGTAAAATCACGCAATTAACCGCTTTTCCAATGAATTCTCTGGAATAAGTTTCATATTGTCGTACCGGAAAACCATATCGTCCTGATTTTAAAACGGGAAAAATTTTTTTAGCGCAAATGCATATTTCTCGTTAAGTATGGCACTTAAAAGGGGTAGGACTGTAATACAAAAATATTTTAAAAGAAAAGGAAATCTACTTTCGGTGATTTGCCTTTCGGTGATTGGCCGAGCGCGCTCAAAAAAGACCAATGACAGGCCACATAAGCCTCAGACGCTCTGTCGAGCAACGTTACCAAAAAGTAGTAACATTATTTGTTTGTTTTTTTCGCGTTTTAAAATCACTGCGATACATTACAGGCTACAATGATAAATAAGGGTTTACCTAGATTATGTGATCCAGCCAATACGCGGAGTTGATCAGGTTTGTACAATATCGTCTCGTCTGAATACAGCATACAATGCGCAGCAGTAAGAATCTTTACGGTTTAAAAATAATTATTACTATACTATTGATTATATCAGTGTTGTAAATATGCGTTGGGGCGTAAGGGCGTTGGGTTGGGGCGTAGGGGCGCCCAACCCACCGCATATTTTTCAAGTTTGCCCCAACCCAACGCAATTTTTGCCTATACCACCCCAACCCAACGCAAAATTATCCCAGATTTACAACACTGGATTATATTAGACCATCTGCGGGTTTATATAACTACATGGTGATATGGCCCATATCAAATGGGAATAGCATAATTTTGAGCCAATTAAAAGTTAACAAAATACTGAAATTTTTTTTCGTTTTTTTTTTTGACTCAAAAAAGGCTAAATTCAGACTTTTCCGACCGTGAATCAGAAAATTCTTAAAAAATATTGTTACTTTTTTTCATTGTGTGTGACCGCATTAGCCGCATTGTTCCTATACTCAAATAGAATCGGACCTACCTATTTAGGTTAAAATACTATAGTATCATTGGGCAAGGACGGTAAACAACAGTTAATAATATCTCTTTTTGATGAGTTTTACCGTCAGCTTAAATTTTAGTAAACCTGTTTTTCGGTGTTGTTAGTCCAGTTAACGTGGGTTAAAACTGAGTTATGTGACCAGATCTAGAAATTTCTTGCCCGAAGGGTTTTCTAGCAGTTATTTTTGCACGTTTTTCCGCTCTTAAGCCTACACTCTAAGGGTTTACCCGAGCCTGTCAAGTTTATGATTTTTTGTTCTGTGACAACACAACAACACAAATTTATACCATATGATAGATAAATGTTATCATTGAAAAACCACCTTCGTATCGCTCAAAATCGAGCCCCCACAAGAGTGAATATAATCGCCTTTAACTTTGACTTGTATCGAAACCATCCAGGGCCACGAGTTTTTAGACGCTTCGACGCCGTTTAGAATCCGTTTTCGTCGAATTTTTCCACTTCTCCGCTTTCGACTGCTTTCTTCTCCAAATATGTTATCGGTACAAACGCCAAAACTGTAAGTAGGATTTTTGGGAACAAATTTAATAATATTCGCCAAATTCAAAAAAAAGTCAACTCCAAGGGGGAAGTGCGTGTAAATGGACACGCAACTTGTTTTTTTTGTCGATTTAGGGCATTTGGAGGCCCTGTAGGGCTAAACAAGTATTGGTGACCCCCCCTCAACTTTATGAGAAAATTCGATTGACGTTGTTATTTTTTGCGTAGGTTGGAGATTTCGAATAGCTCTCTAGGGGGCCCTGGTGGCCCAAATCAATTTCTGAATAGTCAGATCGACGTAGTTTGACGAGCTCTACAATTTGGCTTTACCAGTTGTTTTTGAATTATTGGGAATTAATGTTAATTTTTTTTAAGTGCGTGTTTATTTACAGGCATTTTCCCCCTACGGGCTCCCAAAAACTCCTTACACCTAAGAGTTAAGTACAAGTTCAATTTGACCATAAAAACCCTAACTGTGAATAAGTAAATCATCCATGCATTCGACTCCATCGCCGTTAAAACCCTCATTGCATCTACAGGTATATGTGCCGTCTGTATCAGTACAGGTAGCCTCTTGGTGACAATTATGAGTCTGGTTTGCACATTCGTCCACATTGTTGCATGTATTATCGATTTTACTGTAACCATCCATGCATGTATCTGAATTGTTTCACAGATGAGTGATCGTAGGTTAGAGAATTTCAGTAAGTTCAGCCGGTCTATTCCAATTTTACTACTCCGCTCCTCGCTCAGGCTGTTGAGAAAAAAAACGAAAAAGAAAAAGAGGAGTTTTGGGCGCTACTGAGACTGCTGAAATAGAGAAAAGTACTCTACCCCCACCGGAAAAATTATTTCCGTTAAAACATTTTCTAACAAACAAACACAGTGTGCGTAGTCTGTCAAAATTTCAAACTGCGTAGGCCATTTGTCAAGGAAATTTGAAGAAATGTGAATGATTACTTAACCTTCAAACACATATTGCGGAAGATTGTCCGCACTGACATATAAAACGCGTTTTTTTTACATTTTATTTTATTAAATGTAACGGCATTGAAAACCAACATAGAATAATCGATTCCAAAGTCGGAGAGCAAATAAAAATAAAAATTTTATTTCCGTAATGAATATTAATTAGTCATTCATTGGAGCTAGGAAANCCAAAAAGTGTCCAAGGGTGGTCGGAGAGCTTTCGAGAGTATGCTCATTCGATTCAGGACCATTAATTTGCCTATACTGAGAAATTACGTAGATACTAACACCAAGAATGATGATGCGGACAATCTTCCGCATCTGTGTTCACGGGACCTATTAAAATATGTGTTTGAAGGTTAACGGACCATATAAGGTAGGGCTCGGAACAATTGGCTATTTTTTTGGCTCGGCTCGGCCTTTGAGCGTAAAATTTTTCTAGGCTCGGCTCGCTCTAGCTCGAAATTTTGCTTGGCTCGGCTCGGGCCTTTTAAAAATTTCTTCGCCTGGGCTCGGCTTGCTACTATTGAAATTTTCATCGGCTGGGCTCAGGGAAGCAAAGCCGGCCAAATTGTAATTTTTGGCTCTGACCGAGCCAAAGCGAGCCAATGGTACCGAGCCCTGGTATAAGGTCAACTTTCAGCCTAAGAGTGAACACTTAATTGTAGACTGTATGCCTTTTACATATCGGAGTGATTTTCAAACGCGAAAAAAAAAATAATGTTACCACTTTTTAGTAACGTTGCTTGACAGCGCGTCTGGGGCCTATGTGGTCTGTCATTGGTCTTTTTGAGCGCTCTCGACCAATCACCGAAAGGCAAATCACCGATTTCTTTCTTTTAAAATATTTTTGTGTGCCCTTTTCCCCGCTCTAAAGTGCCGCACTTAAGGTGAAATTTGCATTTCCGCTAAAGAATTTTTTTCGCGTTTTAAAATCAGGACGATATTTAAACTTATTAGACTGTTAAGGTTATATTATTGAAAAGTGATTATCAGATTGCTAAACTTGTTTACTAACCTGATTGATAACAAGTGGCCTGGGGATTGTTTCGTTTAGTGTCCCATTTCTTATTTTTCCATTTTCCACTGGGTAGGAGCGCCGTTCCATGATATTGTTGGGGAAATTCTGATGCCCAGTTTGTAAACTCGAGAATTGAATGAGCCTCCAAGCCGAAACCGAGCCACGTACTTCCAAGGGTCGACAGAAAATTATTTTCTATTTCGGTTTTTGGAATCGGCAACGTGCCCCCTAAATTTGCGCACCACGATTTTGCCTCGTCAAAACCCATTTTCTTGTTTGCTCGGATGTAACGGATTACACGATTGTCGCCAAGGTTAATGCTCGTCGCTAAAATTTAAATCTAGATCTAGCTAGAACACTGACAAACAATTTGGCCCCGTGAAATTCGAACTTCAAGAAACGATCGCGTTTTGTCGAAAACGGTTAAATTCAAAATTACGAAATACACCCCCTGCGCTGTTATCTTGTCACCCGTTATCTTGCAGATTTTCCCGTTGGCTCCGTTATCTAGCAGATTTTTTTCGGCCAATTTTCCAGGTGCCGTAATTTTTCGTCTAATTATTTTTTCGTTTTTGTATCTTTTCGTCTAATTTCCATTAGACGAAAAGTAACATTACGCAAAAGCAGTTTGATGAAACACGATTTTGTTTAAAAGTGAATTTAGATGAAAAGTAATTTATACTAAAAAACATCTTATTGAAAACAATTTTATCACCAGGATAAACTAGATTGACCGCCAACGTGTAAAAAATTTCAAAGTACGAAAAAAAATTTAGGAAACAATTTTACTGTCAGATAAAATTTACACTAACATTATCAGAATATGTTTTAGAGTACAACGACCTTATACGTTGTCAATTTATTTTTGTCGAACTCTTTTAAGATAAAATACTATTAGAAAATGGCGGTATTAGAATATTTTGGTTTAACTGGCCAACGCCAGGAGCAAATGAGCCTCTTTGAACCACATCCTGTCCGGAGTCATTTTTATCATTATACAGTCAGGGGTCTCTCGATTTGCGCCCCTCGGTGTGCGGTTTTCCACGAAAATTTTTAAATACCTTTTGATGTGCACTTTTCGAGGCCGACAAACGTGGATCACGGCCCGAAATCGTTAAAAATTCCCGCCTTTACACAAAATAAAATTGTTCTTAATTTTTGAATAGTGTTTCCTGGTGATTTAAGTCAAATACCGAAATCGGCGATTTTGGGCATTTTTCGCATACTTTGATGTTTTAACTTTGATGTTAAAATAAGGTCCACTTTTTTGGTGAATTTTAAAACTAAAAAATAACTTGGTGTATAATTTTGTTCTGAATAAAATTCGACAAAACAAAATATTTAATTTCCCGTTACTTTCGGAGAAAATTGAACATCATTGATGCTATCATTCATACATTTCATGGATTTACGATTTTTTTTCTTTAATGGCGAAGTTAACGTTATTTTTTATGATCAGCTGTAAATTTTTGTCTATATCATAATAATGATTTAATATTGATTTATTTTGCGTTTTAAATAAAAAATCTAGTTTTTTGGTCGACCTTTTGGCATTAATGACTCTGTAGGGGTTAAACAGATACACATCGAGTAAACAATATATTTAAAAAAAATATTAACCATGAATCATAGTTCCATGAAAAAATTAAATTAGACTCATTCTATTACTGGTTTGCTCACAATATTGACGTAAAAACGTGATCCACAAACGTGGATCAACAGCCCGCACGGGGGTCTTTATGAGTGGTCCGCAGGAGTTAAGCACTACGCTATTAGATTCTAGATGTCCCCGTTTTTCCGTTATTTTACAGATTTCGCAAATTTGTTCAAAAAATTAAACGAATTTTATCTAAAAATTGGACGAAAAAAACGTTATTTGAGAAAAAATTAGACGAAAAGATCGTTTTTGGAAAACAAATTAGACGAAAAGTAATTTATCTCAGAATCTATTAGATGAAAAATACGTTATTGAAAATTGCCATATTGAAAAAAAACGTATACGAAAAAATATTTTGCGTAAAAGATAATGAGATGGAACCTATGGTTATTCAAACATTTTTAGTCGAAAAAAAACTTAGTGGAAAAGTAATTTTCTGACATTAAACGAAAAATTACAAAGACGAAAAATTCGGTTGACGAAAAGTTATGGCACCAATTTTCCGGGAATCCCTATCTTTATGTTTAAGCACTGCGCTGTTATCTTGCAGATATCCCCGTTCGCTCCATTATCTTGCGGATTTTTTTTCATGCGATAGTTGCAAGATAACAGCGCAGGGGGTGTATACCGCAAATTTCCTATTCAAAAAGCGGTATTTCTTCGTCAAATTCACTCTAAGACTTTGAAATCTTTGATGAATTTACAATTTCGGAAAAACAAAAAGATTTCATAAAATGCCAATTCTTATCTTGATTGAAAACTGATAGCGCTTGACGTGGATTGGCTGTGAAATCCTGCTCTATGATTAAGTTATCTTGTCGGCCAATCAAACTCAATTGTTTTTGCCACTGCACGAAAGCTGTTGGAATTAAACTATTACGAACTTTATACTTCATTGAACTATTCGGGGACATCAGTGATTTTCAAGGTTAAAAATCTTCATTATTAGATAATTGTGTTATTTAACTCTTAGGGGGAAGGAGTTTTTGGGAACCCGTAGGGGGAAAATGCGTGTAAATAAACACGCACTTAAAAAAATTACATTAATTCGCAATAATTCAAAAAAAAAAACTGGTAAAGCCAAGTTGTAGAATCTACTTCGATCTGACTATTCAGAAAATGATTTGGGCCACCAGGGCCCCCTAGAGAGCTACACCGTCAATCGAATTTTCTCAAAAAGTTGAGGGGGGCTACCAATACCCGTTTTGCCCTACGGGGTCTCCATATGTCTTTAATTGACGAAAAAACACGTTTCGTGTCTATTTACAAGCAATTCCCCCTGAGAGTTAAGTGTTGGAAATGACTTTCGATATCACTTAAAGTACAGTATTCGTCCCAAGTAAAATAACAATGACATATTTATTTTTTCAAAAATAAAACATCGTCTAAAGATTCTATGCCGATTTTATATGCAAAATTTTGTTTAGTTTAACAACTCACATATCGAGTCCCAAATGTTTTTTGAGGTATCTGATAAAACATAACACCAATGTTTGTTTCTGACTTCTGTAATTTGATGAATGGCGCTTATTAACGGCGCAGAGCACTTATTCAAGTGCCCTATATTGTCAGCTCGGCAACAGTATCCACCTTCGCAATAACCTTTACACGAACCATCAATTGTATAACTGTTTAGCTTTAGACAGTCGTCTTGACAATTGTCACGGTAGTCCAGTCGTTCCCATTTTGACGGGCCTGAAAAACAATTTATAAATTTATGGTTCCCGAAAAACATATCCCAAGTAAGGGTAGGTTTCGAAAAACACGAAACCTACTCTTACTTGGAGCTCCATGCTTTACATTTTATACACCACCTAACCATTTGACTTAACACATTTTTTTCCGAAAAAAAGGTGTTAATTCAAATGCAAACTGTTAAGCCAAATGGTGTTAAGTCAAATGGTTAGGTGGTGTATTTTGCCAAAAAAAAACGAAAAAAAAACTATTCATTGAAATTATCGACAGACTTACAATTCTGTTGATTACAGTCTTGCTCAGAACTTTCGTCCCCGCTGCATTCTTCTTTTTTTTGTATTTTGATACAGAGTCGGGTCTTTTTCATCGTTCCGCCTCCGCAAGAAACGCTACAGGACGACCACTCGGACCAAGATGACCAGTATGGACCAACTAAATTGATTATTTACAAAATATCTACTATTTCTACTAGACACAAGACATTATTGACTAGTTTTCGTACATTGGCCGATTTACTCCTGAAGCGCAAAGCTTTTTACCATAAACCTGGTTTATTTTGAAATCAAGCATTTTGTCCGCTTTTTCCGAAAAAAACTTATTGCAGGACTTAAATCGTAACCTGTTATTGAACGGTTATTTTAATAAGGAATATAAACGTTTTACTGATAACCAAAATTCAAATACCCATAAAAAAACAAAAATTAGTAAAAATACTAGAGCATTTTGTCGACCGAAAAATGACACTCCAGTTCTGGCGTTACATGGCGTCATCCTCTTGCTGTCTACTATACACCACCACCCTTATCTGGCCGACATTTTTGCCAAAAAATTTTTTGTTACGTAATAATGGCTAGATATCGGTGCAGGGCGTAAGCGGACTGTGTGAAAAATCCTCGACCAGAGACCGCCAAGGTTTATCAAGGTTTTGAGATACATATCGTGACTAATCAAGAATACAAAAACAACATGAACATTCTTCAAACGAATTCTAGAATGTTTAAGAAATACAAAATAACAAAATACATTGTATGGATATGGAAATAGACGTCCTATGCTCAAACATAAAGACCCGTATTGCAGAACATAATAGGCGGTCTAATAACAGCGCAGTCAGCGAACATATATTTGAATGTGAAAACTTTTTAAGTGAAAGAAAAGAAAAAATCGAAGAATTTCCTACTCCTTCGGAAAAATTAAATTTTATATCAGAATGCTTTAATATAATCGAACCTAACTTTGAGGCCATTACGATTACAGTTTTTAAACCGAAATTAAATGCCCAAGTAGCCCACAGAAAAGTTACGATTATATAGCATAATGGAAGTAGGCTCTTATGTTTTAGCAAAGGACGCCTACTTCCATATCCATACAATGTATTTTTTTATTTTGTATTTCTTAAACATTCTAGATTTCGTTTGTAGAATGTTCATATTGTTTTTGTATTCTTTATTAGTTACGATATGTATCTTAAAACCTTGATAATGCTGTAATAGCGAAAATTTGGTGAATAAAGAATAAAACATTCGTATCATAATGACAGTGATACTATCATTGTTCACTTTAGTTAATAGTACGCGGAACTGAAAAAAAATGCAAATTAGTCATTCTTACAATAAATGGCCTTTTTAGCTTAGAATATAAAATGAATACACTTTTAAGGCCAATTATCTTCTTGATCCACGAACTTTTTACATAGGAAAAACCCTTTAACACTGATGCGCTGCGAACATGCTAGTTTTATTTCGCCAGTTAAACACATCCTGTGTAGCAACGCCGACTTGGGCTTCAATTTTTAACTCGATAATCGTATAAATTATTTATTATACATAAACATGAAAACAGTTCGGAGTTCTGACCGGTTATATTTGAAGAATATCCAATAATATTTTATAAAACTGTCCAAATTTAATGGGACCATTTGTCGGCAAAATTTACGATTTGTGAAGAAATATCACCGAAAATCGACGACAAATTTGTTTATCCTGGTCGCTGGGTTAAGAATTGGAACAAACATAGGAAGGACCAAAAATTTGTACATTTGTCTTAGTTCGTTTACGGTTCGAACCAAACAAATCGGATTAAAATTTAAGAAAAAAACATCATTCCGAAAATGCAAAAATGGTGAAAATATAATTCTCAAGCGAGTTTTCGTTCACAGAAAAAAATTATCCTGGTCAAATCAAACCAAGGTTTTTTCGAACTTGCTTAAGATCAACAGCCCGCGTAATTCCGGCGCATCGGGGTTAGAATTATCTTTCACATAAAAAAAAACAAACCTCGTTCGCAAGATGTTTGATGAACACCAAAAGGCGTAATTCCAATCATGCCAAATTCTTTGGAGTCCGAAATTGTACACTGGGGGCTAAATATACACCAATTGGCCCTATCTCCATTTATGTTCGAAATCAGCTCGATAAATGTACAGATGTCGGTCCCTGTCCCGTGATTCGTCTGACATCTATCTAAGCAAGTTAATTCGTTATCTGAATTTGTCATTTCGGAATAATATTCTGGGCCTTCCGGTAACTCCTTGCAGAACTGTTCTTCCGCGACCTCATGTTGTGTGCATATTGATTTTTGATCTGAAAAAAAACAAATTATTCAGGGTATGCCGTTAACGGGTGTATTTGTCGTTAAGGGGAAGGTTTTTGTAAAATTATTTTGTTGTCTGTATGGGCCCGTGTTTATTTTACCCAATGTTCGATTAATGGCTCACGGTTTAGAATTACAGGGGGGTCGCCAAATAAGGGTCGCTTTTGCCAAATAAGGGTCGGTCGGGCCAAATAAAGGTCGCTTTTTTGGAGAAAAATATTATTGCTTCAAATAAGGGTTGCTGATTTTAACATTGATTTCTACAGATATTGTTCACTATTTTATTGTCTGCTTATAAAAATAATTAATTTTAATAGTTATTTATTTCAAATTAATTTTAAAATTGATAAAAAAAACTCATATTTGTACACAGTAATAGCAAATAAAATCTGTTTATCTTGGGTTCGCCAAATAAGAGTCGGGTCGCCATATAAGGGTCGGTTTTTCAAAACACGAAAACGACCCTTATTTGGCGACCCCCCTGTACTCATTTTTCGTTAACAATTTATTTATTATTATTTATATTT
>SCLG01000047.1:579407-591000 GCA_004367875.1 Oikopleura albicans
ATCATTATTATTATATAAAAAACCATGCCTTGGAGTTGGTAGCTTCGTCAGTTATCTCGATTTGGTAACAAAGGCCAGATTTGAACCCTAAACAAAAATAAAACAAACGTTATACACAAGGTGCGCCGTTATGTTTCACAAAAATATTCCGAAAAAAGTGAAACATAATGGGCCCAGCGGAAAAAAATGAAACATAACGGCGCAGTGCGTAGGCGAATCCGTCTGCATTTCATTGAGGTGAAACATAACGGCTCAGGGATTTTTCTAGATTGTTTCAAATTTCTGTATATTTTTCGACTATGCGCTACAATCGACCGCTAAAAATTGATTTTAAACAGAGATAAAAATGGCCAAAAAAGAAAAAAAAATCTGTTTGTCATAGATTTGTTTGTGGATAAAGTCGAAATTAGATAAAGGCCACAATAGATAAATTCAAATGTGGATAAAGTGTTATCAGATGCAAAAATTGCGTCGTGTTCCGATTTCGACCATTTAGATATGATATCAATTCACTTGATGCCGTTATACTATGTGCGCAGGTGTTAACTTATTCGCACAATAAACATCAACTGTTCAAACATGTTCCTACCGTTGTCTATATAGAGTTCAGTAGATTTGAACCATTCGCCTTGTCGGTCGTTATGCCTCGGACCTATCTGTAAGTCGCCGCCAAAACCGACGCCAAAGTCCCACAGTCCTGGTACGTGTCCTCTTAGTAGCGCGGTTGAACCAGTAGGTGCCCTATACAACCCTGGAAACGTCGCGGCATTAAATTCACTCGCTGCGTGTCCTGTCAATGTAACATCATAGGCCTTATAATGTTCTAGATATATTCATTAGTACAGTTCATGCGCCTACAACGCGACACCTCACAACGCGACACTTTTTTCACTTGAAAAAATCCACTTTGGTATTTTATAGTAATATTTGGTATTTTTTTTGTATATAAAATTATTAATAATATTTCTCTTGTGAAGCTTCTCTTTATTAAATTCAGATCATTAAATCTTTATTTCCAGATATTTCGCCAGTTCTGGCATTTTCAATGGTTTTTTGCGACTAAATATAATAACAGTTTTTTCAAAATAAATACACAGCATATTCTAGAATAATTAGTAATGAAAGTTAATCATTTTATCATATTGTCATATTTTGATATTATATTATGATTAACTTTCATGACTAATTATTCTAGAATATGCTGTGTATTTATTTTGAAAAAACTGTTATTATATTTAGTCGCAAAAAACCATTGAAAATGCCAGAACTGGCGAAATATCTGGAAATAAAGATATAATGGTCTAAATTTAATAAAAATTATTAATATATAAAATTCAATTTTGTATTTAAAATTTGGTTTATTTAGATGTTTTATAATAAGTATACAAACGTTATCAAAGTCAATTTTGGTAGTGCACTACCTGATCGGTGAGAGGAAGTTGAGTGAATGCGACTAGAATTACCTAGTTTTATGATTATTGCAATATTGGTCAACATTCGCCTCATAACAAGTTATTACTTAAATCACATTAAAACTATGAACTTATAACTCGAACTCTGTCCTGGACATGCCCGATCTGATGTTTCATTGGGTTTTGATCTTGTTTAAACTCAAGCTCTGTCACCCTCTCGCGGTGATCTTTGAATATAAATTTGAAATGGTAGGGTCCCTCGTGCTCTTCCAATCCAGCAAATCTAACGAAATTATATGGGTCCATCTCGGCCGTATATGCGCCACCTTGCTGCCAACGCTCGGGACTTAACGGGATATAACTTTCCAAAATGTCTGCCTTGTTTTGTGCGTAGATTTTCCGCCAGACTAAATACAAATTCAATTTTGAACAACGACGTATGAGTACATTCCCCCCTCATGATAAGGACCATTTCTATCTCCTGAAAAAGTGACCCTTATTATGGGGCTGCCCTTATTATGAGAAATGGTGGCCCTTATTATGAGCAATTGAGTTTTTTTTTCAGACAGTCTTGTAAGTAATTAACTCAATTTTTCATGTATTTTTCTTACTTTTTATGATTTGTTAGTAACGTTTTGAATCGTAATTATGATTCGTGTTCACAAAGATCAAAAAAGAAAAAAAAATAGAAAAAATGCAGCATGAATATATTATTCTATAATAGACAAAAACTAAAATCTCTCACAATAAGGGCCACCCTTCACACCGCATTTTGGCCCCTGTTATGAGTAAAAAATATTTTCAGTGATAATGGCCCCTATTATGAGAGATAAATGCCCATTTATTGGCCAAAAGCGCCTATTTTGGCCCTTATTATTAGAAAAAACTTTTTCGTCAAAAAAGTGGCCCTTATGATGAGAAAGCGGGCCAAGCTGGCCCTTATCGTGGGGGCCCTTATTGTGAGGGGGGAGTGTACCCCTTTTTCAAAAGAAAAATAAGAATAATTTTTTCCTATAAATCGGAAGCCAGTCGAGATTATTCTGGAAACAATATTAAAATGAAATTATATTGTTATTTTATTTTAAGTAGGAAAATTCAGGTTGGGGTAAATTGGCGGCAGTTCTACCCGGTGAAATCTACCGCCAATTTACCCGCCTCGCCTAACCAGATTTAATTAGATTTTATAGAACGTCAGTATAGCGTTTTTAAGGCATGGGCCATGCCGCATGGTTGTTATAAACAAAAAGTATATACGGAATAAAAAACAATTTGGTTTTTGAGCTAACCTAACAAAGTAAGTTGACGAAAACTTTGCACAAAATCAACCATTGTTCATTAAAATATATTAGTAAAATTAATCAGTCATTTTCAATATTTCACCAAAATTTATGGAAAATTCCCAATTATGTGAAAATTCCAAATGACGGATAACTGCAAACTGGCGGTTAACTGCGCAGGGCGTAGGCGTGATCCCGGAAAAATAGTGGGACCCCTAAATGGCGGTTAACTGCAAAAGTGACGGTCAAGAGGGTGGCGACTGTAAGAAATTTGATTGCGCTAACTTTTTTGCTTATTGTTTCAATTTTCCGTTTTTGGCCGCTCTACGCCGCACAGGCTGTTTTAGTTTTACCCGTTCATACGCTTACTAGGCTGTGTAACGTTATATTTGTTTTTTAGATGTTACCGTAAGCATAAGATCGGACCTGATGTAATAATAAAATTATTACCTTTTTTAGGCTCGTTGGTCTCATCTGGCAAGTAGCAAGTCACAGGATTAGGTTTGTCACTTTTATACCAATAACCCGTTGTAGATTTAACGACGTCATTAACTGCTGTTTTCGAAATTGGAGTGGCAACAGGAGCAAAATTTGAATATTTACTTTCAGCTTTTTGGGGTAAAATTAAACACGTAGTTTTGTATTTCTCAATAAAGTACTAATAATTACCAGTAGCTATATATGTGATTGATAGAAAGTTAATACTACACATCCTACGGCATTATCTTGAAACTTAAGTGTGGGAAACACCCATTTTTCATGACAACAGTGTGATCGGAAATTACTAAATTTCTCTGAAAGTAGGACCTAAACTAAACTTAACACAAAACAAAGCGCATTCGATTAAGCAATTAGGTCATCGAATCCTATGTAACTCCGCTTTGTGGGCCTAATCGGTAATCCAATAGGGTCATCGCGTACTATGTAACACCGCTTCGCGGGCCAATTTGGTTATCCTATACGTTCATCGCATCCTATATAGCCACGCTCCGCGGGCCCATTTGGTCTTTCTCGTTATTTTTCGAGCACTTTTGCGATCCCCAATTGAAAGCAAATTTTTTATTTTCACGATATTTTGACCTAATGAAGACAATGATTAGCAGAAAAAACTACTTTCCAAACTTAATTAACGTGTTTATTTAGAACCCTGCACTTGTGTAACTTTTCCAAGCCATGTGTCACCAAGCTCAGAAAGAAACTCGTTTTCTTCCGCGGTTTGTGGAATAGGGAATCTGCCATTACGATTCTGAATGCACCAATTTATGGCCTCGAAATCATAAAGGTATTTGGAGTTTCTGACATAGTTGATCATCCGGCCATCAGACAATGTTTTTGACGAATAAGCTGAAATTTCGGTATTAGGACAGGCAGTTATTCGAAATATTTGTTTGGAATACACCACCCAACCATTTGACTTAACACATTTTTTTCCAAAAAAAGGTGTTAATTCGAATGCAAATTGTTAAGTCAAATGCAAACTGTTAACCCCCTTGGGTAGTGCGTAGGTTAAAACCCTGGAAAACTTGAAACTATAAAAAAATGATATAAAACAATATAATGAACGAAAAAATCCAAAAAATTGTTATACACGGCCTAAGGGTTTGTCAGGACACTTTCTCCTTCCAAAACCGGCCTGATAAACCCTCAGGTGGCGTGGTAAACTCCAAGGGCGTAGGCAGAAATGCTGGAAAAAAAAGACAAAAAAAGGACAAAAAAAGTGTTAATTCAACTGCAAACTGTTAAGTCAAATGCAAACTGTTAAGCCAAATGGTGTTAAGTCAAATGGTTAGGTGGTGTATATAAAAAGTTTTTTAATTAAAAAATTTATCGGATGTTGATCCGACAGGTTTTCCCCACAAAAAGGTCCCGATAACCGCTCTCTTTGGGTGTATTTAATCGCATCGTCGTTTTTCCTAGAAAACGATTTTGAGGGAAAGTTCAAGATAGGCTTTTTAGAAGAACTTTCAATAAAACGATTTTAGTGGAATTTTCCAATTTTTCCGGACACAACGCGTTGCAACGTGTCGCCGTATTTTATGAAAAAATTTAATAATTTAATTCTTAAAAAATTAGAATTTTTATTAATCATGCATTCCGGGTTTCGAGAGTAGACACACTGGTCCCAACTTGCAAAGTAGGTTCAGAACGACCCGTCGGGTCGGTGAGGTCCTGATCACGCCGCGCGCAGTAAGATCCACCCTTTTTAGGACCTCATGGGCTGCCCGGGTCGGTGAGAACCTACTCGGTAGGAATTTAATTTTTTATTCACGGTTTTTNGATGTGTGTTACAAATTAGTATCCTGCCAAGTGCCGTGAAAATTGAAAAAAAAATTTTGTCGTGTTCCTGGAAGAACTTTTTTTCCGATTTTACGTCCTCGGCGTGAATCACGACATGATATTGGGACCACCTCATTAAAGTTGGGACCAGTGTGTCCCCTCCCCGGGTTTCAAATCGGGTTTGTTTTTTGTTTTGAGTTTTTTCCGCTGAAACGGATCTTCCGATCTCACACAGCTTGAAATATTTTGTAAAATTGATTTGTTTAACTCATGCAGATTTTTGTGCAAATTAATCTCGGAGACTTCCCTGACATGTTATATTCCAAAATTACCGAAATCCTTATTTTTTTTCATTTTTGTTTCGTTATTTAGAACATTCACTCAAATTTGCTCTTACATAACATTGTTACTCTGTGCTAAAGTCGTTTTAATATAGCGTTTAATGATATCCGAAAAAATCGAATTTTTAAAATACCGAAATTAGAAAAAATATTATTTAGAAGTACAAAAGCCCTACCCGTTTTGGGGACATTAGGCCTTCAACCGTAAAATGTAGAAAAATAAATAGAGTACACTAGCATTACATAATTTCGGGGTGAACACTGTAGACCCCAAAATTTTTTTTTGTTTTCAAAATTGTTTATTAAACATTTAATATTTTCCGTTTCTTTTTACATACACCGGGTGCGCAGTTATCGGGCGGGTTTGTGTCCAGTTATCGGGCACCCTGCGCTGTTATCGGGCACCCTGCGCATTGCTCTTGAATATATATATGTATAAACATTTCCCGCTCGTGCTGTTATCGGGCGGGTTTTTTTTTGCATATTTTTACCTTATTCCGCTTCCGCCCTGAGCAGTGATCGGGCGCCTGATGAAGGATTTTTTTGTCGCGAAACCCGCCCGATAACTGTGTAACCCGGTGTAACACCCGGTGTATTTTACCCGGTGTATTTTACCCGAAAAGTAAATTTTATTCAGATTTGAGCCAAAAAGATCTTTTTGAGATTGAAAAAGAAAAAATTAATTCCTCTCAAATAGAAAAAAAACTTTTCGCTCCATTCTCGACCAAAACGTGCTATGCAAACCCAACACGCGGCGTGTTATGCGCCCCGAAACACAACGCGGTCTTTCGGACAAAATACCAGAAAATATTCTTCAGAGAAAGTGCAAGAAAACGTTTTTCGGAGAAAATGTAAGTAAATCTTTTTCCGAGAAAATATTTAAGAATTTTCTATCGAGCTAGATCTAGCTGTGTGCTTTTTTTACAGAAAAATCGCAAAAAAAATGTTTTCTTGGAATAATTTTCCTTCGAAAAATACTTTTTCGAAAGATGCGGTGCAATTAGAAATAAGAAGACGTAAATAATAATTACTTATTGTGTCAAATCGGATATTGCAAAGTTTGACATCGGCGACATCATAATCATCAACACCGGAATAAAGCGAAACAAGTCGGAATTCTTCTGGGAACTGATTTTCCTCCTTGTGAACTGTAATGTCATTTAGTAATATCGAATAAATATAAACGTTGCCTTCTTTAAACTGTTGAATCTCAACTTTGGTCCAATCCTGGGAGATGAAGTGATGGTTAAATTCGGAATTTTCCACCGAATTTATTTTATGTCTGAATGGTATGCTGTCACATCAACCTCGTGTATGTGTCTATACAGTAGTTTGACAACTGTAGTTTGACTTTCATAAAGCCAAGCTATGCACCACTTAACTGCTTTAACTCGCAAGGGGAAGTGCGTGTAAATAGACATGCAACCTGTTTTTTTTCGTCGATTTAAGGCATATGGAGGCCCAGTAGGGCAAAACGGGTATTGGTGACCCCCTTAACTTTTCGAGAAAATTAGATTGAAAGTGTTATTTTTTGCGTAGGTTGGAGATTTCAAACAGTTCTGTAGGGGGCCCTGGTGGCCCAAATCAATTTCTGAATAGTCATATCGACGTAGTTTGACGAGCTCTACAACTTTTACTGGTTTTTTTTAAATTATTGGGAATTAATGCGCATTTTCCCCCTACGGGTTCTCAAAAACTGCTTCCCCCTAAGAGTTAAATAACCACTAAATGAAACGAAAAACTGTTAGTCTAACCAAATATTATTACTTTAACCCGGTAAGGTTATATCCATAAAACTTAAATTAGGCCTGAATTTTTTTGATAAAAACGTCTTTCGGGGATAATATTATGGGGAATTGTTGGCATAGCGATAACCAATGATAAAAATGAAAGTTAATAGACAATTTTTGATAGCACTAACCGGAATGCAAGACTGTCATGCTTTATAAAGACTGCAGGAATTCTTTGTGAAGAGCTACCGGTAGTGGCATGGATCAGACTTTGCCAACTTTCACCAATTTTTTCGTTTCGCTTGAATGTAAATGATAATTCCCATTCTTTCCCAAGAACGTCTTTTTCTAACAATTTCAACCCCTGCATCGGAACAATTGGTTCTTTACACGCTCCAGAATGTTCTAAAATATAATTTAAAAAAAGTCTTCAAAATTTTCTGGCAATCGATCAACAAAACAAAAATGTTAGCTGATGTTTACCGCAGCAGCACAAGTTTTTGGAAATATTCTTATACGGCTAACAAATCTAAAATGATTTTAGGCCCTAAAATTTTGGGTATCAGGTTCGGTTTGACCATGGTAACTTTGAAGTTACAGTTCCGTATCATTTATGAGGCCAATCCTCCCTTATGGGCCGTGTTTTTTTTAAATATTTGAATAAATACCCTTTGTGGGCTACAATTGTAAGTCCGTACTGTAAGTCTGTAAGTTACCGAATATCCAATAAAATAGCATTTTATAAAAATTCATCAACATTCTATCGAATTGAAGTCAATCGGAACAAACCTCAAAAAACAATTTTCACATAATTTAATAAATAGCAAACATCGGGCATTTTGACCCAAAATGTAAATTTGAGACATTGTAGTTATAAACACGACTGTAATTGATTTTTACAATGCATTTTTTGACTAAATTAAGAAAAAAAAAACACTGAAAAACAATAATTTGAAGGTTGAAATAGCCAATGAGTCATTGGCAATGACTCAAAATCGTTACGAAATGACGTCATGACTCATGACTCAAAATCGTTACGATTTTTTTAACCACAAATCGTAACGATTTTGAGGTAGGGACTGTACTTACACTGTAATAAATATCAATTTTGTATATTCTATCACAAAACATCTATATGTTTGACGGATTTTATCAATTTTCCAGGAAAAGACCGTGCGCGAAAAAAACAATTTCAGGAAAAAAGCTTTCTTGATAAAGGATTCCAGGAAAAGAGCTTTCCCGAAAAAAAAATTTTCCTGGAAAAGACATTTCTTGAGAAACTAACTTCTCAAAAAACACCCTTTTTGAAAAAAGTAACTTCCTACATACGCGCTTTCCCGTTTTCCAGAAAAAAACCGTCCCTACTAAAATAACTTCCCGCAAAAAAAAATCAGTCGCGAAAAACTGCGCACCCGGTGTAACTTGTTTATAGTATAGGCTACGGCGACAGAAGTATGTGCGTTGCACCACGGGACGGTATGGGTAAAAAGCGGTGAAGGGTACTTTCGCGACCATACCATTTGGTCGCGAATCGTTGTTTAAAAGATGGTTTCACCCAAAACGCACTTTCGCGACCATGTGGTCGCGAAACTATCTTTTGAAAAACGATTCGCGACCAAATGGTGTGATCGCGAAAGTACTCATAAACGGTTTTTTTGGCGACCATAAATGGTCGCGAAAGTACCCCACTCCTAAAAAGCGGGGGGATTATCCCGTGATTTGCGTATTTGATAAAACAATGGTAAAATCAACAATCCTTATTTGAAGAAAAAATTAAAGAGGTCAAGATTATAGTGAAAATACCTTTAACCAAAATGAGATCTTCATACATATTGTGTGTCACAAATTTTCTGAAATCATCTTCTGGAAAATGTTCGTTCAGATAACTGCATAAAATACCAGAGCCTGTATAAGTATCAAGGGCTCGATCCGATCTCCTATTTTTGATTTTTTCGTATAATATGCATTTGAAGGAATGTTTACTTTTTTTTCTATACGTAAAAGCATTGCATTCCGTAGTCTCGAAACAGCAATTGGCACACTTTTGTATACTTGTCACATAAAGACAGTTATCATCAGTAAATATACGGGCAGTTTTTCTAAATATGTCGTGAGGACTCCCAGTTCTCCATTTTTGCTTATGCCAATATTTTGCCTTGTCATTACCATAGCAGGCTGCGCCTAAAATGAAAAAAATAATATATACTATTATATATGTGAAAACACACAAAATTGTCATATTTTTTCCAGTATTAACGTTATTCTAAAAATTTGTTTCTGAGAACCCGAATATTTTTTAACACCGAAATTTTAAGGGATATTTATTTTTTAACATAAAAGTTTTAATGTAATAACTACGGAGATACAAAAAACTGCCAAAAAGAAACCATTTTGTGGGCACCGCGGTCTTTCCAAGAAAACGTTTATCAGGGAAAAATCACAAATTGGTTTATCAGGGAAAATACAAGAATTGGTTTTTCCAAGAAAACGTTTATCAGGGAAAAAACACAAATTGGTTTATCAGGGAAAAATTCAAAAGTGGTTTTTCCAAGAATAAGTTTTTGACAGAAAACGTTCATCCAAGAAAACGTTTTTCGAGGAAAACGTTTATCAGGGAAAATTCCGTTTGGCTTTTGAAGAGTAGCTCCTGGCTTACCATTTGTGGTTTATCAGGGAAAATCCATTTGTGGTTTGTCAGGGAAAAAGTTTTTCGAGGAAAACGTCTTTTGAGGAAAACGTCTTTTGAGGAAAACGTCTTTTGAGGAAAACGTCTTTTGAGGAAAACGTTTATCCAAGAAAGCGTCTTTCAAGGAAAACGTTTTTCCAGGAAAGGGGTTTATCAAGGAAAAAGTTTATCCGGGAAATGGTTTTCAGGGAAATTCCCTGAAAAACGTTTTCCTCGAGAAACGTTTTCTTGGAAAAACCGCGGTGCCCATTTTGTGTACACTCCCTGTGCACTTATCTTGCACGTTCGCTTATCCAAAAATTGGCAAGATAAGTGCAAATGGCAAAATAAACGCACATGGCGTAGACGGATTAGCTGGAAATCATGGATTTACAAGATTTGGCAAGATAAATGCACGATCTGGAATATTTCGGAGCCCTAGAATGTTTGGGATTTCAGTGTAATTGTATAACGTTTAAAAATTCGGTCGGACAAAAGTCCACAAAGAAATGTGCGCCTCTCCTATTGGAACATTTGCTCACAAAAAATCAAATAAATACCATCAACACTGTTCATGTGATGGGCAGCTCAATTTCGAGTTCAACTCAAGTTTAAGCGCGCCGTACGTGATCAATATCGGTAATTATGACAACTTTAATAATATTCTTTGAAAGTAAAAGCCTTATTCTTCAATCACAAGAAACAAAATAAGTCAATTGCAGTCGTAGAAGAAATTTTACAGCGTTTTCCCCGAGCGTGTAAATAACATGACTGACCGGTGCTTAAAAAGCAGTTTGTTGGACAAACTTTGTCCAATGGACGGACCAAAATTTTGAAAAAAATATTTTTTCTAATTTATCATTAAAGAGCGAACCTTGATGTTGAAACGAACAAGTTGAATTAAAGCAAGTATTTTCCGGCTTCAGTAAACAGTTTGGCCCAACGCATATGTTTTTATCAGTTGCCCTGCATTTTGATTTATTCGGGTCACCCCGTTGGACGGTTTTCTTCTCTGGCGACGCGGTTTTTTGATAACAATCATTCTGATGTTGAGCTACAACATCATCAAACCAAATTAAATTGCAATTAGCTAGGCGAATCAGGTCGATCAGAACTTCCTGGTTTTCCAGGATTTGCATCTATTTTCGAGAGTTAAAAAATACCAATTGGTAAATCAGAATACCCGCTTCGCGTCGCTGGTCTGTCATCAGACTGTTTCTATGTACCATGCATCCCAAACTATAAATGCTCGCTTTTAGGCCTTTTTACATATAAAAACAAGCATTCTTAGTGTGGAATACACGGTACTACACCACCTAACCATTTGACTTAACACATTTTTTCCGAAAAAAGGTGTTAATTCAAATGCCAATTGTTAAGTCAAATTCAAACTGTTAAGCCACATCGGTAGTGCGTAGGTTAAAACCCTGAAAAAGTTGGAACTATGAAAAAATGATATAAAACAATACACCCCATGTGCACTTATTTGGACAGCACTTATTTGGAAAAAATTCCCGATCGTGCACTTATTTGGACACTTTTTTGGTCAACAGTTTTCCAGCAAAAACGCCTACACACTGTGCACTTATTTGGACAATTTGCAGTTATTTGGACAATTTTTGGCTGGCGAAGTGTCCAAATAAGTGCACAGGGGGTGTATAATGAACGAAAAAATCCAAAAAATTGTTATACACCGCCTGAAGGTTTGTCAGGACACTTTCTCCTTCCAAAACCGGCCTGATAAACCCTCAGGCGGCGTGATAAACTCAAGGGCGTATGCGTAAATGCTGGAAAAAAAAGACAAAAAAAGTGTTAATTCAACTGCAAACTGTTAAGTCGAATGCAAACTGTTAAGCCAAATGGTGTTAAGTCAAATGGTTAGGTGGTGTAT
>SCLG01000047.1:595397-617331 GCA_004367875.1 Oikopleura albicans
GTGCTTCTTCGCTTCTGATAATTTCCATCATTGTTTTTTTTTTTGAAAATGCTACAAATTGCCGACATCAAAATATATTTTAACGGTGTCCGAAAAACAAAAAAAATAGAGAGATATATGACAGTCTTGCCGGACATTCATACAATTATATGAGCCGAGAAGTAACTGAAAGATTAGGCCGATATGTTTCTTCGTAATCAATTATCATTATTCGCATAGGTTACGAAATCTTAGGGATTTAAAGTATTCTAATTTTGCAAAAAAATGGTACAAAAAATGCCTAGGCGATTTTTTTGGGAAAATGAAGATAATGGAAAATAATGGTAAAATCTAAGATAATGGAAATGCGTAGGTGGAAAACTTTCGCCAAAATGAACCAAGATAATGGAAAATAGGCTCAAATTACCGAGATAAAGGTACAAAAGATAAAGGTACATCTGGTGTACTAATAGTTTGTACACCCTAGCTATAAGATAATTGCAGGCTTGGCATTGCTTGCTCATTAATTTCGACACAATCAGGCCCAAGGCAACTATTATACACATAGGTTTCCAATTTAATCTTCTTTTTGCGCGGCAAGTACGTTTCTTTATAACAATCAAGGTTTTTATTGTGTCTTTGACCAAACCAAATATAAGGGCATGAAGATGTTGAAAATTCCTGTACGAAATCCGCGACCACCACGTCATTGGCCAAAATTTCCAACTGACGAAAAGTTATTTATTGAGTAAAACACGTGAAGAAAAATTGATATATTGTCGCTAACTTTGATACTGCCTAGACGAAATAAATTAACTCTAATATAGAACCGACTACTTCCGGTCAAAACCGGTAAAACTTAAAACCCCAAGCAAATTTTGAGTAAATATGAGTGAAATCGTGATCGTAGCTCATTGCGCATTTTTACAGCCATTTTAAAATCAGTTGTAACACCCCACCTACCCTGAAAATCTATATCTAAATATTTTGTTGAATTCAACTAGCAGTTATCGAGCATTTCGCGCAACTAAGAGAGGCAAAAACAAGAGCTGGTGGGCTCCAAAAATCAAAAAAAAAAACTATTTTGGTCATTGTACTCGGAATAAAAAAGTACATGATTTACTGTAAATTTACTGTAGATATCGTTTAACGACAAAAATAGCCCGACAACTACGAAATTTAACTATGGTTTGTTTGATGACTTAATTCAAAAACTGTTTAGAGCAAATTTTTTACAACAAATGACAAAATAGAAATTGTTAAAATAACTGTTTAAAAATAATAAGGGGTTAAATCGTAACTAAATTTTGCCAGTTTATCGGAAAATAGCAGGAAAAATATACTTCAAAAAGTAATTAAGGGTGGTACGGTCAATTTGTTTGCAAATAAACATCATTTTGTTCATTTAACCGTATATTATACGAATAGTTCCTTCCTAATAAACCTAAAAGGTATCATGAATGAAAGGATGGGAAAACTCACGGCATCCCCAAACTGATATAATCTTAACCTGTCTCCAGGAAGGTATTCTTTTGTGCATTTTTTTTAAACAATTTGACCGTACCACCCTTAATATACTTTTTAATAACTTTAACTTGTTAAAAGCAGCCTCATCGGGCCCAATGATAGCGATCGTTACTTCGTCCCAACGTGGCAATATTCCTTGTTCACCCAGTTTCTCTATATGATTCTGTTTACGGGATGTTTTAAATTGAATTTTAATGACCCGCCGATGTTAATTTAAAATTGTTTATGCTCTCTAATATAGATCGTGCACCAAACAAAACAAAAACTACGTTTTGACTGTTAAGATTAAAGTTGGTGACGTAAAGAGTTGACACTTTCGTTTCCGATTTTTTCATCAAAAACTGTCAACTTGTCACGAATATGCCGTCACAATTGCCAATTTTTTGCTCATTTTTGCTCAAAAAAAAACTCGGAAAAAGTGTCAATTTGTGACGAAGTGTCAACTAGTGACGTGTCAACTCGTTACTTCACCAACTGTATTAGGACATTGTATTGTAAATTTGCGATTGAGCAATAAGTCATGGGCCCTTATGAGAACTTTTCTGACACGTCAAATTTGTAAACAAAAGGTCCTACCCGTCCTTAATGGTAAAAAATAGTATCCGTTTACTTGTCTTTTCTTTAATAAATGAGAAACTAAAACATCATAAAATTGTTTTTTAAGCTTCTAGGCACCGTGTTTTAATTTTTTGTACATTCACATCCCAAACTGAGCGTAGTCTGCCTCCAAAAGGTCGTAGATGAGTTTCTTAACGACTCTGTCATGGAATTTAAATATAATTTGTCTGCGGAATTTCCTCCAGGGCGAATTTGGTACCTTATTGCTGTCGTGACAACTTCTGGGTAACATTCGGACATGTCGGGACACCAACAAGTATTGTCGATCACTTCCTCATGGGGAAAGTAAAACGCTGCTACGCTCCAAAATTGTAGTACGTACCAAACGTACTTCATAATGGAATTTCAACTATTAAGGAGTCAAAAATGTTAACAAAATACTAATGTTATTTTGCCGGAGAAACACATTTTGCGAAGTAACGACGGTTTGAGTTGACATTTCTCACTTGATAATCATAAAATAAATAGAATGATAGTTCGGTAATGCCAACTGGTTATATTTTAAGAATATATAAGTTATATATTCTTGGTCCCACTTTTTGAAATTCGCAAACCGTCCCTTATCAAGCCCTCCCCCTGTACAACTTTTAAATTTGCCAAGTTACCACTACTGGGAAGTTAGAGTTTGCTAAAACCGTCTCGTAATGAGCACTTTTTCTTTCTTCAGTCACAAAAGCGTCCCGTATTGGGCACTTTTTGCCATTTCACAGAAAAAGCGTCCCGTATATAGCACTTTTCGTCCCTTAGTTGTAAATTTTTTTTTTATTTTTACAAAAAAGCGTCCCTTAAAAAGCACAACCGTCCCTTAAACAGCACAAGCGTCCCTCATCACGCTGTCCCTTATCACGCCCTCCCCTTGTATATAAGTTTTGAGTTACGAAATTGAATTTTGAGTTTTGGTTCGTTTTCAGTTTTGGTTCGTTTTGAGTTTTGGTTCGTTTTGAGTTTTGGTTCGTTTAGCAAAATCAGGATTTTCTCCGTTATTATGATGACCCCTTAGTGGTCTAAAAAATTTGTTTACACACTTCAATTTATAACAAGCATGCTCATAACCGTATTAAAACTCGTTTTATTTTTATTTTCGGGTCAACCGCTGCTGCGGTCGAAAATGACATCAAGTGCGAGTACAATCGGGCCGCTTCCATTTTTGCATACTCTCGACGAGATTAAAAAAATAGCCCAAGAATTTAGAATTTTGAGTTCAATTCCTCCAATATGATTTTTAAAAATTGACATTAATTTATTAAAAATACGGCCTACCGATGGGTTCAGTGTTAGTAAGTTAATTTCGGAGTAATTATTCTTAAGTGTAGTCCAGCAGGTAACGTTGTAATTACTATCTTCCTGCGTTATCTCTTTAATAAAAACAAATTTGACTCGATCCTTTTTGAAAAAAAAGCAAAAACGCAAATTATTTTCGACTGTTTTTTAGTATATAAGGTAATTTTATAGTTAACCTAGAGGGCGCAGGCCAAAGTAGTAACAATTAGAGTTTTACAATAATTAATAGACCGCCCGACATTTGAAAAAAATGTGCCGCAGTTATTTGGTAGTTTTTTTATATTCATAATAAATCAAACATGTTCTCGTTTTTACTACACCAAATGCTTAATTTATTGAATTAATTATAACAGTATTTTGCACCGAAAGTCATTGCAACTCTTATTTTCTGGATAAGTATGAAGATAAGAGTTGAAAGGACTTTTGCAGCAAAATACTATTAATTAATTCAATAAATTAAGCAAACGTGGTAGGTAAAAACGACGACATGATTGACATGTTCGTCATAGTTATCTTTTTGGAAAAACATGGATTTTGAAGGCAGCGGGTTTGGAGAAATACTTTAACGAGAAATTCTCCAAAAACGTTTTTCAGAATAGAACAAAAATACTTCTCGGGAAAAACGCGTTTTGAGGAAAACGTCTTTTCGGAAAATGCAGAAACGGCTTTTTGAGGTGCAATATTTTTTCCACTATGTAACTTTTCCTCTTTGTATCTTTTCGTCTAAAGTTAGAAAGTTTTTTCCGCTAAATTACTTTTTCACAATGTTTTGTTTGCTCTATGTATCTTTTTCAAAAAATTTGTTTTGATATAATTTTTTTTGCTATACGTTTTTGGTCTATTTTTTTATTGTCTTAAGTTTTTTTCCATTTATAACAATTTACGGGGATCCAATTTATAACAAACTAGTATTGCGCAATTCGCCGCTCGTGCGCTTATTGACCACCTTATTTTTCACATTTTCAGCTATTCCGCCAACGCCCTTGGGGTTTATCAGGCCGCCTGAGGGTTTATCAGGCCGTTTTTGGAAGGTGGCCTGATAAACCCTCAGGCGGTGTATAATGAACATGCACATTATGAATACGCTGATATTATTATGAGAAATCAACGATGTCCGGAAGATATGATATGTGATCTGTTTTGTGAAACAAACTGTAAAACAATCAGAAAAGAACAAGACAGTTTTCTGGAAGGTCTAAAACAACTTGGTCACGATATAGAAGATCTTTAAATTACGAATTTTGATTTCATTGAAAATCTACATAATCTGTGACTTTATTACTAAAAAAAATAAATTGTTTTGAATTGTCGTAAGACTAATTTTTTGACAATTTCTTGGAGAGTCAATCAGTATTCAACGAGAGTATCGCAGTTTTTCGTAAAAACTCTCCTAAAAATTAGCAAAAAATGTATACAACAAATTTAACGCTTGGAAATTACGGAAAAAATATGAACTGTGCAAATCAGCTGTGCGCATTTTCACACGCTTATTTAAGCTTATGCGAGCTGAAGTAAACTTTGGCTTACCTAATGCGAGCCAAAATATATAGTTTGGCTTAACTTAGCATAGCTTATGAGAGCACAAAAAAAATTTAGCTGAGCTCATGTGACTCAAAATATACCTCGACTTAGCTTAACAAGTCAAAAAAGTTTTGACTCATCTTAGGCAAGCCAAAAATTTTTTTGGTTTAGCTTAGCTGCTAGAGGCCAGAATTGGTAGATATGAAAGAAGTGGGCAAATCGAAAATTTTTCGAAAAAAAACTGGTAAAGCCAAGTTGTAGAGTTCGTCAAACTGCGTGGATCTGACAATTCAAAAATTGATTTGGACCACCAGGGCCCCCTAGAGAGCTGTTTGAAGTCTCCAACCTACGCAAAAGAACGACTTTTTTTCAACCGGCCAGCGCGTAGGTGGCACATCCAAATGAGTCGAAAGTAGGTGCAAAAAAAAAAGTTGAAGAGTTGAACTCTGGAATGCGTCTATAATATGACCTTCAAAATGTCAAGGTCACATGCTACGAAGCACTTTTTCTGAAGGTCAAACATTATGTTTCCTCTGCTTAGCTTGGCGAAGCCCACGTAAGCAAAGCTGAGTCAAGGTAAGTCATGGCTTATGTGAGTGACGTGCCGAGCCCTCGTGAAGCGCATCTGTAGTAATTGTATTGTTTTTCATAGTGCATGGATGATAGCCCGCGACGGTTTAAAGGCACTCAAGGTAAATGACCTACATTATGCACTCAAGTGTGACAACAACATCGAAAAGGTAGTCTAATAATACAATACAATGCAGTAATGACTTATTTCTAATGAGTTTTATAAACAGTAATGACGATAAAGTTTTATACCCTATAAATTATAGGTTTTATCATGTGGAAATATAGCCATTATGAGAGTGAGTGTCAAATTGTGTCATATTTTAAAATTACTAGACTAATCAAGATCTTGCAGAATTAAGTTTTTTAGCGAATTAAGAAAGATTCTGGTCAAACAGGAAACAATATTGGCTAATTTTAAAACACGCAGTCAGAGGAGCCCAGACATTGTCATTCAAATCGGTAAATTAATAACATCGATTCAGCTTCAATATGGGTCGATATTACGTAATAAAAAAAAAGGGGGCGGCCAAAAGTGACGAGTAATTGCTAGTTTTTCTCTAGTTTTTCTCGTTTGTTTACAAAAAAAAATCTATTACTATTTCTGAGCACGCTGATTGGATCAGACAGATTCAATTGGCCCACAACTAGCAATTACTTCCGCCTCTTTTTTTATTACGTAATATCGACCCATATTGAAGCTGAATCGATGTTATAAGACTCCTAGACTTGCCTATTTTTGGACGAATTCCAGAAAATAAAAGTATTAGTTCAAGATCTTCATTAGTTGAATAATTGCACAAAGTTGACCTAAATATAATAGGACAATCGGGAGCATACGATCGCAAGGTGATTTGTCTAAAATTTGTTAGTGTGGAAACATAACGGCTCCTATAGGGACCGCACTCGAATGTGTCCAATTTTAACCACAAAATGCGCGAATAAGTTTAAGGATGGGTCGACCAGATTTTTAAGAAATTAGATGGGTGATTTTTTTCATTTAGGAATTTGGACGTTATTTTTTTCTAGAAATAATGAACTTGTTTGTACTTCATAATTGTAGTAGAACCTGAACAAATTCATAAAACACATAAAAATTTTACTAAAAGCTAGTTTTCAAGTTTTCGATTTTTATTTGTAAATAACTCTATAGACCCGTCCTTAACTCCCAGGGGGCACCAATATAAAAGAACCTCCAGGGGGCATTTGTGTGACTAAAAGGCACCGGGCTCGAAAACGGCTTAAATAGTAGGCATAATTAGCTGGAAATTTGTTGAAACGCGTATGAAACGAATTGTAATCGGTTTACAATTTGTTTTTGTTCTCATATTAATATCCAAAGTCTACAGGAATATCTCCAAAGTCTGTGGGAAGGCTATTTCTCTAAAGCATTCCATCAATGCTGTTCCAAGCGTTTGAGTATGGAAATACCAGAAACTATATAAACAATCCAGAATATACGTTTTGTAACTTTTTAAAAAACTATTTTCGAAAAAATAATTCTAAAATTTTGGGTGGGTTAAAAAATTTTCGAAATATTTTTTTTTCTAATTCGCCGAAAGGCTTAAAAGAAAGCCCTTGATTCACTGATTCCGAATATAAAAAAATAATTAAGCAGAAACAACTGTTTAGTCAAATAAAGGCCGTAAAAACCGTTTTTTATAAAATCTTCCGATAGTCCTACAGGACTTTGGAGAAAAACATATAAAAAAACTAATATCACAGTCGGGTTTGTTGATGTCTGAAACCCTTTTGTACAAATTTTTAGCGCAATTGGAGAAACCGGAAATTTCAACAGGTTTTTTACCAGACTTCCGGTTGGTAAAAATCATCGGCGACACCGTCAATGTTATTTTCTCGAAAAGTTGACGGAGGGTCAGCGGTATCCGTTTCGCCATACGGGGCCTCCTTATGGCTTAAATTGCCGAAAAAGGGCCTTGTGTGACTAAAAGGCACACGGTGCCCCCTGGGAGTTAACTAATAATTACATAAAGATATAATTTGCTGAACAGGAGACAATTTTCCGTAACATTTATCGAGACCAAAAGGTCATTATTACGATCAACGTCAAAATAACTCAAAAAATCGTCGACCTGGTTTTTATGAGTGGGAATTTTGGCGACCATTTGATATCGCCAAAAAACTTCGATTTTGCGTAGTTTTGACGACCATAAAATTGGTCTCCATATGACGTGGGCCATTTTTTGTAACCAAATTGACCGAACTGTCCATTTTTAGCTTCTCCAAGATCCATAGCCGAAATTTTGCCAACAGTTTGTAAAGAATAAATTTAAAATAACAAAAAAAAAAAATTAAATGGAGAAAACATTAAGGAACGAAGGTATTTACCGAACATACATGTATGTCGGGCCTTTATAAGTTGCATGTACCAAGTAACATTTTAAGAAAAATCAAAATCAGTTTGAATTTTTTTTGTCACAGATTATGCTAAAGACTATAGTTACCAGTTTGTACGAGCCTCGTACTACGAGGGGTCTATATATTCCATATATGAAAAATTATGTAGACAGTGTCTACTGGACACGTCGTACAACATGGTTTTATTACGTTGGCTAATAAGTTTGTCAAGGTGAGATAGTACAGTCTGATTGCTTAACTCATCATCAAAATTAGCTGTTTTTGAAAATTAAGTGTTACCAAAAAAAACAAAAAAACAGGGAGTTTCATTAAAAAAACTAAATTTAATAAGTTCGTGGAAAAATTGTATAATAATTCTGTCAACTTATAATTGGATCTAAATATGTAAACATACCCAAAATTATCGAGGTCTCAGAAGTTTATAGTTTGAACCCGTAAAACAAATTGGTCCAGAGTTACACTACACCGCCTGTCCAGGGAAGTTTACGCCTCTCAAGTTAACAAAATGCCCGGAATTTAACAACATTACTTAAAGTTAACAACCGACTGGTGTCAACTTTTATGCCCACGCACTGTCTACCATGTTATAAAAACTTAATGAAAGTTAACAAAATTTACCTTAGCAAACAAAAATGCAATTTAAATCAAGTTCATAGCAAGTCTGGTCTAAGAAGAGATATCAATTTAAGATTGCAATAGCAAAAATAAAAACCCGTCTTAACATTATTTGTTAACAAAATAATTTGTTATCACAACCGCTAACCATAATTGATCAACAAAAACGACGAACAAATTTAACATAACAGATGTATACTATAAAAGCGGGTCAAGCGCCTACACAATGAAAAAAAGTGATGAGATCATCAAAAAAAGTGGCTCTTGAATTTGTTCGGCCAATCAGTGTGCTCGAACAGCAACAGATCATATTTTTGTAAGCAAAAAATAATTAAAATGCACTCAATCAATTTTTTTTCTCTTTGTGTAGGCGCTCGACCCGCTTTTATGATATAAATCTGTTACAAATATCGTTTACACAGGAGTTCAATGTTCACAAATTTCCTAGCCAAAACACCTACGCATAGGCATTTTTTTCTAACTTTATGTGACATAAATTATATCATTTGAAATAAAATGTTTAAGTTAAGAATCTTAAACGTCCGTATCGCGAGTAGGGACTATAAATTAGAGTTAAATTATTTTTATTTAGCAAGCCAGTGTTATGAATAACCTTATAAAATACTATCCAAACACATGAGTAGAACAGACCGTAGCCTTTTTATTGTCATCACATAAGTTTGAGAACGATTAAAAAATGGAACGAGCGTTCTATTCTGAAAATAAGAACATAACTTTTACATCGCTGGTTGAAATAAACCCAAGTATGAGATGATGCCTCATGAGGTGCCCTGATTTGCTGACAAAATCTGTTGGTTCGGTGTCAAAGAGCACAAGATCAAAAAAAAAAAGTAAATTGAGTTCTAAGACGTTAACCATATTGCATCAAACTCGTGCATTAGCTTCACCCTTCACTTCACATTAATCATCAGGTTTGCAACAAATTCTGACAAAGACGAATGAAATATTTTTGACCGGAAACAGACCAAGGTAGAAAAAAGTAAGTCTTTTAGTTGAGATAATACAAGTCGAGTTTTAATACCAGGTACGATAGGGTAAAATGTTCAGCACAATTAAAGAGATCAGAATTTTGGGTTACTTTGGGTTAATTTTGGGTTACCTGCCCCCTATCTACGGTTCCAAGGTGTTTTGACTAATAAGGTTGTGAAGGTGAACCAATCAGAAAAATATTCACATGGTGCGCCTTTAAGCGACCACTTTTCGCACTTTGCCAATTGTGATTTTTCCAGCAAATCGCCTACGCAGTGACCCCTTGAGCGACCCATTTTTGAGACCTCGGTGACCGGTAAACGACACACCGTGTCGTAATTTAAAATATAGTCAGTGTGCCATTCATTAACTTGATACCGTACACAATGTACTACTCTGAACTCGTACGCTGTCGACAGATTTAACACGCGCAGGATGCTTGTCGGTTGAAAACAGTTTGTACACAGCATGATTAACCCGTTAACACGTGCTGATTGATTTCTTAACGATTGACTCATATACAGTACCAAGCACAAAATCGTTACGATATGTGGTTTTAGGAATCGTTACGATATAAGGTTTTAGAAATCGTTACGATTTGTTGTTTTAAAAATCGTTACGAGTTGTGGTTTTAAAAATCGTTACGATATGTGTTTTTTAAAATCGTTACGATTTGTGCTTTTAAAAAACGTTACGATTTGTGGTTTCAAAAATCGTAACGATTTTGAGTCATGACGTCGTTGCGAAACAAATATTCCCGACAATTTATTGAGAATCTGTTTGATTTGCGGCTGTTGGGATAAAAATTATCGACAAGAGGGGCGATCACAGCAAATCTTTTTTTTTTCTTCGTTTTTTTTCTCTTTTTATAGCTCCCAATTTTACTAAAAAATTCGCTACGTGGCCTACAATAAACGGATTTTCTTGATTAGACGTTTGTTTGCAAGGTCTATCCTTCTTCTCTTATGGGTGCAAACCTCAACTTCTACCGATTTAACCCGCGTCCTCCACGGACGCAAACGTGAATCAAACGTTAATCAAACGTACATCAATTCGCCGACCAACTTTGACAAAAACGATTATGAGACGCGTGGGAGTTATTTTTTTNAAATCTGTATCAATAATGGTGATCCTAATGAAACGTACTTACTTTTTGTTTTTTCAATTTTTCTTTTAACGTAATTTTTTCAGTAGTTAATAACCAATCTTTCCTTATTGATGGTTGAAAAATGGTTGAAAAATGTCCGACACCTATTAGAAAAACAGTCATAGTGTCGCTCAGGGGTTAAATTATACAACTAAGTTTAGCCTTAAAAAAATCACACTTAAATGGAGGTACTGCTAGAACTTTTAATTTTTGTTGTGAAAATTTTCGTAACACTCAAAAATCGTAAAACATTTTCTTTTTCTTTATTTATTGATTCTTTCTTTATCTTTTGACTCATAACGGATTTGGACTTCCAGAATAAGAATTTTAATGATTGAAAAATGTATTCCGGGTAAGTTTGGCAGTAGGGTTTCAGATTTTAAGTTTAATTTTTCGATTTCCGGTATTTCCGGTTTTCACTTTTTTTCTAGTAACCGGAAGGGACCGGAAATAAGCGGAAATGGAAGAAAGTGAAAAAATATTGAGACCGCAAAATAAAACAGCCTAATCCATACATAGGAACGTGAGATATCGCAATTTTAATGTCATGTCATAATTGACTATAAACGCTTTTTAGGAGTTAAAAATCAGAAAAAAGACGGATCCATTAATTAGAGCACTAAAATCTTAATGCTAATTTTAATTTCTGATTTAAAAAAAAAAATTTTAATGGTCCAAAATAGCATAAAGAGACCGAGCGAGAGACCGAGCAAGATTCGTGTGATAAACGTAAGAAATAAGACGAGAAGACACATTGAAAGTCAAGGCGCGCGCCTCGAGTGTTCATTGTCGGGAACAAGTTATTATTTGACAAATGATACAGTTTTTTTTCAAATTTGTCTTTAGTTCTAGAAAGGATAATATGTATTATTTTTATTGTTGACCATGCAAAATTGGTTTTGTAACTTTGACGTGTTTTTTGATACCATGAATTATCGTCTAGACTTAGAGATAATGCAATTTGCATTATGTAGTTAGCAGACTTAGACCCCAGAAAACGTACAAAAGCTACCTTACTTTGTAATTAACAAGACTGGCCATAACAAAAGCTTCTTTATATACTAAGTGCACTTTAGTCTACAGGTCAAATCTTACAACTTATATGTTTTATCAATAATTATCGAGCAATATCGGGCATTATCGACGATAGTAACGAACACAATGGTATAGTTTATAGACCGAAGAAAACACATTAATTATAATTATTGGTCGGTTGATATCAGACTGCCTATGATTTAACATTAGAAACCAATATTACACGATATTTCTTCACCCGGATGCATTAATCATTAGACGGCGCCCAAAGGCAACTGATACAGATTTAGAAAAAAGTGGTTAAGTATATAAGAACCTTAGTCCGTTTAAAAACTGGGTTGATGTGGCTATAAGTAACGATGAAAGTCGATTTTGGTAGTGCAGTACCTTATCGGTTAGAGGGAGTTAAATAAATCGGAAAATAAAGTTTTTCTCCAATTCAAACTGACAACCTTTGTATGCGAACATCTTCGTTCGTCCTCATTTCAGAGACTGTCGGAAACTTTAAGACAAACGTTGCTATTACGAATGATATAATCTATTAACTAGGAGATTAAATTTTTTGGTTATAAAAGACATATTGAAGTAACAAATATAAACACTAATTATCTGCTCCGTAAATGTGATTTATTGTATAAAAAAAGAATAATTGGTCATTCCCTAAAGATCCCTACATTTTTACTGATTCTATCTGGGCAAAGCGGCAGTTATATACCAACGGGTGAGAAAGGGTTTGTGTTTAAGAAAGCGAGACGGCATTTGATCAGAAATATTGATAAACAATAGAAAAACACAATAAGGAAAATGTGGCAGCGCATCTAAGCGTGACGCCTTTTTGATTGATGGGATAACCCCAAATTTTGACGACACATACTGGCCTCTTTTTAAAAAACAAAGATAATTTTCCGATTGTGAAATTCTATATGGGGCATAAATAAAAGGTGAATTTTGAGGGTAATTTTTTGCGCAGTGAATTGGTGCAGTTTTTTAATCAAATATAGAAAATATTTCAGAGGAAATGATTTTTGTGAAAAATATCATTTATCTCCCCCCTGAAACATTTTTGTCAAATTTTCGGCACTTTTTTTTTAATTTTTTTTTTTTTGTTTTTTTATTGAAATCATCTTCGTGTGATTGGACGAGTACTTCTGGGTGCATAAAGGCTTCTGACGATAAAGTTGCATAAATCTTCTGGCGTTAAATTTGATTTCTTTTCTTTTTTCAGTTTCATTTATTCTTGCCGGTCTTTCGCCTCCTGCTGCTCGGCTTCATGTTTTCGTTTCATATTTTTCATCACTTTAAGGCATTTGATATATTTTTTTCTTTTTAGGTATTTGTTTTATTTTCTGAGTATGTTTTTTCTTCATATTCTGGTAATATATTTATTTAGTTTTTTGTTCATCTTTTTTTTTTGTTGGATAACGCATAACTATGTTTTAAAATAAAAATTATTATATTTTTTGACTTGTTTTATTATAATGTGTCTTATTAATCGGCATTAAGATTGAACAAATTATGTTGTAATATTTAAACTCGGGTATTTGATTAATTTTTCTTGAATAAAAAAAATATAATTAAAATAATTGATCAACGGAGACAGTTGACCAAAAAAAAATCCTAAAAAAATGCCCCTTGAATTATTTATCTCATCTCTTTGAAGTTGGGTCGCCATTGCATTTTTCTCGAAAAAACGCAAAAAAAAAATGAAAAATTTTATTTTTTTTTCTTGCAGAAGAACAAGGATTCGTGAGTCGCCAAATGAAGTAACAAATATAAACGCTACTTATTTGCTCCGTAAATGTGATTTATTGTATAAAAAAAGAATAATTGGTCATTCCCTAAAGATCCCTACATTTTTACTGATTCTATCTGGGCAAAGCGGCAGTTATATACCAACGGATGAGAAAGGGTTTGTGTTTAAGAAAGCGAGACGGCATTTGATCAGAAATATTGATAAACAATAGAAAAACACAATAAGGAAAATGTGGCAGCGCATCTAAGCGTGACGCCTTTTTGATTGATGGGATAACCCCAAATTTTGACGACACAATATGAGACATATAAAGTTAACATACGGACCATACTTTCTTGTGTAATGGTAGGATACTTTATAACATTCGTACTAGTTTTGACGTAACCATATATAATATTCCGCTATGGTTTTATATAAATATAAGTAGGTAAAATATTTGTTTGTGTTTTTGACCCAATTTTTTTTTTGCTAAAAAACTCGTTTGTAGTTTGAAACCCGCCAAAAAAAAATTTGATCTATTTTTTTGTAGCTTAAACAAGAGGTACGTAAAAAAGGATAATTGATGAAATTTTGACTCAATATTCTCAATAAACAAAATAATTTCACAATTTGACACATTTTTTGATATTCTTATAACTAGCCAATCAGGACCCGTCGTTCAAAATGAGCCCGCCTCTTCAAATTGAGCTGGTTCACTCACACTAAATGTGGTGGGGGGGGGGGAATGAGAATATTTTTCTAGTCAAGAATACTGAGTCCAAATTTCATCAGGTATCCCTATTTTTTGAGATCGATACACGATATCTAGAATCTTCTAATTGTATAAAACACAACAACATACTCAAACTTTGTCGATTCAAACAAAAATATCGACGGCTTCTGAAACTACAAACGATTTTGCGGGCAAAATTCAGGTCAAATTAGACGAGACTTAGTTAAAAATCTAGAAGCCAAATTTGAGAAACTATCGTACCAAAGCCTGAGATAACTGCCTTTTTCGGGTCGGTTGTTATGCCAACGTAAAATTAGGGGCTTGTGGCAAAAAAAATGCATTTTCTGACTCCTGAACATAGTTTTTAGATGTAGACGGCCGACAGCTGGTTCGTGAGGCATGTAACGCTCAAAATTACAAAACAAAGAAGGACATCGGAAGTACTAAAACGTAGTCACGATTATTTGGCGAACTGGGTATCGCGAGAAACTTATTGGAGAATTAGATATGGCTGTTGAGAGCAAGCAAATTTTACTCGGATTTTTAGCTTGTGTTGTACCATGGGATAGAGTTTAGAATACACCGCTTGAGGGTTTATCAGGCCCCCCTTTATCAGGCCACTTTGCCCGCTCGTGCGCTTATCAGGCCACTTTTTTACCAGAAAGTTTTTCACCAATCCCGCCCACGCACTGAGGGTTTATCAGGCCACCTGAGGGTTTATCAGGCCATTTGGCATGNCCTCCTAGGTGCACGTCACATACTTTAATTGTCAATTTTATGCACAACAACAAAAAAATAAATTATATTTAAAAAAACTCGAAAGAAAAATAACGTATCATTCGTATTTTATAGACGATAATATCGCCTTGATTGCATATATGCACTCCAAAAGCGGTCCCGGGTTAAATGTCCATATCGCGAGTAGGGACTATAATTTAATAACCTAGTGTTATACAGGGTGAGGTAATATATATGCTAATCCGTTTTTTGGTGACTTATATTCGCTTAGCGCACTCGCGAACCAAAAACGGCTCAACATCTATATTACCTCACCCTGTAAATAACCTTATAAAAATACTATCCAAGCACATAATTAGAACAGACCGTAGCGTTTTATTGTCATCACGTAAGTTTGAGAACGATTACAAAATGGAACGAGCGTTCTATTCTGAAAATGAGAACATAATTTTTACATCGCTGGTTGAAATAAACCCAAGTATGAGATAATGCCTCATGAGGTGCTCTGATTTGCTGACAAAATCTGTTGGTTCGGTGTCAAAGAGCACAAGATCAAAAAAAAAAGTAAATTGAGTTCTAAGACCTTAACCATATTGCATCAAACTCGTGCATTAGCTTCACCCTTCACTTCACATTAATCATCAGGTTTGCAACAAATTCTGACAAAGACGAATAAAACATTTTTGACCGGAAACAGACCAAGGTAGAAAAAAAGTAAGTCTTTAAGTTGAGATAATACAAGTCGAGTTTTAATACCAGGTACGATAGGGTAAAATGTTCAACACAATTAAAGAGATCAGAATTTTGGGTTAATTTTGGGTTACCTGCCGCTTATCTACCGACCCAAGGTCTTTTGAATAAGGTTGTAAAGTTGAACCAATCAGAAAAATATTCACATGGTGCGCCTTTAAGCGGCCACTTTTCGCACTCTGCGAATTGTGATTTTCCAGCAAATCGCCCACGCATTGACCCCTTGAGCGGCCAATTTTTTGTGACTTCGGCTGACCGGTAAACGACGCACCTTGTGGTAATCTAAAGATAGTCAGTGTGTCATTCATTAACCTTATACCGTACACAATGTACTACTCTGAACTCGTACGCTGTCGACAGATTTAACACTGGTAGGATGGTTGTCGTTTGAAAACAGTTTGTACACAGCATGATTAAACCGTTAAGACCTGCTGATTGATTTCTTAACGATTCACTCATATACAGTCCCTAGCGCAAAATCGTTGCGAATTGTGGTTTTAACTCACAGGGGAAAGTGCGTGTAAATAGACACCCAACTGGTTTTTTTCGTTGATTTAACGCATATGGAGGCCCCGTAGGGCAAAACGGGTATTGGTGACCCCCCCCCTCAATTTTTCGAGAAAATTCGATTGACGGTGTTTTTTTGCGTAGGTTGGAGATTTCAAACAGCTCTCTAGTGGGCCCTAGTGGCCCAAATCAATTTCTGAATAGTCAGATCGACGTAGTTTGACAAGCTCTACAACTTGGCTTTACCAGTTTTTTTGAATTATTGAGAATTAATATGATTTTTTTAATTGCGTGTTTATTCACACGCATTTTCCCCCTACGGGTTCCCAAAAAGAGTTTAAATTCGTAACGATTTTGAGTCACGACGTTGTTGCGAAGCGAATATTATTTGACAAATGGTACAGTTTTTTTTAATTTGTCTTTAGTTCTAGGAAGGACAATATTTGTTATTTTTATTTTTGACCATGCAAAATTGGCTTTGCAACTTTGACGTTTTTTTTTTGATACCATGAATTATCTTCTAGAGATTGCATTATGTAGTTAGCAGACTTAGAGCCTACAAAATGTACTAAAGCTACCTTACTTTGTAATTAACAAAGCAGACTGGTCAAAACAAAAGCTCCTTTCTATACTAAGTGCTGCCGTATGCACTTTAGCTTACAGGTCAAATCTGGCAACTTATATGTTTTATCATTAATTATCGAGCAATATCGGGCATTATCGACTATAGTTACAAACACAATGGTATAGTTTATAGACCGAAGAAAACACATTAATTATAATTATTGGTCGGTTGATATCAGACTGCCTATGATTTAACATTAGAAACCAATATTTCGACTCGGACCAATATTACACGATATTTCTTCACCCGGATGCCATTATTATTAGACGGCGCCCAAAGGCAACTGATACAGATTGATCAGAAAAATGTGGGTTAGCATATAATAATCTTAGTCTTAATTTTTGCAAACTCTTGAATCGATATTCGTGCAGCATTTTTCAAGGCGGTTTTTTTTTGGTTCCAAAATATTGTTTTGCATTTTTTTTATTATGATCAGTTACTTGTCATGATAACTTCAATATAGCGCCGCGCGTTTATTTTATGTAATAATCTGACATATTTTATTTCATTTTACTTTGTTTCAGATCGTGAACAAATGGTCAGCAATTGAGACATTTTCATTTATCCTAGTTAATTGGGTAAGCGTGGTCATTATGATCCATATGCAGGCGGGACATATGGTTAATCTTTGCTGCCTTTTTTTAACATATTTAAATCGGAACTTCCGAAATAAACTTAGGATACGAAATTTCCCGTTTTGTGAAATGTCGGGGCAAAAACATAATGTTGCTCCTTCCATAAACACAACAGTAATTGACCAATAGATCGGTACAAGAACAGAGCCTTACTTAACAAATGTTACGACGGGGGAACTGACCGGTAGCTGGTTAGTTTTTCATACTGTAGAAACTGGAAAATATTTTGAGTATTATAGAAACCGGGTTGTTTATGTTAAAAAAACTCTGTAAATATTACGAAAATAAAAGCGCACCGCTCAATTGAAGTTATTATGACAAATAACTGATCATAATGAAAAAAAATGAAAAAAAATATTTTGGAACCAAAAAAAACGCCTTGAAAAATGCTGCACGAATATCGATTCAAGAGTTTGCAAAAATGAGTCTAACTCTTCGTAAATAGGCATAAACTGTCCTCAAAGACACTTTTTTTCTTTTTCGATAAAAATTGTCAAAATTAATCGAAATTTCACTGGTGAATTGCTAATTTTTTTCTCATTAAATCTGGATTATATAATGGCATCGAATTCCGACTCCATAAAGAAGTCCTATACTACGTATCATAATCCCTTCTTTATATGTTGGACTGCGCAGAATAGGCAAAGAACGCGTCTCTCTTTTTCTTTTTTTTTCTCCTGCACTCTGGGGCTCGGAAAATAAGTAGTCCAATTGGTACCGACCGCGATGCATCGCGATGAGAGTCGATTTTGGTAGTGCACTACCTGGTCAGTTAGACGGAGTTAAATGTATCGGAAAATAAATTTTGTGTCCAATTTAAACTGACAACCTTTGTACGCGAATTTTTTTAATAAACCGTCATCATTTTAGAGACTATCGAAAACTTTAAGACACTCGCTGGTATTACGAATGATATAATCTATTAACTAGGAGATAATCTGAAATGTTTTTGGTTTTAAAAGATATTTAATAGCATACGGACCATACCGTCTTGTGTAATGGTGGAATACTTTATAACATTCGTACTAGTTTTGACGTAACCATATATAATATTCAGATATAGTTTCATATCAGTATAATTTTTTTTTGCTAAAAAACTCGTTTGTAGTTTCGAACCCGCCAAAAACATTTTTCGAACTAATTTTTTTTTTCTTTGTAGCTTAAACAAGAATTAAATAGCAAAAGATACGTATATTTTTTGAGATCGATGCACGATATCTAGAATATGATAATTGTATTAAACACAACAACAAACTTTGTTGATTCAAACAAAATTATCGACAGGTTCTGAAACTACAAACGATTTTGTGGGGAAAATTCAGGTCGAATTATTATAGACGAGACTTAATTCAAAATCTAGAAGTCAAATTTGAGAAATTATCGAACCAAAGGCTGACATAACAGGCCTTTTTCGGGTCGGTCATTTGCCAACGTAAAATTAGTGGCTTGCCGCAAAAAATTGCATTTTCTGACTTTGAAAAAGTGAAAGAAAGTTGAATGTGCCGATCACTAAATATCGTCCTGATTTTAAAACGCGTAAAAATTTTTGCATATTTCTCCTTAAGTGCGGCACTTACGAGGTGGAGGACTGTAATACACAAATATTTTAAAAGACGCAAATCGCCTTTAGGTGATTTGCCTTTCGGTGATTGGCCAAGAGCGCTCAAAAAGACCAATGGCAGGCCTCATAGGCCTCAGACGCGCTGTCAAGCAACGTTACTAAAAAGTGGCAACATTATTTATTTTTTTCGCGTTTGAAAATTACTGCGATACAACCGTGCTTGAAAAAAAAAACATTTTATATCATCTTCAAATAACGCCTAAGCACTCTTTGTCCGTGAAAAGTTCTTAAGTGACACTTACTACCTAAAACGCCAGTTATTTGAAACCCTGAACATACTTTTTAGATGTAGACGGCCGACAGCTTGTTCGTGAGGCATGTAACGCTCAAAATAACAAAACAAAGAAGGACATCGGAAGTACTAAAGCGTAGTCACGATTATTTGGCGAACTGGGTATCGCGAGAAACTAACTGGAGAGTTGGATATGGCTGTTGAGAGCAAGCAAATTTTACTCGGATTTTTAGCATGTGTTGTACCATGGGAAAGAGTTTAAAATATACATATAGTATTCGAGTTAGCTAGCTGAGCAAGGAACGGTATAAAAAAATATTGTGGATGCTCGTTCGTTTTCTGTTTTTTTTTCAAGTTGAAACATTCAACCCGTAAAATAGTTTTTGAAAAATTAAAAGAAACAAATGCACTACGAATTTTTTGCTTTAATTAATGGAAACGTCATTTTCAGATTTTTAACAACTAACAAGCGTATAAAGTGAATTATGACATGATTTCAATAAATTAGGAAAATGAAATTGTTTTACGATTGTTGGGTGTTACAAAAATGTTCACAAAAAATTGCAAATTCTAGCAGTACTTTTATTTTATTGTGCATATCTAACGCTTTACCAATTTTATAATTTAACTTCTGTGCGACACTATAATTTTTTTTCTAAAAGGAGTCGAATATTTTCGAACTATCAATGTCGCAAGATTGGTTATGAATCACTGAAAAAATTTCGTTAAAAGAAAAATTAAAAAAAGTAAGTGCGCTTCACTAGGATCACCATCATGGATACAGATTAAGAAAAAAGTTAACTCCGATGCGCCTCATATAATTGTGATGCTTCATCCAGAGGAACAGATTCTCAATAAAAACTGGAGTCATTCTTCTTCCGGTTCCCTTGGATTTGTTTTTACTAGGCGTCCTTTGACTCAGATATACTTTTGACTAGGCGGTTACTGTTGCCTTTTTGACTCGTCTAATTGTCTACTGTTTTTTCACGAATTAATCACTGCGATTTTCGTGGGAATGTATGTATTCTAAGCCCTCTAATGACAATAATTGGAAACGCTATGACTTACTCAAGGTTACAAAATTCGTCCAAACGTGGCTGGACCCGATTGACCCGGCGACGAATTTCGTTCATATATCTAATTAGGTAAAAAGTTAGTATTTCAAAAATCAAAGAATAGAAATGTTGTATAAAGGGGGGTCGTAAACTAAGGGCCCCTCAAATAAGAGTCACTTTCGCCAAATTCGCTTTTTCCGAGAAAAATATTATTGCGCCAAATAAGGGTCGCTGATTTTATCATTGATTCTTAGGGATGTTTTTTACTATTTTTTTGACAGCTTATGGGCATCATTTAATTAAAATTGTTTTTAACCTCTTATTAAGTCTTAAGAGTAATAAAATAATTAATAAAACGCAAAAAACATATTTCCAAACAGTATCAGCAATCAAATATGCTTATCCTGGCTTCGCTAAATTAGGGTCGGTCCGGTCGGGTCGCCATATAAGGGCGGGTTTTTCCAAACACAAAACCGACCCTTATTTGACGACCCCCTGTATTGAGTTTTGTATAATTTTTGTAAGATATGACAAAATTGACATGTGGTTAAGTTCGGGACTTCTGTGGTCTGACTTTTATCTGTCTTTTTCAAAAAAAGATGAGGAAAAGTGAGAAATACTTAAACTTGTTATTTCAGTAATACTGTCGCTGATATGGGCGTGGGAATCCTCATAATGCCATTTGCCTGGTACCTTGAATGGATACCGTCTCCACTGCCGTATATACCCTTGAATGTAGTGGTATGCCAAGAAGAGTATTCCCGACGAATTATAATCAAAACAATTGAACTTTTTTTTTGACAATACAAAGGGTCTTCGTGAGAAAATCTAAATATTATAAACCTTTTACGTTGTTAACTTAACTTAACGGGTTACGACAGAATCACCCCCACCAGAGCTTGCATCGGTCCATACGGCGAACGTACTTCATTCGACCTTAAACATAGGTCAACTCAATCTGAAAGTTCTGACCATGGTCGACCAATGAACAGGCAAAACATGTAAGCGACATTTTTGAATTTCAATTTCGACACTAAACGGCGCCCAAAGTATAAAAAACATAATTTCACAGCAGAAGTGGCCAAAAAAATTGTCCGTCGGGTTCATGGCGGTGAGATTGCTAAAAAATTTCGCCGGAAGTGGACCGGAAGTGGTAAAAAATTGATTTTGTATGTTTTTTTTCGAAATTATCGTTTTAGGTCCTATAAACTATGGCATAAGGTGAATTGGTATTTGGCGAAGGACTTGGTTAATTATTTATGTCGATTTATATTAAGGACGGGTCAATAGCGTTGTTTACAAACTTCACTCGCCGGGTAATCGTTATAAAATATGTTTAACACAGTCCAATTCATTATTTCTTTTTTTGGTCAACGTAGAACAAAATAAAATGTTAGACGTGATACTTTTTTGGGACCATAACTTGTTCCCCAGGAAAAAGGGAAAACTCTCAAAACAGTCTGGATTGCCGCTGATGTACTTTGTTCAACAGCATCGTGCTTATCGTTAATGTTTATTTCAATAGATCGCTTCATTTTATGCATAAGTCCTATTCAACCGTCATGGTACGATAGTCGTCTAGCCGCTGCTATCGCTTTAGGTTTTAGAAATTTTAACGTCGCACCAATTTAAATTATGGAAAGC
>SCLG01000047.1:618184-638694 GCA_004367875.1 Oikopleura albicans
TGACATTGTAACCTTCAATCGTTCCAATACTTCAACGATATCCGCCTGTGCCGCCACTTTCCCGCCAACCTTTGCCCTGATTTCTTCAATTGTGTCTTTTATTGTCCCAGGTAAAAAAAAACAGACAAAATATTCCCATTTTTGAGGTTTCGCCCTAAATATGTTTCCAAATGTTTCCAGACATAAAATATGTTTCCAAATCGTCTAGGTTCGAATAAATCGCGACCGAATTCCCCATTTTCTATTTAATGATCCGTCTATTGGTTCAGCTTGTATCGTAGCTTTTTTTTTGGAAGACAGCTTATTAAGTTTATTCAGACGACTTATGATCTTAGATCTTGGAAGTTATCGTAATTTTCCAGTAAATCTGTAAAATTGTAGATACCGTATATAACATACGGCAACTACGGTATGTTACATACGTGTGGCGTCTGAATTTTTTTCTCTAGACGGATTCCCATAAGCGGATATAGTGTGATGTCACCGACTGAATGGGAATAAGTACTAAAATGTCTAAAATTTTTAGACATTTTACCCCTATCAACTTTACCCTTTATTACCTTTACCCGTTATCCACCATGAAAAAATTCGATGAACAAAAACAGCTAAAATTGACAATTACCTTTATGATTTTGACACATACCTTTATGATTTTTTTTCAAAATTTTTAGACATTTTACCCTTTATCTTCTTTGCACTTTATTAACTTTACACGTTATTACCTTTACACTTTATCAACTTTACACTTTTTTGTAGACATATTACCTTTTGGACTTATTACCCTTTCGACATTTAAGAAAATTTTCCGATTCAGTCGGTGCCAGTGTGATAACCGGTCCAGTACTATGTATAACAACTTCTGTTGAGATAATACTGAAGCAGAAAAACCGGAAAAAATCCCTTTTGCCGCATCCTGTCTAAGAAAATAATTGCATCAGGTTATAGTAAAATTATTTTTAGGACTGGTAATTATCTTCTGCAATAGTTGGACGTTCTTTATCGGAATTGATCTACTTGAGAGGTCACGGCGACGACTCGTGCTGTCCCCCAAGCTTAATTCAAAAGGTGGCTACCCCAACAATCGACAAATGTTCGAAAATATAAAACGGAAAGAGATAAACGTCACGATAAGGGTTCCCAAATGAACCTAAAAATGAAATTTTGACTTTGGGAACTATTTGGGCCAAGATTTTAGGGGTGTGTGCTAAAGATTATGTTTTGACACTAAATACGCTAAAATTAAGAATGTTCCCTATTTTACTGGTTTAGTCTCATGAAAATTGGTTGCGCGTTTCTAGTATACCAGGGCTGGGCACAACTGGCTCTTTTTTGGCTCGGCTCGGCTCGGGTTTTGAGCGAAAACAATTTTTTTGCCTCGGCTCGGCTCGTTCTAGCTTAAAAATTCCCTGGCTTGGCTCGGCTCGGGTCGCTCAAGCTCAAAATTTTTCTGGCTTGGCTCGGCGCGTATTGGCTGTCGGCATATACTAAGATGATATTGGCCATAACAAGAAAAAAAGAAGCAAATTGATCTTTTCTAGAGATGCGCAGCCGATTTTCATGAGACTAAACCGGGAACCTTAGACTAAGGCCCTTAGTAAAAACTATACATCATTTTGAACCCTGACTGTTGGTGCGGATCATGCTGCTGAATTTTTCGTTTATTATCTGTTGGTTTCCATTTGTTGTAGTCAATTGTTCGCCTCACCTCTCTGCCAATATCACATGTACGTATTTTTACCTTATTTGTTTCATATTTTGGCGACTTTCATATACAGGGGGTAGGCAATTCCGGAACGCTGTGCGATTTTGAGCGAATGTCCCCTTTTGAGTTGACCTACCCCTTGTATACAGCACTTCCACAATTACGTTGCAAATGTTTTTAAGCAAACTGCAACATAACTACGCATTGTGTAGCCGGACACTTAACTCTCAGGGAAGGAGTTTTTGAGAACCCGTAGGGAAAAAATGTGTGTAAATAAACACGCTCTTAAAAAAATTAACAATAATTAAAAAAAACTGGTAAAACCAAGTTGTAGAGCTCGTCAAACTTCGTCGATCTGACTATTCAGAAATTGATTTGGGCCACCAGGGCCCCCTAGCGAGCTGTTTGAATTCTTCAACCTACGCAAAAACACCGTCAATCGAATTTTCTCGACAAGTTAAGGGGGGTCAGCAATACCCTTTTTGCCCTACGGGGCCTCCATATGCCTTAAATCGATGAACAAAACAAGTTGCGTGTCTATATACACACACTCCCGCCTGGGAGTTAAATTTGAAAAAACTGTAACATAACTGTGCAGACGTAGTAGTACGAAAAAGAAGTAGTTGTAATTGTAAAATGCTCCAAAAATACAGTCCTCAGTCCCACAACGGCCGCCTTCGAGGCCAAAAAACGCGGCCGTTCTGGGACTATCAGACCGGCCGTTGTGGGACCGGATATCCTTTTTGATATCAAAACCCTTATGAAATCGTTAATTTTATGTTTTTATTCCTAATTGAGGCGTTAGCTCTTGTTATCAAGCACGGTCATGTTCATTTGGGTAACAACTTCTAGAAATACTGAGGTTTCTAACTTGCGCTGAAAAGTTGAATTGATCAACCTGACCAGTGGTCAGTGACCACACAAATTTTCATAATTTCACACAGTTCACTTGTGTTTTATTGTGTAATTTTTACATTAGTCAAACATAATTTGGTTGCAAGGATCGATACGAATCATAACGCATGACACATTTTTGTTCGATAAAGTTTGATTTTTTAGAGAACATTATTGAAACCTCGTCCATCAGATGAGTACTGTTGGTGCTATTGATTTAATTTTTGTGGGATATTATGAAGAAACTTCTTGCGCCCAATCGCATGTGGGCTTTTTGCGATATCATTTCTTGTTCATGAAATTTTAAGGTCACGAAGTAGATGATTGTAAAAAAACATGACTGGCCGGTCCTTGAGTAAAATGAGTAATAATCACGAAAAACATAAGAGATAAAACGATTTTGTTAAACCAAGGTGAGTTTAGGGGGGCATTCCCGCAACGACCGGTCCCACAACGGCCGCCTTCAAGGTTCGAAAAACGCGGCCGTTGTGGGACTATCGGCCGTTGTGGGACCGGCCGTAGTGGGACTGAGGACTGTACATGATTTCATTATAAAAAAAATATCGGGTTTTTTTCTGAAACTAATTCCTAGTATTTCAAATAACAACGTGGCTTGGTTGGATGAACTCATCGATAAATCCAATTCTTAACTGGCGAATAACAAGCAGGCGGAGTAATGCCCATAACTCGAAGAAAACGTGGTTGCGGTCCACAATAAGTTCTGTGAATACTCGAATGTCTCTGACAGATTTGAACTTGAAAAGCTTAAAATCAATTAAAATGTAAAAAAAAACGTTTTCTGTTAACAATTAAAAACTGTCATTTTACGTATGCTCAATAAAATGAACATACATTCAAAAGAGCTACCGTATAATTAAAAAATAATTGTACATGTATCGCAGTGATTTTCAAACCCGAAAAAAAAATAATGTTACCACTTTTTGGTACCGTTGCTTGACACCGCGTCTGAGTCCTATGTGGCCTGTCATTGGTCCTTTTTCAGCGCGTTCGGTCAATGACCGATTTCTTCCTTTTAAAATATTTTTGTATTACTCATCCTTTGATATTTTTTTTTCAAGGAGAAATATGGATTTCCGCTTAAATTTTTTCGCCTTTTAAAATCTCGACGACATAAGAAAATTATGTAACAATTTTCGGTCCTGATGTCCATAATGCGCACCATCGTAATATTCATTTTCAAAGTGTGCACGACTGCTACAACGGTCGAACTCCAGTTCACTCTATCCATTTTACCACCGCAGCGACGCGAAAAAATAAAATTTCATGAAATTATGGGTAACTGTATGTAGCGAGCAGGGCTCGGCAAAACTTAGGTTTCTTCAAAAAACCTCGAACTGTCAAGGAAAGTTTTCTGAGTAGTTGAAGAAAGTTGACCCTTTTTTAACGAAAGCTGAGGAAAGTTGATGCTTTTTCGTGAGCTGAAGACAGTTAAGCTTTTGTTGGATAAGGTTCTATACAAATGAAAAAAGTCTCCAATAAATAAATCTGAAAAATACCAGGCTGCCTCCTTGAGAGCTTAACTTTATATGTTCGAAGGCATTTTTTTATTTTATCCAGCCTGGCCAGACTTTTTTTTAATAAATTCAAATAGAAATTAATCAACGATCCTTGGTCGATGATCTACTAATTTAATGAATTGTATCACACTGTGGCGCATTGAGTTTTAATTGTTTCTATGCTGAGTGTGCAATTTTTTCATCTGTTATTTTTGTACATAAGATACTTAAACCAAGCTAAATATACATTTGTATGCCGTTTTTCAAGCTCTTTAATATATAAGAAGATTGATAATTTTACGAAGAGTAAGAATTTGCTCATTTCAATTTGGTTTTGATAAACCACTGACTGAAAAAGAAATTTACCGATTAAGTATCAAAGTCAGTACCTTTATTAAAATGTACTTTTGGTCTTAAATTAAAAAATCATTGGTATATTGGTGGGATGATTGATGTGTTGGCGCGAAATGGATCATTTAAATTCCGCTGTTTCTGAAATAACAAATACAGTTGATCACCAAACGAGTTGACACCTAACGAGTTGACAAATTCAAACGAGTTGACAGTTTTTGGGAGTTTTTGGGGCAACGATAGGGTGACGTAACGAGTTGACAAAGTCAAACGAGTTGACAGTTTTTTTTTTCTAATCGATGATTTTAGTAAAATAAAATTTATTGGTTGTACAAAAATACTAATAATTTACAATTTTTTTTTTCAATTTTTTGTAAAAATGTCCGTCATTTTTAATTGTTTTCGTATTTTTTTTATATCTGTCGAAGTTGATGGGGTCAAAATCCCGGCTTCATGAATATTATTTCCCGTATCAAGGAAAAGCCCAGCTGGTTCAGTAACTTCGATGTTTGATTTTGGCGGTTCTCTGCTATTTTCGACATACTTGCTTTCGGATTGTCTTCTTTAAATTTAATTATAAATCTCTTTTGTTCCATTGGTAGATATCGTTCTCCTTTAGTCGTTTTTTCCGCCATGTTTTTTTGTGAAAATAAACTATTAAAAAACGGAAAGCGGTCTTGATAACTTTTAATTAAAACAACCATTTTCAAACAAAAAAAAAATAATCTTTTGCAGTCAAAATCTAGAAACGACGAATTATTCTACATGAGATAATTTTTGAAAAAGTGATGGAACCAGTTGACAGTGACGGAACGAGTTGACAGATTTTTTTTGGAATCGATGGTTTTCGGAACGAGTTGACAGTGACTGAACGAGTTGACAAAGTCAAACGAGTTGACAGATTTTTTTTGGAATCGATGGTTTTCGGAACGAGTTGACAGTGACTGAACGAGTTGACAAAGTCAAACGAGTTGACAGTTTTTGACGAAAAAATCGGAAACGAAAGTGTCAACTCGTTTGGTGATCAACTGTAAAGGGGTTAGAAATTAATTTTCAATGAAGCAAGTTTTTTTCGTAACGTTTAATTCATGTAATCAAACGGTGACCCTGTACTTTTCTCGCGTACGGTTTTGTGCGTGAAAGGAGCTTTTGATAATTATAGAAGTTATTAGAGCTTAGTTAGTAATACCGAATAAACGGGGCGGATAAACCCTCCGCGTCGCGGTTTTCCAGGGCAACTTTTTAGATAAATTTCTCTGAGAAAAACCCTGGACCGCTCATACAGTATATAAATATACACCACCTGCGCCGTTATCGGGTCAACATTTTGAGGACGAATTTTGACCCGATAACGGGTTTGACCCGATAACGGCTCAGGGCGAAGGCGGATTGTCTGGAAAATTTTAATCGAAAAATTTGACCCGATAACGGCACGAGCCATGATTTTCTAGAATGTCTGATATGTCTTTATCTCTATTTCACATTTATGCACTCCTAGTTGATTTTTTATATAAAAAAATGATGTTAAAACTTGTCTTTAAAATCTTTTGAAAGATATAGAAAAGATCGAGACGTCTACAAATTCAAACATTAGGTTGAAACAAATACAGAAAAAGGATTCATACGTATTTTAATGACGAATTTTTTGACCCGATAACGGCGTGGTGCATAGCCTATGCAGCATAGGTGAGGTGGCTGGAAAATTTTTAGTCAAAATTTTGACCCGATAAAGGGTGACCCGATAACGGCGCAGGTGGTGTACTTAATATATTATACCAGGGTTGTAAATTTGAGCAAATTTTCCGTTGGGTTTGGGCAAGATTCAAAATTTGCGTTCAAAAACCCTGCATTATACGAGTGAGTTTGAATAATTCCATGAAAAACCTCGCCGGGAAAAACTTTATTTTCGAAAGACCGTGCTGCCAAACCCTCAAGGGGATGTAATAATATATAATATACACCACCTAACCATGTGAGATAACACCATTTGGGATAACAGTTTGCATTTGAGATAGACTTTTTTTTTCTCCCATTACCATAAAAAAGTGAAATCAGAAAAAATAATATTTTTTGCCCAGATGTCGGTAAATTGGTCTTATTTTGATATGGCGCGTAATCTGTCTAATGTGCAGATTCTATGCAGTTTTTTCCAAGCTTACTTATATATAAGAAGATGGATAATTTTACGAATAGAAAGAATTTGCTCATTTCAAACGGTTTACCAAGGTTGCCAAAATTAAAAAGCACAGCGATATTTCACTAACAAAATTCGTATACAGGGTGAGGTTATATAGATGCTAAGCCGTTTTTAGTTCGTGAGTGCGCTGAGCGAATATTAGTCATCAATAAACGGCTTGGCATCTATATTACCTCACCCTGTACCAAGGTAATCGCAATTTTTTGGTAAAAATTTTATTACAGAGCTTCTCTAACTACGTTTAAATTTGATTTATCGAAAAATGATTTTGACCACCAAGATGCCCTATCTCCGTAAAATGAGGCGATTTTTTTTATAAATTTGTAGGCTATGAGAGAAAGATATAAGAGATAGACTTTTGACTGTACTTTTGACTGTACTGCATATCATATACAGTATATGAATAGTTTTTGATAAACCACTCACTGAAAAAAACTTTACCGGTTAAGTATCAAACGTCAGTACCTTTATTAAGATGTACTTTTGGTTTTAAGTTCAAAAAATCATTGGTATATGGGTGGGATGATTGATGTGTTGACGCAAAATGGATCATTTAAATTCCGCTGTTTCTGAAATAACAAATAAAGGGGTTAGAAATGAATTTTCAATGAAACAAGTTTTTTTTTCGTAACGTTTAATTCGTGTAATTAAACGTTAACCCTGTACTTTTGGCGTATGGTTTTGTGCGTGAAATGAGCTTTTTATAATTATAGAAGTCAATAAAGCTTAGTTAGTAATACCGAATAAACGGGCGGATAAACCTTCCGTTTCTGGGTTTTCCAGGGCAACTCTTTTGATAAAATATTTTTCTGGGAAAAACCCTGGACAGTTTATACAGTATATAAATATACTTAATATATTATACCAGGGTTGTAAATTTGGGCAAATTTTCCGTTCGATTGGGGCAAGATTCAAAATTTGCGTTCAAAAACCCTTTATTATACGAATATACAGTAAGTCTGAAAATTTTCCTGAAAAACCTCGCACCGGAAACACTTTTTTTTCGAAAGACCGCACTGCCAAACCCGCAAGTGGATGTATATAATAATATATATATATAAATACAGGTATATAATACAGGATATACAATTTATAACTCTTGATGAACAACGCAACGGAAAGGCTGATAAGACTATTAGTAAAGTTGGCCAACGAGCCCGTTCTTCCTATNGACCTAAAAACTGGCAGGGGAAAATTCCCAGAAATTACTGGAACTAAACTAAACTAATGGAAAATTCCCCAAAGCCTATTTGCATTTGGGATAACACTTGTTTCAAGTTTTCCAGGTTTTTAACCTACGCACTACCCATTTGGGATAACAGTTTGCATTTGGGATAACAATTTGCATTTGAGATAACACCTTTTTTCGGAAAAATTGGTGTTATCTCACATGGTTACGTGGTGTATATAAAAAAGAAAATATAATTTATAACTCTTGATGAACAACGCAACGGAAAGGCTGATAAGACTATTAGTAAAGTTGGCCAACGAGCCCGTTCTTCCTATAATAAACGCATCGATGAATGAACCGGAGCAAAATGTAGACGATTGCGCTCTGGTTGGAAAGGGCACGCTCAAACACTGCCAGAAACGGTTACATAAAACCTTTCCCTATGTACATTTGAAAATTATTAACGCATCACACCAAATTGTAGTACTTTTTATGTGAGGACACAAAGGCATGTCAAAGCCTTTCAATTTTTTTAATATACTTGTAGTAGTTTGTGTGTATTTTTATTATATTTAACCGGTTGTAAGACTCCTCGTAATAAACAAGAGAAAAGTGCTAAGTAAACCCATATTAACACTACATTTTGTTTCTTGCGTCCTATTTAAAATGGTTTCCAATTTCTTAACTTATTCTGCCATTAGATCTACAGTCCTTACTCCAATTACGGTTGCTGCCATAACGGCCGTTTATCCCATCACGGCCGCTTTTTCCGTCAAAAAAGTGATTATTCCATTACGGCCGTTTAAGTTATCAATAAGAAATAATAATAAACCATCAATGATATGATTATGAGGGCAATGCTGGTTTTCATCTTTTAGAATAAAAATGTAAAAGCAACGATTTTGAGAAAAAAAACTTTTCCTAGAAAACATTTTTGGAAAAAAATGTTCTATTCTTGGAATGTTATAAAAGATTTTTTGGGGAGAACAAATTGTCGAAGAATACAGGTTATGAAAGGTTTTGTCATAAAAATTCGATGCATTTTACTGAAAAAAGGTTATTTTATTTTGCAAAAGACTGCGGTGCTCATAATGGGATGTAACGAAAGTATAAAATATATAGCTTCTGATGAGTGGTTTCTTATCACCTTAACAGCATACGATTATTTTCTGTTTTGCACTAATATTTCTTCTTCCATTTATGCATTTTACACTAAAAACCATTATACGAGGTAATTTTGTTGACTATTATACACTTCGTACGGTACGGACCTTGTTCGCTTGTACATATGTAAAAGTGAAAATGTCCCATTGAATTTCCGGACCGGGATTGCTTAGGGTGTATATTTATACATTCATTATTTATTTTAGCAAAACAACAATCAAAAGAACGACATAAAATTAACCAACAGATTCAAAGTTTGTCGTTTCATGTTGCCCACAAAGTAAGTCAAGTTACAGGTAAAGTCACAAAAATTCGGTAAATAGTAAAAATTTAGAGACCCCTGACTGTACTAGTAATAATGTTATATTAGTAAAAATAAAACACCATGTATTTGTCGACAAGTAATAAGATAAATACCGAAAGGTCCCGTGAAATCAAGAAAGAAAATATGATGGACCCCAGCAAGTGTTAACTATGACACCAAACGGGTCGTTTGTAACCCCTGTGAACATGTTGTGATTTTAGGAAGTTAGGAAAGACTCTTTTAAGGATATACACCGGGTGCGCAGTTATCGGGCGGGTTTGTGCTGTTATCGGGCACCCTACGCTGTTATCGGGCGGTTTTTCATTTTTTGGGAAATACATGACCGAATTTCCCGCTGGTGCTGTTATCGGGCACCTTTGTGCTGTTATCGGGCAGTGTTTTTGCATATTTTTACCGTATTCCGCGTCCGCCCTGAGCAGTTATCGGGCGCCCGATTAAGGCTTTTGTGTCGCGAAACCCGCTCGATAACTGCGCACCCGGTGTATATGCAAAAAGAAAACTCAAAATTAAAAGGTTGAACACCTTATTTTAAGCCCATATTTCAATTTTTTCATTTAACTAAAAGTCAATGAACCGTGTACGGTAACTTAGGAGGGCAATACATAATGCTTGATCAGCATCCATTTTTAATGAAAACATTGTTAATGAATTGGCAACAGTTAGTTATATGGGTATTAGACAGTGTTTTTTAAGACGTTTTATTTTATTACAATTTTATTTAAGTTCATTTGTTCCCAATCGTGCAAATCTCAAAGTCATCACGACTCGCACAGTACGGAGCTGATTGATGAAATCCATGATCATTCGCTACAGAGTTTCGCTTTTTTATCATATTCCTATAGGAATTTTAACTCTCAGGGGGAAGGAGTTTTTGGGAACCCGTAGGGGGAAAATGCGTGTAAATAAACACGCACTTAAAAAATTCACAATAATTCAAAAAAACTGGTAAAAACCAAATTGTAGAGCTTGTCAAACTACATCGATCTGACTATTCAAAAATGGATGTAGGCCACCAGGGCCCCTAGAGAGCTGTTTGAAATCTCCAACCTACGCAAAAATAACACCGTCAATCGAATTTTCTCGGAAAGTTGAGGGGGGTCACCAATACCCGTTTTGCCCTACGGGGCCTCCATATGCCTTAAATCGACGAAAAAACCAGTTGCGTGTCTATTTACATGCACTTCCCCCTGTGAGTTAACATAGACTAAGGGAACAAAAAAAAGCGATAATAAGAACAAAAACAACAAACTCCGTAGAATTCGGTTTTTACGGCTCGTAGAGTAAATTGGGAAATCCGATTATGAAATCAGTTTGTTCGTCGGACCATTTTTCATCGGATATTTTTTGATTAAATTATTGATATTAATGATCCTATTAGGATTTAAAATTATCATACATGGGGTCCCAAAGTAAGGGCCCCCAAAGTAAGGGCCGCTCACCCAAAGTAAGGGCCACTACCCAAAGTAAGGGCCATCTTCTGGCACTTTTGAAAATCGAAAAAGGTGGCCCTTACTTTGGGGTCCCCTGTATATCTTTTATATGATTCAAAATCCGGAAATTGCCATCAAATTCACCATCGAATCGAAGTTTCTTGTTCTGGGACTATGATGCTCCAAAACCCATAAACCCCCGTGTAAAGCCTTTAGAAGTGTATAGCCTTTACTTTCCAAAAAAGTTTTCTATGTATCACTTTTGTGAATACAAAGCTTAACTCCCAAGGGTCACATTGTCACGATCGTCACAAAGCGGCCTTTTCGCGTCAAATCGCATGAAAACGGGCTCAAATCAAAAATTGCTGATAGACGGGTCAAACCAAATTCCATGAGAAAAAATTTTGGAACAAAAATCTGAATTTTTTTCTCAAAATTTTTTCAAAAATCTTCCTGAGATGACTTTGGAGTCATCTGGTGAAATTTATATAAGATTTTTTACTTTAAAAACAGTCATAACGGGGTTTTGTGACGATCGTCACAATGTGACCCCTAAGGGTTATGAGAACATCTCTGACCCGTGAGAGTTAATGGTTGTTTGGAGATTCAATAGTTTTATGATGAAATATAATTTAATAAAAGTTTGCCCAACTCCTACGGGTCAATAGCGAAACTCTGTTTGGTTACATCGAAATGAAAAAGACCAAGAAATACCAGGATTATCGATGACATCGGCAGTTTTCCAAATTCGAATTCTGAGTGCACCTGCTCGAAAATTGATTCACGAAAACGCCAATCATGTCATATAATCATGCCTCTCTCTCTCTCATATACAGAAGATGTACCTTTATCTTGCGAAATATTAGGGCTAAATTGAATAAACCGAACAGTATATTTTGTAGGCGTATGGTCTGTACGATAAGGATCAAATTGCGTAGGCGACGACAAGATAATGTGAAATGACGTAACTCAAAAGAATTGCAAAACACTTTTTTTTTGGGGGGAGCGCTTCACTTGGACCGCAAAGCTTCACTCGGGCCAAAACCTTCACTTGGGCAAAAACCTTCACTTGGGCCGAGGGCTTCACTTGGGCCAAGGGGTTTTATGTTTTTAATAGGGCTTCACTTGGGCCGAATACTTCACTTTGGCCGAATTTCTATGTTTCATTGGGTAATTCTTCACTTGGGCCAAAAGTTTCACTTGGGCTGAAGGCGCCGGGGGTTGCTGACGGACCACACTATGGCCCAAGTGACGTTTTTGACCCAAGTGAAATTAGCGGCCCAAGTGAAGCGCTCCGTTTTTTTTGTAATGTAGAAAACTAAGATTTATAAAAAACAACAAAACGCCGTGATTCAGAGTTTCTCACAAACATGAATTCATTTTTCACCTCATTAACCCTAGTAATTGTTTACTTTATTATAATTATAGTTTTGTTTTCGAAGTAAAGCCTAAAACATTTCCGATGATAAATAATCATTTACTTCCGACAGTTTAAAGTACCATTATTGGAGATTAGCACGAACAGCATAAAAAAAAGAATCAGAAAAAAAGAACAAAAAACATTTTAAGGGTGGGAACTTAAGTTCGATAAAAATACGTCTGCAATAACAATCGTGGTTTGCGGTTTCCGATTCTGAGAGATAAAAACAAATCAGTATTATACGGCCAATTTGTCATGAAAACAGAACCCGTGCCGGTTGTTGCGTGTTAAAATGTGCGTAACGGTTTCATGATATCCTTTGCATTAGGCAAATTTAACAATAGTGAATGAGCATACAGCTCTTGTGCCCTTTCCGATTCTTAACTACCAAAAAACAGTCTCTGAAATACAGTCCTTACTGTCATACCGGCGGTCTTTGGTTCTCAAAAAAGGTTTTGATTGAAATAAGGAAAGTATTGTATCGTAGTGATTTTCAAACGCGAAAAAATGAATAATGTTACCACTTTTTGGTAACGTTGATGACAGCGCGTCTGAGGCCTTTGTGGCCTGTCATTGGTCTTTTTTAGCGCTCGGCCAATCACCGAAAGGCACATCACCGTAAAGCGATTTCCTTTTTTTAAATATTTTTGTATTACAGTCCTCCCCCTCTTAAGTGCCGCACTTAAGGAGAAATATGCATTTCCGATAAAAATGTTTTTAGCGTTTTAAAATCAGGACGATATTATAAAATTGGCGTCGTTTTTTTATCGGGAAGTTACTTTAGCAGGAACGCTCTTTTCCTGGAAAAACAACATGTCACGTATACAGGAAGTTCCTTTATCGGGAACGCACTTAATCGGGAAGTTAGCTTCTCGGGAAAGTACTTTCTCGAGAATTGACTTTCTGGAAAAACTTTTTTCCAGAAGGCTCTTTTCCTGCAATATTTTTTTCAAGAACGCCTTTTTCCTGGAATATGAGAAAAAAAGCCTATCATAAAAATATGGAAATAATTTAAACTTTCTAAATAAAATTTGTCAAATGTGGATAAAGTCCTTGATTCCATAACGGGACGCTTCCATAACGGCCGTTTAACCCAAAACTGCCGCTTTTTCCTCAAAAAAAAATAACCAAAAACGGCCGCTGTTTGATGTACACCACCTACCTGCTTAAAGTAACACCAAAATGAACCAAAAAACTGTTACTTTAAGCGAAAATTGTTACTTTAAGCAGGTAGGGCGTAGGTTAAATTGAAAAAAAGTTCAGATAGTGTTACTTTAAGCGAAATCAGGCTTTTGAATTGCGCAATTTAAAAATATTACGTAATGTTTAGTTTTTTTTTTTGTTACTTTAAGCAGAAATGAGGTCATAGAATTACGCAATTTGGAAACATCAGGTGATCAATTTTTATTAATACAAGGGAAAGGTATTCAAAAAAGTGACTTTATCTTTAATCAAAATTTTGCTTTTCATTTTTCACGTTTAATAAACTAACTAGACCTTGTACTTTTTGGATTGAGAATATTTTATAGAGAATAATTTTATAGACAAAAATGGCTACCCCTATTTGAATATTTTTTTCGATTATTTTTCATACCAAAAATAGTTCTGAATGATTAATCAGATGAAAAATATTTTTGAAATGTACTAAAAATACTTTACATCCGAAAATATTGAAGCATAAAAATGAAATCTTAAAAAAACTGTTACTTTAAGCGGAACTGTTACTTTAAGCAGGTAGTGCGCGGGTTGAAAATGTTACCACTATTCGCAAAAAAACTGTTACTTTAAGCGAATAGTGTTACTTTAAGCAGCGTTACTTTAAGCAGGTAGGTGGTGTANTAAGATGCGCTTGACAGTGCTCACTCGAGCGCCATCAAGGGCATCGACTCACCGACCGACTGTAACAAGGTCAGAGTCGATTAGAGACGTCTAGAAATCGGACGGCTCTAAAATAATATTAACCCCTTTTGTTAAACCCTGCCTATTTTATTGTAAAAAAGCCCTTAATAAATCAAGAGAATATACAATCGTCTGGACCCTTACTAAATGCAGGATATGCAATAGACTAAGGGAACAAAAAATAAGCAATAATAAGAACAAAAACAACAAACTCCGTAGAATTCGGTTTTTACGGCTCTAAGAGTAAATTGGGGAATCCGACTATGAAATCAGTTTGTTCGTCGGACGATTTTTCATCGGATATTTTTTTCAAAATGATCCTATTAGGATTTAAAATAATCATACATGGGGTCCCAAAGTAAGGGCCGCTCACCCAAAGTAAGGGCCACTACCCAAAGTAAGGGCCATCTTCTGGCACTTTTGAAAATCGAAAAAGGTGGCCCTTACTTTGGGGTCCCCTGCGCAGTGCTCGTAGACACTCATATCAGATTTGACCTACCAGAATGAGAATTTTTAAAGTGAAAACCGGAAAAAACGGAAATCGAAAAATGTAACCGGGTCAAAAAAACCGGCTTGTCGCACTTTCCCGGATTCCCTTTGAAAATTTTAGAAATTCTCATTCTGGAAGGTCAAATCTGATATGAGTGTCCACGAGCACTGTGCCCTGTATATCTTTTATATGATTCAAAATCCGAAAATTGCCATCAAATTCACCATCGAATCGAAGTTTCTTGTTCTGGGACTATGATGCTCCAAAACCCATAAACCTCCGTGTATAGCCTTAAGAAGTGTATAGCCTTTACTTTGCAAAAAAGTTTTCTATGTACAGTTGTGAATGCGAGAACGTAACACGCGAGAACGTAACAAAAATGCGAGAACGTAACACTTATTCAAAAACAGTCGACATTTATGAGAACGTAACACTTTTTCTCATAATGTCTATTGAAAAAACGCAAAAATGGAACAATTCTATGGTAAAAGTCATCTGTTGCCAAAGCGTAACACTTTTTGGCAAAACTTCTTTGGAAATAATTTTTCAAATAAGTTTTTTCAATACCAAAATGACCTTTCGGATGAAAGATAAATCTAGTTTTGAAATTAAAATTTTTTTTGTAAAATAAAAATTTTTTATAAGGACTATTTCGAATTCTAGAAGTAAAAACTCCGGAGGGAAAGCTTTGATTTGGTGGCATCATCTGTCTCTCGATAGGTAAAAAAAATCCCAGAAAAGTGAAAATACAACGGCATAAGGATACCTGTATCCATTACACGTTTTTCCGAATGTTATTTTGATAAATTTCGAAAACAAATAGATGTAATTTTGAAATTCGGATTCTCCCCAAGGGATAAGCGTTCAAAAATCGAATCGCGTTTTAAGATCATTTTTTTAAAGATAAAACATGTAGAAAAATCATTCATAATTGAAATTAAACACAAAATAATAACGGAAAACGAAATAGCTACTAGATAAAGAAAAAATATATTTGGTGCTTTTAAAGTGAGGTTGACAAAAAATGTTGCCAAAACGTAACAGTGGATGCGAGAACGTAACAAAATCGCGAAAACAGTTTTCGACAAGTGAAAGTGTTACGTTCTCGCATCCACAACTGTATCACTTTTGTGAATACAAAGCTTAATGTTTTTTTGGAGATTCGATAGTTTTATGACGAAATATAATTTAATAAAAGTTTGCCAAACTCCTACGGGTCAATAGCGAAACTCTGTTCGGTTACATCGAAATGAAAAAGACCAAGAAATACCAGGATTATCGATGACATCGGCAGTCTTCCAAATTCGAATTCTGAGTGCACCTGCTCGAAAATTGATTCACGAAAACGCCAATCATGTCATATAATCATGTCTCTCTCTCTCTCTCTCATATACAACACATGTACCTTTATCTTGCGAAATATTAGGGCTAAATTGAATAAACCGAACGGTATATTTTGTAGGCGTATGGTCTGTACAATGAGGATCAAATTGCGTAGGCGACGACAAGATAATGTGAAATGACGTAACTCGAAAGAATTGCAAAACACTTGTTTTTTTTTGGGGGGGGAGCGCTTCACTTGGACCGAAAAGCTTCACTTGGGCCAATCTTCACTCGGGCCAAAACCTTCACTTGGGCCGAGGGCTTCACTTGGGCCCAGTGCTTCACTTGGGCCAAGGGGTTTTTTGTTATCAATATTGATCAATAAGGCTTCACTTGGGCCGAATACTTCACTTTGGTCGAATTTCTATGTTTCATTGGGTAATGCTTCACTTGGGCCAAAACTTTTGGCCCAAAAGCTTCACTTGGGCTGAAGGCGCCGGGGGTTGCTGACGGATCACACTATGCCCCAAGTGACGTTTTTGACCCAACTGAAATTAGCGGTCCAAGTGAAGCGCTCCGTTTTTTTTTGTAATGTAGAAAACTAAGATTTTACAAAAACTAATTTATTTAAGTCTAGAACAATTAAGTGCGATTTTAGATTCTATGCTACAGGTTTAGCCTCATGAAAATCGGCTGAGCGTTTCTAGAATAAAACGAGTTTCTTCTTTTTTCTTGCAATGGGGTGCACCTCTTGGCCAAAATCATTTTAAAATATGCCGACACGGTATAGTAGAAACGCGGAGCCGATTTTCATAAGACTAAACCAGTACTTCTTTTCCGATATTTTTGAATGCAATTCAAGGGGCTTTCAAAGACTCTAACTTTGAAAAAAAAAAATGCTACAAAAATTCGTAGTCGAAGATAACGGTACATATAACGGAATCCCGAGGAAAATACATGAGTGGAAAACTTTCGCCAAAAAAATCAAGGAGATCAATCGACCTGAACTTTTTGAAAAAAATAAAATGTATGCAAGTTTTCTTTTATTCATCTCGTTTGGTCCCCTAGGCCAAACTTTCTCAAAAAAGAACAATACGCCGTGATTCAGAGTTTCTCAGAAACATGAATTCATTTTTCACCTCATTAACCTTAGTAATTGTTTATTTTATTATAATTGTAGTTTTGTTTTCGAAGGAAATCCTTAAACATTTCCGATGATAAATAATCATTTACTTCCGACAGTTTAAAGTACCATTATTGGAGCTTTCTTATTAGCACGAACAGCATAAAAAAAAATCAGAAAAAGAACAAAAACATTTTAAGGGTGGGAACTTAAGTTGGATAAAAATAACAATTGTCTGCAATAACAATTGTGGTTTGCAGTTTCCGATTCTGAGAGATAAAAACAAATCAGTATTTTACGGCCAATTTGTCATGAAAACAGAACCCGTGCCGGTTGTTGCGTGTTAAAATGTGCGTAACGGTTTCAAGATATCCTTTGCATTAGTCAAATTTAAAAATCGTGAACGAGCATACAGTTCATGTGCCCTTTCCGACTCCTAACTATCAAAAAACAGTCTCTATAATACAGCCCCAACTCTCCTAACGGCGATTTTTGGTTCTTTTTGACGGTACTGTATTATAAAATTTAGCACACGACTTTTAAATAATGTTTAAATGCGTTCGGAATTGAATAATCGATCGTTCAAACTCAAGACCGAAGCGTCCGTAATTGGGTCAGAATTCCGACCCGATTTTTCGGAACGCTCATGACCGGGGCTCGGCATAATTCAAAATAAAAACGAGCTGTGCTGAACTGTCCTCTCGAGCTCTAAATTAAAAAAGGGGCTGTCCTGTGCAGGCCTCTCGGGCTCAAAAGTAAAAATGAGCTGTCCCGTGCTGGCCTTTAGAGCTCACAAATGAAAACGAGCTGTCCTGTACTGGCCTCTCGGGCCTCGAAAATAAAAAGGAGCTGTCCTATGCTGGCCTCTCGAGGTCACAAATTAAAACGAGCTGTGCTGAACTACGCTAATACTCTAACTAGGCCAATACTTAACGCCAAGTACTTTGGATGTTTTTACACCCTAATAATGACGGCTATAATAGATAAACACCATGATGCACATGTTGTATAAATCATTCCTAGCTTCGTAATTCTAGTGACGAAATGGAAAAAATATATTTTTTAACAAAAAAAAGTGGAAAAAGTGTCAATGTCGGAACATGCCGAGCAGTGTCCAAAACGTCAAGAGTTGTTTGACAATATGCAACACGGGTAGCCAGTGCATTTTTGTTTCGGCAAAAGAAAAAAAAATGAGAAATTCATCAGGTCAGAGAAATCTCGACAGAGGTCCGCGTGCATCACGTCCATTTTACTGTGTCTTCAATTTATGCATATCTTATCCTTAACCCTCACTGCTCTGGATGTTGCATCCCATGACAATACATTCAAAACTAAAAGAAAAAATTAAAAAGTGGGAGTGCACTTGATGTAAGTTGTGTNCAAATTTTCCAGCAAAAAAGCGTTCCTGCTAAAGTGATTTCCCGCGAAAGAGACGACGCCTATAAAATTTAGCAAACGACTCTAAAATAATCTTAAAACTGAGCAATCGACCGTTCAAACCCAAGACCGAAGCATTCGTAATTGGGTCATAATTCTGGCCCGATTTTTCGGAACGCTCATGAGTTATGAGTCATAACTTATGACTCATAAATACGCTAATACTCTAACTAGGCCAATACTTATTGCCAAGTGCTTTGTTTGTTTTTTCACCCTAATAATTACGGCTATAATCGATAAACACCATGATGCACATGTTGTATAAATCATCCCTAGCTTCGTAATTCTAGTGACGAAATGGAAAAAAATATATTTTTTAACAAAAAAAGTGGAGAAAATGTCAATGTCGGAACATGCCGAGCAGTGTCCAAAACGTCAAGAGTTGTTTGACAATATGCAACACGGGTAGCCAGTGCATTTTTGTTTCGGCAAAAAGAAAAAAAATGAGAAATTCATCAGGTCAGAGAAATCTCGACAGAGGTCCGCGTGCATCACGTCCATTTTACTGTGTCTTCAATTTATGCATATCTTATCCTTAACCCTCACTGCTCTGGATGTTGCATCCCATGACAATACATTCAAAACTAAAAGAAAAAATTAAAAAGTGGGAGTGCACTTGATGTAAGTTGTGTTTTACACAGGTTACATCTAATAAAAGGGAATGAACTACGACAAAAGTGAATATCCCATAAAATAATGTAACCGCTTATTGTAAAGTCAACTACAGGGTCACCATATAATGGTGTTTGTGTGTGCGCTCATGTTTTAGGTCGCACAATTCAGGTTTTTGAGGCACTGAACAATGAATTGGACACTGGAAGCAGCTACATAAGGAGGGGTCCGTCGTGTTGTTTACAAACTTGAGGTTTTGAAAAACACTTTTTTTCTAGAATTCAGCTTGAAAAGCTCGAAAAGCTCAAAATTCTTAGAATTCAGTAGCCAAATGAACTTGGTCATGTTTTATAATATTAGCTAACACCTTGAACTGTAGTAAAAACAGCAAGTTAAGGACGCAAATACGCTTTACTGATTTTCAGGTTGACTTTGTACACAATATGACGGACCTCTCCTTAAATGCATTTTCACTTAATTTCTAGATCACTATCTGAAGCTATGATTATAGAAAACCATCTAGAAATTAGCTAAAAATACATTTCACAGCGGATTTTCATGTCGAACGCCGAGTAGCGCCACGCTCTGTGTTCAATTATATGGTTCTACTTTTAATTACTAAATTACACAATTATGAACTAAACTAAAACAATATTTATATAATATTTAAATTTATTTACAATTTATGAGGGGCGAGTTATCAGTATTACACTTTATGTCTTTAGGAAATATTTTAACTTATGTGCCTAGGGGTTAAACAACAAAATAAACAAATGCAAAATAGAACATGCCAATTTGCGAATGATTGTTTCTGCCTTTTGACGTGTGGCGCATTTTTGTGCTGTCATTTGCAAAATAAAATAAAAAAAGAAGGAAGAAAAATTCAAATGGATTCGTTTTTGTTCATTTCCCACGCTAAACAAATATCTTCTACAAAACCGCAAGACTAAGTCAAGACGTTTCTTCGAGGCCTGTGACCAAAGATCAAATCGCATTTATTTTTCATTTTGGACAAAATGTCACATATGAAAATATGTTCACCAAACAGAAGAACTTAGTGTACCTTAGCAGAGGAATACTGCATAAGACATAAACAATAAAAAAAAGGTTGAGAATACGCTTCAAATATAATTTGAAGTACATCCACTGCGCCTTAAAATTTGCGTCTTGAATTTAAACAACAAATCAAACTATTGAGAACGACTAAATGTGTGACTCGAGTACAATCATCATTTTGAATTTTCTTTAAATTAAAGATTTATTATATATTATATACATAAGTTATATTCCCGACAATTTATTGAGAATCTGTTTGATTTGCGGCTGTTGGGATAAAAATTATCGACAAGAGGGGCGATCACAGCAAATCTTTTTTTTTTCTTCGTTTTTTTTCTCTTTTTATAGCTCCCAATTTTACTAAAAAATTCGCTACGTGGCCTACAATAAACGGATTTT
>SCLG01000047.1:639591-656422 GCA_004367875.1 Oikopleura albicans
TTGCAAAATAAAGTTAAAAAAGAAGGAAGAAAAATTCAAATGGATTCGTTTTTGTTCATTTCCCACGCTAAACAAATATCTTCTACAAAACCGCAAGACTAAGTCAAGGCGTTTCTTCGAGGCGTGTGACCAAAGATCAAATCGCATTCATTTTCATTTTGGACAAAATGTCACATATTAAAATATGTTCACCAAACATAAGAATTTAGTGTACCTTTGCAGAGCAATACTGCATAAGACTATTATGCAATACTGCATAAGAATTTAAACAACAAATTAAACTATTGAGAACGACTAAAGAAATGTGTGACTCGAGTATAATCATCATTTTGAATCTTCTTAATAAACAGGGTGAGGTAATATAGATGCTAAGCCGTTTTTTGGTGACTTATATTCGCTCAGCGCGCTCGCGAACAAAAAACGGCTTAGCATCTATATTACCTCACCCTGTATATTTGTGATTCAAAAAACTTCATATGTATTTTTCACCAAGTTCTTCAACAATTGTCGTACTCTACCGCGATTTCGAACGAATTGGTTCCCTTTTTTCCAACAATATAAAAGTCTCCTTGGAAACCGCGAATTTTGAGACTATAACCGCGATTAACAAAAACAAACAAAAGTAGACAAGAACACAAATTTGATGAAACATTGGAACTCCGCAAATAAGTCATTTTTAATCATCAGAAATAAAGCTATACTTTTTTTAGTTTTGAGTCAGGCCCATCCTTCAAATAATAAAAGGTGACGTAATATAGATGCCAATCCGTTTTCTGGTGAGTTATATTCGCTCAGCGTACTCGCGAACCAAAAACGGCTTCACATCTATATTACCTCAACCTGTTAATACGCAGACAAGATGTTTTCAGTAAAAAAGTCAAATAACTTTTTCAGTCAAGGTTTTTTGCTTCTGTTTTTGAAGGTTTGTTTTTCCAAGAAAATTTTGAACTCGCGGGACAATATTCAAATTTACGCGCGTAAATTTAAATAAAGGCCGAATAACTGGCATTCAAAAATGTTTAATCTTTAATCTGGATTAACTAATTTCTGCGATATATCAGACCACTTGAAAATGACTAGTGTTTACTGAGTATAAAAACGGATAATCATGTTTTAAATTGGTCAAAACATGGAACCAATTTTCCCAGGAAATTTTTGTCTTGATTACGTGCACACGTGGCCAAAAATATTATAAGTTTTATTAAAGAAAAATATATGACAAAATTCTTTGTTTATTCATTCACAAACCTGAACCCAGTATCAGTGGTCAATTTTACGCCAATTTTCGCGGTTAGTCACATATTTACGTCCGTTTGGTTTAGGAGTGCTTCACGTGGGCCGAGGGCTTCACTTGGGCCAAAGGGTTTTATGTTTTTAATGGGGCTTCACTTGGGCCGAATGCATTATTTGGGCCGAATTTCTATGTTTTATTGGGTAATGCTTCACTTGGGCCGAAGGCGCCGAGGGTTGCTGTCGGACAACCCTATGGGCCATAGGGTTGTCCGACGGCAACCCTCAACGCCTTCGGCCAAAGTGATAGGCTATGGCCCAAGTGAAGCTTTCGGCCCAAGTGACGCTATGCGGCCCAAGTGAAGCGCTCCCGTCTGATTTATATAACCCTTCTAATTTACTATTACTAGAATTTTTTCAAGCTACGTGGTGTACCATAGACATTGGCCAATTGAAAGAAACAAGATGTGAATTTGATAATGTGGATACGGCTAATTGAAGCGTGCATAAAATTCACAAGAAACATTCCGCCCTTTTTGGCCTGCTTTTTGGCGAGTCACAGATGTGAAGTGAGATTATTTTCATATTTCAGTTCGGTCCATTTGCCGAGATCAAAGAAAAAATGCCGCCAAATAAAATATATTCTCATAATAAGCGCGCTCTCACGCGTCCTTTTTCTTGGGTTATTTTTCTTCTCATTAAAAAGTGACTTTGGAAGGGAGAAAATGTTTAGATGACGCGTGACAATTTAATTCTAAAGAACGCAAATTTCATTGACTGAAGTAAGTCGATTTTGCCCTTAATATCGGNCATTTCCGCCTAATCCGGTGACAAAAATGGGTGGGAAAGTTTTAAATAAAATTTTTTAGAGGCAATCCTCCTGTTTATTATGTAAATACATTATTTTGGTCACTCAACCAAGTGGTATTTTTAATTGTCCCTAAAACCCTTGTTTTAGAAACATGTGAGTACATAAAATTTAGAAAAAATAATTTTACCGCGTCTATTCCTTTAACTCCCAGGGGGAAGTGCGTGTATATAGACACACAACTTGTTTTTTGGTCGATTTAAGGCATACGGAGACCTAGCAGGGCTAAACGGGTATTGCTGAGGGGTCAGTCCCTCAACTTTTCGAAAAAATTCGACTGGCGGTATTTTTTTGCGTAGGTTAGAGATTTCAAACAACTCTCTAGGGGGCCCTGGTAGTCCAAATCAATTTCTGAATAGTCAGATCGACGTAGTTTGACAAGCTCTACAACTTGGCTTTACCAGTTTTTTCTGAATTATTGCCAATTATTGTGAATTTTTTAAGTGCGTGTTTATTTACACGCATTTTCCCCCTACGGGTCCCCAAAAACTCCTTCCCCTGAGAGTTAAGCAGGCACCGTACCACCCTTAAGCAGGCATTCCGTCAAGTCTGGTAGAAGTAAATCTGGGAATAAAATCATAAGTGATGGACTATAACTTATGGTCCTCAATAATAGATGGCTATCGGACAACAAATTGCAGTTTTCTGAACATTTCTAGTGTTATAAACGTTATAAGTAATAACTTGCGTTTTAGTGTCTGGTACATTAAAATGGCAGGAGTATTTGTATTTACGAACTTTTCAAGAACCAGAAAAGCCGAAGTCGATGAGAATGGCGGACACCAGCGTTAACCAACGTCAAAAGCGCAATCTTTTGCTAACGCCAAATCTTCCCAACGCGTTTGGAAAAAATCCAAAGGCCCGACGGTCAGAAAGCATTACGGTGGGCGTTGGCGAGGCTGGTAATACTAACGGTTAAAAATGTTTACCACCTACCTACGTAAGTTAACAAAACTTTTGGAATAAAGGATGTTAACTTACATGTATTTTTTAAGTTACGTGCATTTCGTTAACTTACGTGGGTAGGACGTAGGCGGAAGAAGTGGAAAACTTTTGAAAACCTTTTAACGTTTGAACACGTATTTAAAACAGTTCCCTGAACACATCGGACGGAAGTTTGTCCGTCCCATCTATCGTTGTGTTCTAACCTACGTAACTTAACACCATGAGCAATTCAATTGTCTTGAATCGAATGAGCGTACTCTCGAAAGCTCTCCGACCACCCTTGGACACTTTTTGGTCGATTTGACCACAAAACCACAAATTCACAAACGGTTAGCCGGATGACCTACGGGGTTCATTTTTTACGGCTGGTGGGACGTTTACTACTTAACAATTTTGGAAAAATATTACAGAAAAAAAATGTGCGTGAAAACAATTAATTGCAAATAACCTCTACTTTGAGGTTTCCTAGCTCCAATAAATGACTAATTAATATTCATTACGGAAACAAAATTTTTATTTTTATTTGTTTTCCGACTTTGTAATCGATTAATCTATGTTAGTTTTCACTGCCATTACATTTAATAGAATGTGACACCATAAAAAAACGCATTTTATATGCTCGGACGGACAAACTTCCGTCATATGTGTTTGAAAGTTAAGTTAATGAATTTCGGCTTTTTTGTTAAAAATCTACAAAAACCGTTGAATTTGGGCCTTTTTAGATTTTGTTTCAATTTAACTCCCAGGGGGACATTGGTCCATATTTGGACCAAACGCCTTAAATCGACCGAAAATGATTGTAAACCGGGCCTAATCGAAAATCGCTGAAACACGGGTCTCACCAAATTTTATGAGGAACAATATGAAACACACTATGAAACTAATTTTTTTGCTAAAAATTCGGGAATTCGAAATTTCTCGGACGCGTTCAAAATCGGCGATTTTCTATTTTTGCTCATTTCGTCCTGAAAACATAAAAATATGGAAAAACCCTGAAACACGTGTCGACTCATTTTTTGANTGTCGAAAATGCGTGGGAAAGTTTTAAATAAAATTTTTTAGAGGCAATCCTCCTGTTTATTATGTAAATACATTATATTGGTCACTCAACCAAGTGGTATTTTTAATTGTCCCTAAAACCCTTGTTTTAGAAACATGTGAGTACATAAAATTTAGAAAAAATAATTTTACCGCACCTATTCCTTTAACTTCCAGGGGAAGTGCGTTTATATAGACACACAACTTGTTTTTTGGTCGATTTAAGGCATATGGAGGCCTAGCATGGCTAAACGGGTATTGCTGAGGGGGTCAGCCCCTCAACTTTTCGAGAAATTTCCGCTGTTAAGTTTAGTGAATTTTGTTAACTATCGTCATGTTAACTTAAGTAGGTAGGTGGTGGAATCCACCAGGTGGGTCTTGAAATAAAAACCTTTGTTACGCCAAAAGGCGGACTAAAATTGGTCCAAATGTTGACACAAATTACAAGGTGAGGTAATATAGATGCTAAGCCGTTTTTGGTTCGCGAGTGCGCTGAGCGAATATGAGTAACGAAAAAACGGCTTAGCATCTATATTACCTCACCCTGTATGTTATTATATTTCTGACGATATCTTGCGCGAAAAACTCGTGAAACGGAACATAAAAACATAATAATTTTGAAACGATCGGAATTTATAATGTAACATTTGAATTTCGTCCGAATTAACCCTATACCCAATTAGACCTAATTAATAAATCGCAACAGAATAAAAAAATATTAATTTTTCCTGCGAAAGAATAAGTACATTGATAATGTTAGGGATTACTGAAATTGAAACGTATGATTGTAATTGTCATGTTAACCAACATGTTCTCTCTGTTAACCAAACATAATGCAACTGAGAATCGCTCCTGTTTTGCAATTAACGTAATTTTTGAATAATATTATGATGAATTGTAATACATAGCGCATTTACACAAAAAGAGACTAACGGAGCTAAATTGGGCAATGGTGAATTGCGACATATCATTTTAAATTCAAGAAAGTTTTGCATTTTTGTCTTATTTTGGTTCATTTGATTTGCAATATTTTTTAACTCATACAGGTCGAGGAAGGACTGGCTCATCGTGGGCTTAGGCTGTCCAAACCGACTCAGTTACCCTTAGAATTAGAGAAAACCGATAATTTCAGTTAACAAGGGCTCGAAAACCGGTAGTTTAGGCGAACTTCCGGTTAGAGTGCCGCCGTACACAAATAGACTTCAAAATCGGAATCTACACCCCAAAAATAGGTTAGGACCCCATTTTTGTGAAAAACGGAGTATGTCAGCGAAAACGGCAAAGAAGTTGAAATTCGGTTTGGACAGCCTCACGGTGACGTAACCCTTAAATTATTAGAAAAGAATAACTTTTGATTGCTGGATAATCAATGGAAAGTACTACAAAATATAAATTTCAAATCTGAAATAAAGCATTCGAGTTTTTTATAACTTTTTTCATATTTATTTAATTGATCATTGATTCACTTTTCGTATTTTGTAATTAAAAATAGAAAATACAGTCCTCAGTCCCTTAAGTGCCGCACTCAAGCCGCCAAAAACGGGGCACTTAAGGGATAGTTTGCCTCCAAAGGCCATTTTCAATAAACAAATCAATACATTCGGTTCATATTTATTTGTTTTTTTATCCACGGTGGGCTTATATGTATCGAATAATTTTTCGAAAAAAAATGTTTTGGCCAAATTGCAGAGGTCGAAATTTTAGTAGTAGAATACGAAAAAATCTTTTTTTGTTTGTTTATTTTTCTACCCTTACTTATGTAGTGCCCGTAAGCCTTTGTAGGATCTTAAAAATTCTAGAACTCGTTACAGACATTTCCGGAACTTCGCTTTCTATCATTCTTTCAAAAAATTTCCAATAAATAGATGTCTACGATCGTTCACTGCGTTTTTTGTCCGCCGTGTGATTGTGTAGACTCGCAAAAACTCGCGAAAACTCGTGTAGACTCGCGAAAACGTGTAGACTCGCGTAGACTCGCTTTCCTTTTGCCAAAATAGCGTTAAAAATATTTGAAGATTACTCAAACCCCGAAAGTCTTTGCGTCAACGTACTGTATAATATACAGTGTATTATATACAGTGTATATGGTCCTCATCCGCAAAATAGTATTTTGGCAGTTAAGCAAGACAGGTTGTTAACTCCCAGGGGGAAGTGCGTGTAAATATACACGCAACTGGTTTTTTCGTCGATTTAAGGCATATTGAGGGTATTGGTGAAAATGGGTATTGGTGACCCTTCCTCAACTTTTCAGAAAATTCGATTGACGGTGTTTTATTTGCGTAGGTTGGAGATTTTAAACAGTTCTCTAGGGGGCCCTGGTGGCCCAAATCAATTTCTGAATAGTCAGATATTGAGTTCGTAGTTTGACGAGCTCTACAATTTGGCTTTCCAGTTTTTTTGAATTGTTGCGAATTAATGTAAATTTTTTAAGTGCGTGTTTATTTACACGCATTTTTCCCCTACGGGTTCCCAAAAAACTCCTTCCCCCTGAGAGTTAAATAATCAACATTTAACAATATTGATTATTTACCATTATAATTTTTTGAACGTTTTTAATTTTCCGTTTTAGGGAAAATTACAGCAATGTTCTCACGCGAACCAAAAGAAACCAACAATGCAAATTATAATCAATTATTGTTGAAGTGGTCCAAAGGTTAATGCATTCGACTGTCTGAAATAACACAAATCGATCGCGAACGTTACTAAGGGCGTCAAATGAGAATTTTTGGAGATAAACTGATATTTTAAATTTTACTCATACACTCTCAACATTCAATAAACAATTTGTTGTTGTATTTGGAAATAATAAATAGTTCTAAATATGAAGAACATTATAAAATATGTTCGAAGATATTTTCACAAAATGAAATATTAACTAACTCTTAGGGGGAAGGAGTTTTTAGGAACCCGTACGGGGAAAATGCGTGTAAATAAAGACGCAGTTAAAAAATTTACATTAATTCGCAATAATTCAAAAAACTGGTAAAGCCAAGTTGTAGAGCTCCTCAAACTACGTGAATCTGACTATTCAGAAATTGATTTGGGCCACCAGGGCCCCCTAGAGAGCTGTTTAAAATCTCCAACCTACGTAAAAAACACCGTCAATCGAATTTTCTTGAAAAGTTGAGGGGGCCAATACCGTCAAAATACCGTCAATGTATTTTTTCTAATTGAGGGGGCGTCACCAATACCCGTTTTGCCCTACGGGGCCTCCATATACCTTAAATCGACGAAAAAACACTTTGCGTGTCTATTTACACGCACTTTCCCCTGGGAGGTAAAAGAGAGAAATCAAAACATGATGGAAGTTTAACTCTTGAATTCTTGATCACAATACACCGAATGGGGCCTCTCAGACTGTGAGGCGTTGAGCAATTTTCCTATGATTGGTAACGCTATTCTGACGATCACCCTCACAGTCTGAGCGTCCCCATACGGTATGTTTCTCGACATTTGTTATTAAATCTACATCACCTTTCTACGGAAGTAAACAAAACGATGGGGTTAAAAAAGGTGTTTATATGAATTCTGTTTACTTCACAGTTAACAGTTTGCAGTTGAATTAACACTTTTTTGTCTTTTTTATCCACTATTTCCGCCTACGCACTACCCATTTGAATTAACAGTTGGCAATTGAAATAACACTTTTTGGATATTTATTACATTTTTCTCAGTTCTGAAAACAAATTAACTCCCATAGGACATTGCAGCTTTCATATAAATATTAATAAAAAATGTTTCAAGTTTTTCAGTGTTTTAATCTACGCACTACCAATGTGGGATAAAAGTTTGCATATGAATTAACAATTTGCATATGAATTAACACTTTTTTTTCGGAAAAAAATGTGTTAACTCACATGGTTAGGTGGTGTATTTTAGTTTTAGTTTTGTCTATGAAGATAACAGTCTGAGGGGATTTTGGCGCGGAAATGCCACCTGACTCGGAATTAATTTGTTTTTTTTTTCACTGTGGGACAATTTTACATTCCGTAATGTTCATGTTTCGCGCTTCTTAACTCTTGAAATTCGGCAGCTCAACAAAGAATCATCCAATTTTTTTTCAAGTCTCGAATGAATTCACTTGGTTATTTTGACTTCCGTCTTGAACTCCACCGTTAATTGAACCTTAACTTGCAGGGGGAAAATGTATGGGATTGAATCAGTAATATGTTTGGCAACAAAGGAAACAAAAATTCAACTTTTCGAAATTCAAGTCAAATTTAGAACAAAGGCTGAATGCTTGGAATAAAACATTCCACACCGTTCCTCGAGAATCTGGATGACTCGTAAAAAAGTTATCAACCATGCTACTTTAAATCCAGTGTTAGTTAGTGGCATGAATTCAGCTACAGACCGCCTAAATTCGTTAAAAACTTTAAGACCTAATAGAGGTTCAAATTTTGGCATTTTCGCCTACGCACTGTCTACTAAAAATTTTAACAAAATTCCTAGGACTTAAGAAAATGGAAATTAACACCAAATGGAAATTAACAGCTTTCTTCCCCAGTGTTTTGTTAAGCTCCCTAGACAGGTACAGGGTGAGGTAATATAGATGCTAAGCCGTTTTTTGGTGACTTTTATTCGCTCAGCGCACTCGCGAACCAAAAACGGCTTAGCATCTATACTACCGCACCCTGTAGTGTTGTATGATTTATCAGTGGTTTCCAGGTTTCGGAAAACAAAAAATAAACATTTTTAAACTCGTGAGGTATTTAAAAAAAGTGTGCACTCAAACTATTGTCGGAATAATTAATTCAATATTAATTAACATAGGAATTAGAATACGGGTACAAATTCACAAAAATTGAGTACTAAAAGCTAAAACACACACCTTCGACTTATCATGTCAAACCGCTGGTTACTTTTCTCTCTTTAACCACTTTCAAAAGTTAACCAAATTATCCGGTGACCTCTTCGACGTTATGCTCGTATATTCCAATATGACCATTTATACTTCAATATGTCGAGTATAAATATTAAAATTCGTGTTTAGAAAAACGCCAAAAGCTAATTGTTTAAACGGTGACCCTGATTAGCCCTACTACGAAATGCGCACTTGTACTGTGTGGTCAACAATAAATCGGTGGGTGCAAATTTCAGTTTTATATTGTTTCAGCATAAAAATGGGAGCGGTTCTTTTGGTACTAAATTTCTTTTGATACAAAAGCTTATTCTGGTACCAAAAGTTATTTTGGTTAAGTGGAAACCGGAAATCGAAAAATCCAAACCGACCAAAAAAACCGCCCTGTCAAACATACCCGGATTATTTTTTTTAATCGTCAAAACTGGTCCTCTGGAAGCCGGAATCTGTTATGGTTCTCCAGGAGCACTGTCTCCCAATGCTTCTGTTGGTACTAAAACTGTTTTTTGGTACTAAGCCAGTACCTAACGAGGCATAGGTACTAAAAGAAGCTTAATCAAAGCTTATCAAAAGATCGCGTCAAGATTACCGTCAATTCGATGTACAGTGCCGTGACCAAGTAAGAATCGAATAGGCACTTGGACTACCCCTGTAATTTGGTGTCAAAGACCGACCTTAATTTTGTGAATGGAGTGGTCTTTTTGCGCACGTAGAAATCTGGCATTTCAAGGTCAGTAGTACTGACTCAGTAGCAGTGTAGGAAATGGGAACGTAGTACTGACTCAGTACTTTACTTTCTCTCAGGCTTATAGTGCCAGCATCTAGGAGTTAATCTCTAAGGATGTGCAAGTGCTCTAGTGTTCCAAACCAGAGATGTAAAAGTTCTGTTTTTTTGCAGAACTTGAAAATTTCAGAACAGAACACCAATAGAACAAAAGAACGTTCTAACACCGTTCTGGGCCATTTTTCATCACGAGACAGAACAGAACGGCCATTTAGAACGTTTTTTTGTTCTATTTAAAAAAACGTTCAAAAATGCGTTCCGCGCAATTTTCCATCACAAGAACGCTCCAGAACGCGTTCGAACGGTCAAGAACGTAAGAACGAAAATAAAAAATTGTTAATTGCTCCTGATTGGTCCCCATTTGTCAAATGCCTTTAAAGTTGAAAGTATCCGCTTATATTTGAAACACCGACTCAACGTGACTGACAGATTTCAGACTTTTGCGAACGGAAAAATATAGAATTTNACCGTGTACCAATGCTTCTGTTGGTACTAAAACTGTTTTTTTTTGGTACTAAGCCAGTACCTAACGAGACATAGGTACTAAAAGAAGCTTAATCAAAGCTTATCAAAAGATTACCGTCAATTCGATGTACAGTGCCGTGACCAAGTAAGAATCGAATACGCAATTGGACTACCCCTGTAATTTGGTGTCAAAGACCGACCTTAATTTTGTGAATGGAGTGGTCTTTTTGCGCACGTAGAAATCTGGCATTTCAAGGTCAGTACTTTACTGTCTGGCAGGCTTATACTGCCAGCATGTAGGAGTTAATCTCTAAGGATATTTTGGTGAGCTTAAGAATTGGCCTGTCCCAGTTTTGTTTTCGAAAAAAAAGTACGATTTGCCCGTTTCTACTAAATTTACCAAATTAGTATTTATTATAAAAAGATTTTTATATATTTTTTGGAGATTTTTGGCCCCGTTTACCATGAGTTTTCGTGGATTTAGATGATTTTGAGCCAATTTGTTTAAATTGTCACCCTGAGAGTTAAGAAAATGCAGCATTTAAAACATGTTCACTACAGATAAACCTGATCAAAAAGGTGAATTTGTCTTGGAATTATGTTTCAATCTGTAAAAGTAAATTTCAATACTACACAATGTTGGGCAAAAAATGTCCTGAAAACGAAATTGTTGAATTAACATTGAGGACTGTATATATTGACGCACATTTTTCTGAAATACTTATTTTTTTGCTAATTTAATCAATTATTTCTTTAGAAAATGATCAAGGTAAATGTATCAATCATTGTTTTTGTCAAGTTTTGAAGCCATCATAAAGGGCCCGATACAAAATGTGTTCACAAAATAGAACGAGAACAATTGAGTTAATTTGGCACTTTATCGTAACACATCACTTTGATGTCGTAATTTGTTTTTAACTTTCAGCTTCAATTACGATTCCGAAAAAACTGAGAATATTGGCACTAAATCAAGATGATGAATTTCTTTGAAACGTTATTCTGAAGAAATTGAAAAAAAAATAAGTATCTACCCCGTCCGGTTAACTGACAATTAACCGGTGAATGGACTATTGCGTATTCAAAAGTTGATTTCAATGGTCGGCCAGTTAAGTTATATAGCCGAATATCCATACACAATCTAAAAGGTAAACTTAAAAATTTTAAGTAAAGAAATCGGTCACAATGAGCCACGGATGTGCTTAACTCCCAGGGGTAAGTTCATGTATATAGACACGCAACTTGTTTTTTTTGTTAATTTAAGGCAAATGGAGGGCCCTTAGGGCAAATCGGGTATTGCTGACGCCCCCTCAACTTTTCGAGCAAATTCGATTGACGGTGTTTTTTGCGTAGGTTAGAGATTTCAAACAGCTCTCTAGGGGCCATGGTGGCCCAGATAAATTTCTGAATAATCAGATTGACGTATTTTGACAAGCTCTACAACTTAGCTTTACCAGTTTTTTCTTGAATTATTGCGAATTATTGTGATTTTTTGTTTATTCCCACGCATTTTCCCCTACGGGTTCCCAAAAACTACTTCCCCTGAGAGTTAAAAATCATGTTTGGCGGTTAACTAAGTTAAAAATACTTCTTACCATTAAAATACTCTATTGGATAACTTAAGCTTACCCATGGCACATGATAGCATTTGAAGCACAGTGCGTAGGCAGCGTTTTCACCGGAAACGGGTCAGATGAATCATTAGGGCGCAGCCGGTGTAATCGAGAATAAATGGAGGCTTAACTTAAGCCGCTTAGGTTGAGTTTTAAAAATGCGCGAAATTGAACAGCTCAATTAGTTAGCAATTATTTTTTTGCCAAAGATATCACGAAAAAAGAACTTTATTTTGAATTTGTAAGAACAATTTGTACAACGTTGTAACGTTTTAAAACGTTGTTTCAGAAATATCAGTGCTGAATATATGTTAATACGAAGAATGTAATGACTTGTATTCTGCGCGACTATTGAAATACATGTTTTGAAAAAATAATTATTCTCGGAATAATAATATAATTATGTTATTTAATGGTTATATCATAAAACTTTGAGTTAATCACGTACCAAAGTTAGTTCACACTAAGTTAGTTAAAACCATTCGACAAGTTAATTATGTAAGTAAATAAAATTTAACTTAGTTATAAAAATTGAATCGATGGCGCTAAATAAAAGTCTCTTTTTCGAAAAAAAAATATGTAGGTAAATTATGTGTATGCAAATCGACCACCTATCTGCTTAAATTAACAGTCAATTTTTCCGCCCACGCACTAGCTATTTAAAGTAACAGATCCACTTGAATTACACCAACTACCCTAAAGTAACACCAAAATGAACAAAAAACTGTTACTTTAAGCGAAAATTGTAACTTTAAGCAGGTACGGCGTAGGTTAAATCGAAAAAAACGCAAATAGTGTTACTTTGAGCGAAATCAGGCATTTTATATTACTTTAAGCGAAATCAAGGTTTCGAATTGCGCAATTGGATAAATATTCCGTAATACACAGGGTGCGCCGTTATGTTTCACTTTTTCCCGAGCGTGCTGTTATGTTTCACTTTTTTGAGAAAATATTTTCCCCTAATACATATCTTTATATGTTAAGCCCTACGCCGTTATGTTTCACTTTTTCCCGATCGGGCCATTATGTTTCACTATTTTTCGAATGTTTTTGTGAAACATAACGGCGCACCCTGTGTATTTAGCTTTTTTGTTACTTTAAGCAGAAATGATTTCATAGAATTGTGTTTCCTTTAAGCAGGTAGGGCGTGGGCGGAAAACTGACCGTTAATTTAGGCAGATAGGTGGTGTAGACTATGTATTTGAAATAGTTGCATTCAAAAAGATTATTCAAAAATTATTACATTTTTATGTCTAATTTATTATAATTTTTTTAGTTTGACGAAAAAACATTTTTATGCGGAAATAAAACCTCAAAATTTATGACTTTTGTTAAACGGTTTTGAAATAGAATGAGCGTTGAAAGGATTTTTTGTTTTAATATGTATTAACAGGTCATACAACGTTTTTTAACGTTGTGACATTTTTTGTAGTTAATTCGTAAACATGTTTTTCGATAAGGTTCAATTACGAGCACAATGGAAAATGGTGAACTAATAATGTAGAATTCCGAAGTAATTGCTTTTCGAAAATCAGTGTAAAACTTAGTTTAAAATTGTTAAACAATTAGAACTATGTTGTAACGCTTTATGACGTTTCTTATTGATTGTTAATTTATAACACAGTTTTCGTTCGCTGCTTTATTTAACTCGCAGGGGAAGTGTGTGCATATATGCACACGACTTGGTTTTTCGTCGATTTAAGGCATAAAGAAGCCCTGTAGGGCAGAATTGCTATTGCTGACCTCAAGTTTTCGAGAAAATTACATTGGCGGTATTTTTTTTTGCGAAGGTTGGATTTTTCAAATAGTTCTCTAGAGGCCCTGGTGGCCCAAACCAATTTCCTAATTGTCAGATCGACGTAGTTTGACGGGCACTACTAGAAAACGGAGAAACTGGAAAACGGAGAAACTGGAAAACGGAGAAACTGGAAAACGGAGAAAATATTTTCCGTTAACATTTTTCTTCGTTTTTTTTTATTTTTCTCCGTTTTCCAGTTTCTCCGTTTTCCAGTAGTGCCGTTTGACGAGCTCTATAACTCGGCTTTACCAGTTTTATCATAATTATAACGAATTATTGTGAAGTGTTAAGTGTGTGCACACATGCACACAATTTCCCCCTACGGGTTATCAAAAAGTCCGTCCCCCTTAGGTTTAAGCAAATGCATTTCCAAGCGTTTGTTTTAATCCTTTTTGTATATCATTTTTCTGAATCCGAATTTTGTGTTTTCCGAACCCCTTTTGTCCCGGGCCAAACGTTATGAAGTTGGACGACCCCCTGTAGCAAGCTTTTTTTACATTTTTAAAGATATTCCGAATACATGTATCATATTTCTCAAGGCTTTTTTGGCCGATATTTGAAAATATATGGTAAAAGCAAAATGTCAAGTTAGATTTCTAAGTCATGGAGACACGATGATTTCGAGTTATACTTTCAATATTTTCGGACAAAATTTTGGAACGATATTTGCGGACGATTCTTTTAATAACTTGCATGAAAATTTAATCTCGAAAATTGTTTTTTCATGGAAAGTATATGCTTTGATCAACCGATTTTCTCTGACACTAAATGTCAAAAACGGCTTAAAATTTTTAACTAAAAAAAGATGCGCCCACCAGCTGGATTCCTGAAATGCTCAACCGGGCGATGAAGCCGAAACTATGCAAAATAAAAAAATTCCTACTTGAAACAAAAATTGATAGTTTGTTCAAACGAATTCGATTTTTAGGTTTTTACGCCGTGTTGAGTTAAGTAGCAATAAGGTGGCACGAATTGCGTCACTGCCGACAATTCAACAAAAGACGGCCCTCATAAGCCCGTGAGACCCAAAAAATTTTTGTCGGAAATAAATAAAAAAAAGTGACGCTTTCTCATCCAGAAGTAGTGTAATAAAAAACGCGAAAGTGAAAATTAAGACATGGACGATTGGTTATGACGTAACGCATGCATTCAAAGCTAATTGCACAAAAGATGATTGATATAATTTATCGGAGTGATTTTCAAACGCGAAAAAATAAATAATGTTACCACTTTTTGGTAACGTTGCTTGACAGCGCGTCCGAGGCCTATGTGGCTTGTCATTGGTCTTTTTTGAGCGCGCTCTGCCAATCACCGAAAGGCAAATCAGCGTTTGGCGATTTCCTTCTTTTAAAATTTTTTTGTATTACAGTCATCCCCCTCTCTGCCGCACTTCAGGAGAAATATGCATTTCCGCTCAAAAAATTTTGGCGTTTTAAAATCAGGACGATATATCACTGTGTGGATTTATAAGATTTACGGGTACTCCAATTGCGGGAAGTTTTGTGATTTAAATCCAAGTCCTTTCTGGTCCCGGAAATCGAGTTACATAATGCCTTAAACTCGTTCAGAAAACGGATCCCATTCTTATTTCGGGATAGATCAATTAGTACCCGCTCTGCGTCGTTACCGGGTTAAAATATCGTACTTCAGTATTTTTTTTCTAGAAATGTGAACCTAAACGGGACAGAGTTATATTTTGTACGTGTAAAATTGAAACTGAAATGGATAAACAGAAAAACTATTACAATAAAATCAACAGGATAACTGCCTAGGAAACCTGTTAAGATACGTGTACTTTATTAACTAACGTGGGTATGGCGTAGGCTGAAGTGTTGGAATACTTTTGAAAAACTGTTAATTCACGTGAAGTTTGGTTTTTTGACAAAAATTGACAAAACTGTTAAGTTACGTGAATTTAGGCTTTTTTTCTAGATATCGTTACAATTTGAGGATGTTTGATATATATAATTTGCAACAAAATGGTTGATATCAAGGATATCATAATTGAACAAGGCCATGTTCTGTGCAAGGAAGTTGTTAAGTCACATGAATTTTGTTAACTTACGTGATGTTAACTTATGTGATGTTAACTAACGTAGGTGGTGTAAAGCGTAGCCAGATTAGTTGGGATTTTTTTAATTGAAAGCATGTCTGACAAGGGCACGAGGAACAAAATCTGCCGTGTGCCGCATAATTCCGTAGGGGTATTTGCCTATTTTTGAAATTAAAATTTGCTAACTACCCGCGTGAAAGTTAACGTAAACAGAATAATTTGCACTTTCTCGCGTCTATTGAAAAAGATTGCCGATTTTACGTCTCAAAAAGAAATTATCTTAGACAATACATTTGTGTGTGAAAAATACAGCTGCGAGAGCCTTGTGAATAGATCAAAGAAAATGTTACCGATAAAGACGAGCGGTTTTTTGTTTGGAAAAACTGTTTGTGGTAAACAAAAACTGTAAATACCAAAATTTCGTGACCCTTTCATCCTCTGTTGAGGTTTGTAATCAGCTTTCTACCCGAAATTTTCATACTGAATGATTTATTTTCTGCTTTGCTTAAACATAGAAATTTTCGACACTTGACTGTAATTGTAGGTATAATATTCTATAATTATATAATATTGCATTTGTAGGTATGCCGCCCAGTGTTGTAAATATGATTGGATTTTACGTTGGGTTAGGGTTTGATTGTCGCAAATTCTGAAATTTGCGTTGGCGTTGGGTTTTCCACTGTCGTATGGGTCATAAGGTATGACTCATACCGTATGACCCATACGACTCATACCGTACTTCTTAATTCAGCTCAAAATACCAGACGAACCTACCTGTACTGTTTGTGAACAACATGACTGACCCCTCCTTAACTTTCATAACTTATATTTTCGACAATTTGAATTGTCGCAGAAGCCTTGATAAAATCTGAAAAATCGTCACTCAAGGCATCAAAAATGAAAAAAAAGTCCCAAAAAAGCGTCACTCAAGGTATCACCATCACTCAAGGCATCAGGGACTGTATTTGTAATGCCAAATTTCAGAAAAAAAACTCTAGAATTTTTATCAGAAAAACATTTTTGTGTCAAATCAGCGTTTATTTTCACGTGCTGGATTTCTTATGAGAACTGGAGATGTTGAAAAAACATGATCAAACGAAACGTGTTTGATTAACATGCAGTTTTGAATTTGGACTATGAGAAATGGTAATTATCGGTCTACACGTGTAGGTCTCATTT
>SCLG01000047.1:658331-671483 GCA_004367875.1 Oikopleura albicans
CAATTATCTTATACGGTTTCTGCTGTTTGCCCATGTTTCTATATATTATTAACTCTTAGGGGGAAGAAGTTTTTGGGAACCCGTAGGGGGAAAATGCGTGTAAATAAACACGCACTTAAAAAATTCACATTAATTCACAATAATTCAAAAACAAACGGTAAAGCCAAGTTGTAGAGCTCGTCAAACTACGTCGATCTGACTATTCAGAAATTGATTTGGTCCACCAGGGCCCCTAGAGAGCTGTTTGAAATATCCAACCTACGCAAAAAAACACCGTCAACCGAATTTTCTCGAAAAGTTGAGGGGGGGGTCACCAATACCCATTTTGCCCTACGGGGCCTCCATAGGCCTTAAATCGACGAAAAATACACGTTGCGTGTCTATTTACACGCACTTCTCTTGGGAGTTAACTAGCACGATTCAAAAAATAATCGTCAGGTTCTAATGAAGTTTCGAGGAATTAAATGATATTCATTATATGCGAGTTTTTTTATTATTGATGCGCGCCAGTTTTTATTCTCAAGACAAATTTTTAGGACTCAAAAGCCGAGCCAAGCCAAAAATAGCCAATTATGTCGAGCCTTACTCGAGACGTGTACACAACATGACTGACCAGTCCTTAACTGTGAAAGCTTAATTATTTTGTCAAACCCGAAAAATTATTTCGTATGTTGTTTTTGTTTTTATTCTGTTTGAAACTTTCTAAAGTGCATGTTTATTTAGCGGATCTTTTAGTTTTAAAAGCGCTTTTCCCACTTATCGACTTGCGGCACATTTTTTCTAGATCGGTTCTAGAAGGGCTGTATTATTAAGGATATTGATTACATTTTTCGATAAAAAAAACCTAGATTGGTGATAAAAATACCGGAGAACCGTTTGAAAAAAATATTTGTTTGTTTTAATAGTCATCTTATAATTGGCGTTAACTTAAAAAAGGCGCATTTAAAAATACCTGGTTTTTGTCGGATATCAAGAAACGAGTTTAGACAAGTTTAGACAAAAAATTATTTCTCATGAAATAAGAAAATCATGTATTGCATCTTTCCAACTTCGGGGGGAACATTATATGCTAGACCAGGGGTGAGCAACAGCCAGCTGGCCTTCCCATGGGATCCCAGTTCAAATGAAATGCCCTGGGCAGTTCGTGAACTGGGCAGCCGACGCGAGCAAAGCTCATCAAAAATTTTGAACCTCGCCAGCGCAGCCGAGCGCAGCTCATTAAAATTTTTGATCTCGCCAGCGCAGCTCATTTCAATTTCGGAGCTCGAAAGAACAGCCAAGCACAGCTTATTTTAATATTTTCGACAGTTTTTTTTTTGAGACCGAGAGGACAGCCCAGCACAGCTCATTTTTTTCTGACTTATGCCGACCACTGTGCTAGACTCTGGTCAAAAATGGAAACGGTCATGTAGTATACTGTAATTCACTGTCGGGCATTCCTTTGATCATTTTTGGAGCCCATTTCTGTCGTATTTTCCCTTATTTGATTTCAGTAGACCAGACGTGGTTGAACAGTTGCATTTAGAAAATCAAAAGTAAAAAGTTATTTACCGGGCAAATGAAAACACCAAAAAAAACTACGAAAAAATAAATAAACAATATAATATATTGTGCCTTTGTTTGTAAGGTCGGTGAAACGTTTGCGAAAAAAAAACATTTGTTTGATATTTCTTGGCCAAACAGGGACAAAAACGAGAGTTTTAAATTTGCTCATCTATTCAATTCAACCTTCATAAAAAGACGATTTTTTGTTTTTGTTTTCAACATTATTTAAATAGATAGGTCCGAACAAGTATACTTTATGGCTTCAATGATAACAACAATAAGTGATTGTCAAACTTATAAACTATGGAAATTTATGCTTTTCATGACAGGTATTTTACCCTCAATTTTAACGACTGAAAATCGAACTTTCTGAAATTAAAAATAACTGTAACTTCGCCAGAATGTTTTGGGCTCGACCGAAAATTTTACGAATTCCACTCTTTCCACGTTTGTTTTTCCGAAAAATTAAATGATCGAAGTTAATCAAATCCCAAAAAGTGTTAACCTAACGGCTTATGTGGTGTATGTTGTATCCTTATATGATATAAGTTATATCATTTAACGTTACGCCTTGCAACTCGAATAGTCTAGATTGTACGGACAGTACCCCTGCGCCTCTATGCTTCAAGTTAAAGGAAATTGGAAGATAATGGCTCGGTGCATAACATATAACTTATATGTAAGTTATATCGCAGTGATTTTCAAACGCGAAAAAAAAAATTACCACTTTTTGGTAACATTGCTTGACAGCGCGTCTGAGGCTTATGGCCTGAGGCTTATGGCCTGTCATTGGTCCTTTTTTGAACAATTTTCTTCTCTGAGATTTAGAATTCAGAGCATTCATTCTTCGAGCTTCATTGAGCAATACAATGGACAAATGACAGGCCACATGGGCCTCAGACGCGCTGTCAATCAACGTTACCAAAAAGTGGTAACACTATTTATTTTTTTCGCGTTTGAAAATCACTGCGATATGTAATGTGGCGCAGGGGTGCTGTCCATACAATTCAGACTATTCGACTTGCAACTATTCAAACTGTACGGTTGTCAGAAATGATGGTTATGTCGAAAAAATAACCGATAATGTTTTTAAAGAGCTTTTGACATTCCCGGAATCGGAAATGTAATTGTCTATGCAACGGCAAAAGATGAAAACCGACATTTAAGCGGAAATAGATTCGTTTCAACAATCCACGATTGTTCCGCAGCCTTAACTCGACACCGCACGAGAGTGATAAATATGTCAAACTTTTTTTTTCTATTTGAGAAGAAACAAAATTAAGTATCCGAACCCGTAATGTGACGGCTCACTAATTTCTGATGCAATTTTAGATCTTTTTACTTTTAGAACACATGGGTTTAAAAGCATGAGTTGGTTGTGGTTTTCTAACAACAAGAAATGTCCGAAAGGTAACGACGAATATAATGACGAAATACAACACCTACGCACTGGAGGTTCAAACCCTGGAAAACTTGAAACTATAAAAAAATGATATAAAACAATATAATGAACGAAAAAATCCAAAAAATTGTTATACACCGCCTGAGGGTTTGTCAGGCCAGTTTCTTCTTCCAAAACCGGCCTGATAAACCTTCAGGCCGCGTGATAAACCCTTAGGGCTTAGGCGGAAATGCTGAAAAAAAAAGACAAAAAAAGGACAAAAAAGTGTTAATTCAACTGCAAACTGTTAAGCCAAATGGTGTTAAGTCAAATGGTTAGGTGGTGTACTGCATTTCGGTAAGATAACTGGGCCAGTGGCGTACGATTTTTGCCCTGCAAACCTCTAGTTTACGTGTTTGTCATATAGGGTGAGGTAATATAGATGCTAAGCCGTTTTTGGTTCGCGAGTGCGCTGGGCGAATAAAGGTCACCAAAAAACGGCTTAGCATTTATTTTACCTCACCCTGTACCGCAAAAATGGACCTTAACGTGGGCAACCTGTTTCAGTCAGTTGCACCTTGGCGGGAATTCGGCGCAACAAACAACCAAAAATTAAGATAAAGTGTTTTGACCTCGTTCAGGTAAGACTTTTTTCACCTTCGTGAGATTGTTCCCTTCACATTTCCCAAATGTGTTTCGAATCAGTCTTATTAGTGTTTTTAATTAATCACGCGTCCCCCGTCGCGGCCACACAATTTTCCCAAGAAGCTAAAATCTGGGATACTAAAACAACTGTCCCATTTTTTTCGGCGCTCACGACGGGTTGATTAATTGAAGTGTGCCGATTTCAATTGAGTGTCATTGCTCATATAACTCATACGCAGCTTCTCTCGGTTTAAGTTATGGACTCCATACGGTAATGCTCTATATGATATGGTCCATATCATATGGATCATATCTTACTAAGTTTCTAAGTACACCTTCTAACCATTTGACTTAACACATTTTTTCCAAAAAAGGTGTTAATTCAAATGCAAATTGTTAAGTCAAATGCAAATTGTTAAGCCATATGGGTAGTGCGTAGGTTAAAACCCTGGAAAACTTGAAACGAAAAAAAAGTGTTAAATCAAATACAAATAGGCTTTTTCTCTAGATTTAAATTCCAAGTTGACGAATTAAGGAGGGGTCCGTCGTGTTGTTTACAAACTTTACGTTTGGGAAAAACGTTTTTTAGGCACGTTATATTGAAACGATCGAATTGTTTTCTCCCTGTATCAATAAAACAACATTTCTTTTGAGACTAAAAGTGTGTGATGCGTTGTGATAATTGGCAAAATTTTTAACCAAATTATGTTCAACTATTTTTTGGANTGTCGTAATTTTGAAAGCTCGAAATTTCTAGAATTCAGTAGCCAAATGAACTTGGTCATGATTTATAATATTAGCTAACATCTTGAACTGTAGTAAAAACATTAAATTTAGGACAGAAATACGCTTTACTGATTTTCGGGTTTAGTTTGTACACAACATGACGGACCCCTCCTTAAATGAGCAAATGCTATAAAAAATGATATTAAACAATATAATGAACGAAAAAATTCAAAAAAATTGTTATACACAACCTGACCATGTTACTTAACACATTTTTTTGAAACATTTTTCATGCAAACTGTTTAGCCACATGGGTAGTGCGTAGGCGGAAATTCTGAACAAAAAGACAAAAAAACGACAAAAAAATGTGTTAATTCAACTGCAAACTGTTAAGTCAAATGCAAACTGTTAAGCCAAATGGTGTTAACTCAAATGGTCAGGTGGTGTAAATTACTTAATCATATAAAGGGGTACCGCTTTAAAAGGCCACGGTTTTTGGGGTCTTAAAAAAGTTTTAGAACTCGCTACAGACATTTCCGCGAGTTCATTATTTCACCTTTTTTATAAACTTTTCGAGCTCTGCAAATTGGTTGAAATATTTTTTCCGCTAATGGGCATTAAGAGTTCATATTAACGTTTGTGGACTTTTACACGTTTAGGTCTCAAATCGCAGATCCTTTGGCGGACGCTTTTTTGGAGAACTCAAAACGGCCCTTATGGGATAAGGGACTGTTAACCAAATAATATTGATGAAGAAAGAAAAAAATTCATTGGAGTTCACCGTGTATGTTTTTCTTAATAATGGATTTATGTGTTGGGTACGGATTTAGTAAAAATAAATTATACAGTCTTTGTGGTCATATGTTAACAGTCCGTATCTTGACAGATTTTAGCCCAATGACTCATTTGCAATAAGTCACAATGACTAGCCTAAAACTCCTGCGAAAGTGTCAAGATATGGGCGTACTATGTTCTGAAGTAAAAATTGTTCTGCGACTGCATTGCCCGATACGAGAATCCTGCCGCCGCGGCAGGCTGCCGGATTGCGTAACAATTTACCCCTGATTTTTTTTTCATATTTTTTCTTCTTGAAATTTGGTTCGACCCGCCTAAATCAACGATTTTCATCGGCCATAATTTTCTCATACGGCATGCCCCAGTTCGCTTTAGAGTTAAAACAGTACGACCTTTTTGGTTCAACTAAACAACTTTTGTTCTGTTTTACACGAAAAACAAGGTCATCATTTTTTTTGTCTCGGGGGTATAAACATCGCTCTGATTAAATGAAGTGTGCCGCTTTCCCACAGATTACAACTGAGCGTTTTTTCTGTTTTGTTTTTTCGTCCTTCTAAACCCTTTTCAATCACAAACGTGGGGACGGATCAAACGGCGCAACAACAATGTGCGATTTTTTTCTTTGTTTCATTTTTTTTTGTTCCCGTCGCGTAATATCAAACGGGCAGCGCGCCTTTTTTTGTTGCTCATCGAATTTCCGATTAGCACGAAACCGCTTTAGAAAGTTTATATCGATTTACGCTAAAGTAGGTAATCCGATAGAAAACTGCGGAATCCTTTTTGCAATGCCTTTTCGCAAATAAAACTTGAAAAATGTTAACTCTCAGGGGGAAAGAGTTTTTGGGAACCCGTAAATAAACACGCACTTAAAAAATTCACATTATTTCCCAATAATTCAAAAAAAAACTGGTATTGCTTAGTTGTAGAGCTCGTCAAACGACGTCGATCTGACTATTCAGAAATTGATTTGGGCCACCAGGGCCCCGAGAGAGCTGTTTGAAATCTCCAACCTACGCAAAAAAATAACACCGTCAATCGAATTTTCTCGAAAAGTTGAGGGGTGTCTCCAATACACGTTTTGCCCTACGGGGCCTCCATATGCCTCAAATCGACGAAAAAAACAAGGTGCGTGTCTTTTTACACGCACTTCCCCCTGGGAGTAAAAAGCAAGTATAACATTTAACCTAGTATTGTTTACGGGAAAGGACAAAGTGGTCACCATCCTTTTTTTTTCTTTTTTTTTCTGGTTGGTGCCCATTTTGTACCTGGATACAAAATGGCCACCGGGCTCACTTTGTATCTGGATACAAAATGGGCACCATTTTCCGAATTTTGATCTCATGGGGAGATTTGCGAAGATTAATCTCGGATTAGCCAGAATAATGATAATTGTCTACCGTTGACGGTTTCCTATTGTACTGGTGCACCATGGTGTGGGTCGTCAGTTTGTCACCGAGCTCAACGTTGGTCGTAGATAGATACCAACGAGTACCGTCTGAAACCTACAATCGAGTTTTTTTCGGTGACCCTTTTTTCCACACACCAGTATTAGAATTTTCATATACACAGGGTGCGTCGTTATGTTTCACAAAAAAATTGCGAAAAAGGTGAAACATAACGGCGCAGTGCGTAGGCGAATCGGTCTACATTTCATTGAGGTGAAACATAACGGCTCCTACGGGGATTTTTCTAGATTATTTCAATTTTTTGTATATTTTTCGAGTATGCGCTACAATCGAGCGCTACAATCGAGCGCTTAAAATTGATTTAGAACACAGAAAAAATGGCTAGAAAGAAAAAAAACATTTTCTTATCATTTATCGGTTGCGGCAAAAAAAGGGGAGAAATGTAATATAAAAGTATTTTAAAAGCAGGAAATCACCTTTCGGTGATTTGTCTACCGATGATTGGCCCGGCGTGCTCAAACTGACCAATGACAGGCCATATAGCCCTCAGACGCGCGGTCAAACAACGTTACCAAAAAGTGGTAACATTATTTATTTTTTTCGCGTTTGAAAATCACTACGATATGTGACGAAATTCCAGCGTTTTTTAAGACAACTTTTTTGTGAAAAACTTGCCTACTTACTTTTTTTATTTGAACTTATTTAGTGCTAACTTACTTAGGTGTAGAAATGATAAATAATAGTTAAATAAAAAAAGTTCTAAATTTCTTTCATATTTGTATATTTTNTAAAATCATATTTTTTTTTCGATTTTAAATTTACTTACGAATACAAGAACATTAGTTATATTATCAAATAAAACTTATTTAAGTCTTCTTAATTATTATATGGTGCGCCGCGCGCAAAGAAAAAGAAAAAAAAAAGAAAAAATCATAATTTTTCCGATTTAAATTTTTAGATATTTGGAATCGTTGTTTACTCACAAATACGGGAAAAATATTTATAACCCTTTAAAATACCATAGTATAGTGGTTAACTTTTTTGTCTCAGTTTTTTCAGCTTGTCCTTGGTCCACCGCTGTTTTGTTTGCCTATTTTTTGTCGACTAGAATTTTTTTTGGTTTCGCCCGGCCTTCTTTTTTTTTTTGTTTCGCTTGGCAAAATGACACAAAAATACTTTGGGTATATATACCTTGGGTATATATCTTGGGTGCATTGGGCGATGGCAGTCGGACTAAACCCGGGTTAACCCATCTTGATGAGTAAAACACAAACTTTATTGTACAATTCTTACTAAAGTCACGATATTTTTTGGGAAAACTGGAACAGGGGGGTTGGTTCTAAGGTCAATGAATTCTCATAAAGTGTCCATTTTCGACTGTTTTTGGGACATTTTTTCACAAAAAAGCGTCCGTATTGAAAGCAATCGTCCGTATTAGGTGCATCCGCATTGAGAGTAAGGACTGTACTTGATTAAAGATGGATATTCACAAATACATGTATAACAGTAAGAACCAGATTAGGAGCGCACCTGTAATTCTGACCTCTAAAGTTGCATTCCAACTTGGTGATTTAAAACGTTGCTAATCGCTACCAACTCAAAAAGGTTTAAATATTTCGAAGTCTTTGACTCTTGAACTTTACTTGACCAGTGGAACTTTTTGTACTCTAATTACACATTTTCGAAGTCTCTTGTTAACTCCAACAAGTTTTTAATAAAGGTTTTTGAAAAATTATTCATTTCAACAATTTTTTTCTTGGAAATAGATATTCTCCAACCACAAATTTTAAACACCGGCAAGACCAGGGATCGGCAACAGCCAGCTGGCCTTCCCAACTCAACAGCTAGGTGGGCAATTCACAGGCCAGCTCATGTTTTTTTAGCCTCAACAGGCCAGCTCAGGACAGCTCAATATTATTTTTCGGCTCAACAGGTCAGTTCAGCACAGCTCGAGAGGCCAGTACAGGACAGCTCGTTTTCAATTTTGAGCTCGAGAAGACAGTTCAGCACAGCTCGGTTTTATTTTGAATTATGCCGAGCCCTGGGCAAGACTTTTTTTTTCTGTTGACCTTTTTGAGTTATTAAAAAAATATCAATACTTAGGTCCCACTCAAAGTGTTTTTGGCTCGGCTCGTTTCCGTTCAAAATTTGTTGGATTTTTGGCTGTGACCAAGCCAAAGCTACTTGATTGTACCGAATCCTGTATTAGCTGTTGAGTTTCATGAAAATCGGCCGAGCGTTTCTAATATACCCTCTCGGTATATTTTAAGATTGTTTGAAGACCAATTTCCAGTTCAGAATAAAAAAGGGAAAATTGGTCTTTATAACACCTTAAAATATGCCAACACGGTATACTAGAAAGGCTCGGCCAATTTTCATGAAACTCAAACGGTAGACATTATTTGGTTTGTACTTCATACCAATCCATACCGCGGTATATCGTGCCATCAACTTTCAATATTTTATCATAATGTATCCATTAGTCCTTGTAGTTAGATCGATTGTCGGCGTAATTAATTAGAGTTGCTGCATAATTTCATCCAATTATCTGATTTGGCCTCGTTTTCCCGAAGCGATATCGTTACGGGGAATCTGTGGGAAAGTGAAAAAAAAGGTAAAAAAAATTGGTTCTTTGTCCGACGATGACGGCGTTGATATTTATCGAGACCTATCTTTAAGATAATATCGTCACGCGCAATCGCGCTTCCCTTGATGTCAAGGCAATTTGCGGAGTTTTTTTTTATTTTTTTTTGTTGAGCGATATTTCCCCTTTCTCCGATTTTCTCTCCCTCCCGTCTCGCCTCGTCAACTTTTTCCCATGAAGACTGAAAAGGNGTAGTGAGATCGATTGTCGGCGTAATTAATTAAAGTTGCTACATAATTTCATCCAATTATCTGATTTGGCCTCGTTTTCCCGAAGCGATATCGTTACGGGGAATCTGTGGGAAAGTGAAAAAAAAATGTAAAAAAAATTGGTTCTTTGTCCGACGATGACGGCGTTGATATTTATCGAGACCTATCTTTAAGATAATATCGTCACGCGCAATCGCGCTTCCCTTGATGTCAAGGCAATTTGCGGAGTTTTTTTTTATTTTTTTTTGTTGAGCGATATTTCCCCTTTCTCCGATTTTCTCTCCCTCCCGTCTCGCCTCGTCAACTTTTTCCCATGAAGACTGAAAAGGCCACGCCGCGGCAATTTCAGTTGATTTTTTTTTGTTATTGTTGCTCGGCTCGGCAAATTTTTGTTCTTGGGAAAGCCGGAGAGAGATTGAAGTTGATTAATTGAAGTGTGCCGAAGTGAGACCTTCTGAATGCCAATTCCTAAAAAACGCACAGTAAACAATAATCTGTTTAACTCACAGGGGTCACATTGTGACGATCGTCACAACGCGGCCTATTCGCCTCATATCTCATGAAAATGTGCTCAAATCGAAAATCGCTGATAGACGGGTGGAACCAAATTTCATGGAGAAAATTTTGGAACAAAAATCGAAAAAAAAATTGGGGGTAACCCGTACGCGACACGGGCATAGCTGGGAGGGGTAGCCATTTTTTCGGTGAGTATGACGGAATTTTAGGTATACTCGGGCATTGCCCGGCTCGCGTACGGGTAACTATTTTTCTCTTCTCGGGTAAAGTCGGGTAAATAAGGGTGAATTCGGGTAAACACGAGTAACACGGGTAACGTCTTTGAATCGTGTTAATTCAATTTAATTCAATTTTAACCCTTCTCAATATTTTCGAAAAAAAAAATACCACGAGAGAAATCAATAAGTTGAAGTGTGCCGAAAAGACAATGAGCCGTTCAATTTTCAAAAGCCCATCCAATAAACACATCAAAAAGCCCGCTTGATTTAAGACAACGGAAAAATCACTCAATGGGAAAAAACAGTCTGAAAATGAAATAACACGTTGAAGTGTTTAAAACGGCAATCGTGACGGATAGAGCCATTAAGAGAATGGCCCTAAAAATAAATAATCCCTGAAAAACTTCTTTACTTTTTGTTTCTACAAATATCAACGGGGCCGCCCAAACCTGTTCAAACCGAATTTCAACTTATTTGCCGTTTCCAGTGATATGCTTCGTTTTTCACAAAAGTTGGGTCCTTACCTTTTTTGGGGGGTGAAGATTCCGATTTTGAACTCTATTTGCGTACGGCGGAACTCTCACCGGAAGTTGGCCAAAATTACCGGTTTTCGAGCCGGAATTAACTGAAATTATCGGTTTTGACTAGTTCTAGGAGTGAGTGAGGCCAAGGATTGCCAAGGATTGGCCAAGGATTGCGAATCTGAAATTAAAATTTCAAAATGACCGACAGTTTTTCGGTAATTTTTAGTTTTCGGTTTTCAAACACTCAAAATTACCGGTTTTGACCGGTTATAGGGTAATTGGGGGTTCAAAGATTCGAAATATAGCATTAGTTTTTCTTACTGACTAGACTGTGCCCAGACTTGGGGCAGTCAGATAATGACAAAAAAAAGTGCTGGTGCAGTCTCAAAAACTACAATATCGTCCTGATTTTAAAACGCGAAAACATTTTTCAACGGAAATGCATATTTATCCTTAAGTGCGGCACTTAAGAGGGAGAGGACTGTAATACAAAAATATTTTAAAAGAAAGGCGATTTTCCTTTCGGTGATTGGTCGAGCGCGCTCGAAAAAGACCAATGACAGACCGCATAGGACTCAGACGCGCTGTCAAGCAACGTTACCAAAAAGTGGTAATATTATTTATTTTTTTCGCGGTTGAAAATCACTGCGATACATAATTTAAAATTTTAAAAGTAACTTTCAACGTTATCCTATCCTTTCAGCGTTGGTGCAAGTTTTGTTTTTCAAGTTGAAGATGTTGCACATTGGAACCGTACGGAGGGGTTTTAACTCTTGTGGCCTCACGATTTCGTTTACGATTACGTTTTTTCTGTGTTTTGTAAAAGATGTTGGAGATTGGCGGCGGTTGGTAACCAACTTAGGAGAGACATAAATATCGATAATATTGATCCGATTTGGTCGAGTCACATCGTCGAACGTGCGAGTTGGAAAGGCACTTGGCGTCATGTTGGTGGGAATGGTGTTGTACTTCTTCGTGTTTTGGCCTCTTTCGCAAGATTGGATTAAATCGAAATTGAATTACTGTCCAAGACATATTCATATTACAACCCATACCCGAAAAAAACGACTTATTAGCTTACATTCACTCCAACAAGGCCAGATGGAGAGGATACGATTTTTTTCTCACGATTTACAGAAATTCACAGCGAAATTTCATTCAGTTTTATTACGTTATGACTCATAACTTATGAATCCTTATTTATGACATCTTTATACACCCCATGCGTTGTTATGTGTCGAAAATTATTCACAAAAAACCAGCCGTATAACTACGCAGGGCGTCGAATAAGTGCTCGGTTATTGGAGGAACAGGGAAAAGAAAATTTTGGAAATAAACGTGCCGGATAACAGTACCAGCGGGCCAAAATAACTACTAGATAACTGAACAGGGGTTACTTTTTATTTTTTGACTGTGTTTGAACTTTGAATAATTTTTTTTTGACTTAAGGGGGAAATGCGTGTAAATAGACACGCAACTTCTTTTTTTCGTCGATTTAAGGCATATGCAGGCCACGCAGGGCAAAACGGGTATTGGTGACCCCCCCTCAACTTTTCGAGAAAATTCGATTGACGATGTTTTTTGCGTAGGTTGGAGATTTCAAACAGCTCTCTAAAGGGCCATAGTGGCCTAAATCAATTTCTGAATAGTCAAATCGACGTAGTTTAACGAGCTCTACAACTTGGTTTTACCAGTTTTTTTTTTAATTATTGCGAATTATTGTGCCTTTTTGAAGTGCGTGTTTATTTACACACATTTCCCCCTACGGGTTCCCAAAAACTCCTTCCCCTGAGAGTTAAAAGAAAGGGATTTTTTAATTTCCAATTCTGAATTTGGATTTTTTTCTCCTCAAACAAAAATGAAAACGTTTGTTGTCCCAAATTTCTTTATGAAATCGACTATACAACAAAATATGGACTAAAATTAAAATTGGATTAAAGTCTTTGAAAAACCAAGTTTTGGTTTTTTTCTAAGAAAAAAATGAGCAAAAAATAAAAAGTTATTTGTCGTTGATGACATGTTCCAGCTGGGGAATCAATTCCGTTTGTTCCCAAATCGGTTCTCATGAGATCGTGAAGCGTGAACTCTAATTATTACCCCAAATCCGATGATTTCACGCCACTCGACACACTTTTTTGTGTTTTGTTCGTCGCTGAGAAAATTGTATTTGCTTCGGAGAATTATGTTATTGTGTGTGTTTTCAAAGAACATGAGATTCTCACATACACGCGTAAGTGAAATAACCGTAAAATAGAAGTGAATAAGCGGTGTTAACCCCGATGCGCCGATGCTACAGAAGACGCATTATATGATACCAATCGACCGTAAATGTACCGTTTGAATTCTAAAATCCAACCTAAAAAGTTGTCTGTCACACCAGTTAACCCTCAAGCACGACCCCCGGACGTTTGTCCGGCCCCGCGTGAAAAAACGCAATTTTCGAGTTGTTTGCCTCTGTAAAATGACGTAACATTGAAAACCAACATAGAATAACCGATTACAAGCTCGGAGAGCAAATAAAAATAAAAAAATTATATACGTAA
>SCLG01000047.1:671608-708693 GCA_004367875.1 Oikopleura albicans
GGGAAACATAATCTGGCCGTGGACGCTATATTTATCCAATTTGATTTCCTAATGCTAAAAGTGATTTTAAGTGGGGGAAATCAAGATCAAATCTATTTGCGATTCGCTCGAAGAGTTTTTGGGTTGATGGGAAAACTTTCACAAAAAAGTGGCGATAAAAGTAGCCCGGGCTAATGAAACGCGATTGTTTATAACTTAATCAAATAAACTGAGAAAATGAGGGTAAGGCAAGCGCCCGTGCGATCCAGGCCACTTCCGGTTGACAAAAAAAAAGAAACAACAAAAGTTCCGCAAAACTCAAATAAAAAAAACACAACATTTATTTTTATGATTTCCCACTGAGCGATGACCGACATTATTAATACCAAATCTACGGGTGGAACAACACACAAAAATAGACACACAATTTTGTAGTTTGAATTACAGTCAGGGGTCTCAAGATGTGCGCTCTCTTGGTGTGCATGTCACTTTCGATAATAACGTTTTTTGAAAATCGAAAATACATAGACACCCCTGACTGTATATGACGAGTTTTTGACCAAAGCGTTCATCTTTGTCGCATTTTTTGTCCCCTAGTGCAATCTAAGAACGAATTCCGGCCCAATTTGGGCCGCTCAAGTAACTACACCCCCTGCGCTGTTATCTTGCAACTATCGCATGGAAAAAATCTGCAAGATAACGGAGCCAACGGGAAAATTTGCAAGATAACGGGTGACAAGTTAACAGCGCAGAAGGTGTACCAATTTTATGTCAAAAATCATTACCTCGAAATTTTTATTTAAAATAGCCGTTCATGATTTTTGATTTTCGAAAACGTGTTCATAGTGAACTGTTCAATATAGTGAACTAATAGTGCACTATTAGCGTGAGTGCGCGCGGAACGAATTACAAGGTTGGCACGAGAATAAATTGATGACATGGGCGCGTGTATGCGTTTAGAAATTCGCGTGGCAAAAAAAAACCAAAAAAAAACTCAAGGTGGGTAGTACTCAAAGCATTCCGCATCATTTACACTAGTATGAGAAAAGTTCAATATAGAATTAAGGTTGATAGGTTTGATTTATAAATAAAATACGTTCATTATTTTTCATAATAAACAGAGATGGCTCAATAAGAGAACGGGCTGAAACCAGAGGTCGGCACTTTTGGACCCTACCCTATAATAACCAGCTCATTGTACTGGACCGATTATGCATGCGCCGTGATCACACTGACACCCGTTTGAGTGTGGTAAAACACTGTGTTTTTCGAGTGGCGGCGCGATCAAACGTCGTCACAAATCGTCGGGGGTGGGAAAAGGCAGCCCCGTTGCGACATTTTTTTTTTCGTTCTGTTTTTTTTTGTTAACTTTGGCTCGCCACCGTTCGACCGTGGGAGCGTGATAGTTGAGGAGGGCGCGTGGCTTGATCTCGCACGCCACCCCGCAAAGAAACAATGGAGATAAAACAAAAGCTGGGGATTCTCAACCTCACCAGTTGGAATAAAACGTATTTTATTTCGCAAAAAAAAAATAACCGCAAAAAAAAAACTACTGATTTTTTTTAACATCAAAAACTCACAAATATCGAAACATTAAATCACAGAGAACAAAATGTCGAGAAAACAAGTCGGAAGTAGCATTGGACCAATTCGGGCAAAAATGGACCGCGCCACGTCAAAACCGCTTATGGAGAAACGCCGCCGGGAGAGAATAAACCGTTCGCTTAACGAGTTAAAAGCGATTTTACTTGAGGCACTCAGGCGAGATACGACATCGTGTTCAAAGTTGGAAAAAGCGGACATTTTGGAGATGACCGTACGGTATTTACATTCGACAAAAACGCCTAATGGTTATCCATATCCGGGAGCCGCCCCATCAAGCCCGCAAGCGGACCCGCAATCGAGGTATATGGCGGGTTACACGGACTGTAAAGCCGAAATGGGCCGCGCATTGGCCCAGTGTTCCAACCTTTCCGAGGACCAGCGAAAAAATATTTTGGGAGCTTTTCGACCGCCAACACAAGCTGCTCCCACTACGGCTCCGACTCCACTTGCGACTCAATTCGCCTCGATGTCTCAAATTCTAATGAACCAATCAACTTCTCCGCAGCACATGCCGATGCTGCCCTTTCTGCCCACCGGCGGTTTACCCCAAAAATTACCAGTCAAAATCGAGTACAAGTCTAGCCAGCGTGTCGAACCGGCCGGTTCGGTGGGCACAAATGCGAGCGACTCGGATTCCGATACCAATTCCAACCATTCATTCTCTTCATCCGGTGAACCCCAAATATTTCGTCCTTGGTAAAAAAAAATATTAGGAAAAAATTCTGCGCACTTCCCTGTATGCTTATTTACTTCATTGCCTTCTTGATTCCTGTAAATTTCACTTTTCCTCGCGATTCTACTCATGCCTCTTACGCGAAACAATTGTTTTTGTAAATAAAGATACCGTTTAAGAAACTTGTCCACCCTATTTGTCGTTAACCGTCCAGTTCGGTTTTTTTAATTTCCCAAAAAAATCGCCTACGCATTCGGCCTTAAACCGTCCAGTTCGGTTTTTTAATTTTCCGAAAAAAACCGCTTACGCATTCGGCTCTTAACCGTCCGGAACCGGGTTAACCGTCCAGTTTTGAAAAAAATTAGTGGACGGTTAAAGGCATAACCTGTGTATTTGATTCAATTTAATGATTAAACTTGAGATGAATACAGTTTAAGTTTAACATTCTCCTAAATGTACCACAAAACAAGACAGCGACCCTTGTTTCGACAAAAAAAATTTTATCGACAAAAAGCGAGCCATGTTCAGCCCCATTGAGCCTTAATAAGCACAATTCAGATGTAATTCTTAAGTAAGAAATAATGAAACGAGGATTTTTCTGTAATCGGAAATGATCGGTATGATTGAGAATTGTCTGTTTTTTTTTGTAATTTACCGTTGTGATATTTTCCGGTCTTTTCGATAAAAGTCAACGCTGAGGAAGTGTCCCGAAAATAGGTCGTAACGGATTGTCAGAAATAAAATTGCGAAAATTGAAGTGACGTTACGCACGGGCTCAGTCTGATCAAAGTAACAAAAATAACGAAGATTTCGTGGGATATCGATTCCGCAAGCGTTAAGTTAACGCCGTTAACGCAAGTCTATTGTTAATCATAAATTATCCGTGACTTACTATTAAAATGCTTTCACGATACGTCAAGTATCCTGCCCATATCTATCTACAGTCCGAGCGCTGTTTTTGTTTGAAGTAAGTTGTCCTGTGACCAAAAGGTACTGCATGATCCTTGAAATACGAAAAAAAATCACAAATAACCCTCAACCAATATAATCTAGCATGCATCCCCTGCGTGTTCAGGGGGTAAAATTGAAAGTTTTCCGGTTTTAGCACTGCTCATGGTAACTTATAGTAAGCACCAACATTCCGAAACCACCTGTATTTAACAATTTTCAACGTCTCCGAGTTTTGTTTGTCAGTTTAAATCTCGTACAAAAATTAGTGTTTCAAGAAACTTAAAAAAACATTTGTTCCTTTAGGCACTCAGAGTGTTGTCCCCTAACCGTCATCGTTTCAATCTCGAATAAATTGAATACAGTCCTTGATTTCATAACGATCGTTTACGGTTGTCGAAAAAAGCGGCCGTTATGGGGTAAACGGCCGTTATGGAATTAAGGCCCCTCATGTTCTTAATTTCGGACAAATTGAAATAAAATGGCTTATTTAATTTTAAAATATTTATTTTACGACTTATTCCATTATTTATGTGCCAGTCTTGTATTATAATCGTTAATTTCTGACTGTCAGAATCTGACACTTGCATTGAAATGCCTTTTTTTCAATACGTTAAGAAAAAACGGCCGTTATGGAATAATCACTTTTTGAGGAAAAAGTCGGCCGTTATGGGATAAACGGCCATGATGGAAGCGCCCCTTGGGATAAACGGCCACGATGGAATCAAGGACTGTAATAAAATTTTCTATGACAGCGCCGAAAGTTAGAACGCATTTAATACGGACGATTTCTTCCAATACGGACGTTTATTAAGACAAAAACGACACTTAATGGCAATTTTCTCAACAAGGACGCTATTTTCGAGAATCAAAGGTCCGTATTGGAAGTAAAGAATGTATCTCCAATGTTGTGTGAGTATCTGACGCCTGACAAATTTTCACCCGTAAAGTCCTCGGCGAAAGTATGTTTATTGAATCGTTGAATACCTTCTGATTATCAATAAATCGAAGAGTGGTTAAAGTTCTGAAAAAAGACACTATCAAAAAATTTTATATTATCAAATATACTTTTAAGATTGGGCCCGTTTTATTTTAAGATTAGGCACATGTTCTAACACGGACTTTTTAACACGCTTTTCAACACGGAATTTTTAGACGCTTTTTAGACGCTTTATAGACGATTTTTAATACACTTTTTAGACTGACTTTTTTAGACAGACTTTTTTTAGACGGACTTTTTAGAAACGCTTTTTTTAGACGGCATTTTCACACTATTTTTTAGACATTTTTTAGACGGAAAACTTCTTAGCTATTTTATAAAAATAACACGATTATTTTTCAACACGGAATTTTTCTAAGGTGATCTATTTTAAACATGGAACTTTTTTAACGCCGAATTATTTTTGTGTAAGTTACATTTAAACACGAACTTAACTGACAAAATCACTACATATGTATAGTTATTGTAATAGTTATTGTAACAGATTTTCGCGACTGATCTTGAAAGTTTTGAACACCAATTGGAAAAAAAAAGTGATGGAAATTTTACCACGCGTCGATCCTTTCGATAAAAACTGTTTTGGTGTGTATTTGCGGGGTAAATAAAAATGAATACTAACCGCCGCGGCGCGCCGTAATTTAATCGGTTACGCACCATTCGTGACGCACGGTAAACGTTCAAACGAAACGGGACGGGAAAACGACGACGTCCGTGACATTTGAGCACCTAATTGGGCGTGCGGCGGCCCTTTAAAGGAAACAAATACGGAAAGTGATGATTTGGGAGTGATATGATTGAGTTGACCGCGGTCAAAAGGTGTTTTCCACTTTTTTCTTGATTGACGCTCATCCTGCGTCTCCAGATGAAATATCAGAAGATAATTTCACGCAGCGGGCTTATTCTGATAACCCTTCACGTCAGGTAATTGGAATATCGTGAAAAATAATTTCAAACTTTCACTCTGATTTTTTTGATACAGTCCTTGATTCCATTAGAGGCGCTTCCATAAATGCTGTTTAAAAAGTGATTATCCCATAACGGCCGTTTTTTTACTAACAGATTTTTATACTTGATAATTCCATAAGATTTCTTGTTTCTTCGTGTTGACACGTTTTTTAAACGGCCATTATTGAATCTAAGACTGTAATTGGTTAAAACGAGAAAAATAGTGAACAATAATTTCAAATTTTACAGTTGATTTTTTTGATTTTTTTCTATGACTGTTATTTCTTACTATTTTATGTTTTTTACTCAATTGACCATTGAAAAAGTTTTAATAATGCTATATGACATTAATTTTTGACAAACAAAGAGAAAATTTTCAAAATAATTTACTAAAAAACGGACGGTTAAGCCAAACTGGACGGTTAAGCCGGTAGGGCGTAGGCGTTAGCTCCGAAAAAAAAAATAGCTAAAAACTGGACGGTTAAGCCGGTTCCGGACGGTTAAGTAATGGACGGTTAAATACTTAACCTGTGTAGTGTATCAAATAATAAAAATGCCAAGTTCTTAAAAGTTTTAAGGAGGTGCGTGATCATTTGTTCACAAATAAAACTGAAAATCGTGAAAGAGACCATTAGAAATATTTTTGGTCGTATAATCAGTTGATTAAAGCTCGTTGATCATATTAAAGTCCTTCCAAGTTCATTAGGAATTAATAATCTAGAAAATTTTGATGTTTAAAAATTTCGACCAAACACGATAATCGTAATAATTATAATTATAATTTATAAAAAAAAATGCTTCACTATTAGTCCCAGTAAAATGTTCTGAAACAACATTTTTCTGTATTATTTCGATAATATAGTACACAGGGTGCGCCGTTATGTTTCACAAAAACATTCGAAAAATAGTGAAACTTAATGGCCCGATCGGGAAAAAGTGAAACATAACGGCGTAGGGCTTAACATATAAAGATATGTATTAGGGGAAAATATTTTCTCAAAAAAGTGAAACATAACAGCACGCTCGGGAAAAAGTGAAACATAACGGCGCGAAACATAACGGCGCACCCTGTGTACTCTCTAATGTCCAATTTAATAAGAAAACATCTTTGATTACAAAATTGTGACTAAATCCCATTACAGGGGGCAAAATATGCGTTTTTGCAGATGATTTCTACGGACCGTATTTTTATGAATATGGCTCATTTGAGAATTTTTAGTGTTTTTCGCAATTATTTTTTTTACCAGACATTACTTCAAAAATCGAAGACAACAGTTTGTGCTCCTTGTTAAAACAAAGCGTTTAAAACAAAATAGAACTCCATAACATCATATAAACTAAGTTAAAACTGATTTCGAATTTATTACCTACAGGTAATAACACATGTGCTTATCGAAGCCAAATTGAAAAGAAGAAAGATAATTAAAAATTTAAAGATACGTCTTCATAGATAACAAAATCAACGGATATAATTTTTTTTTATCATTTTGCCGAACTTTTTAGTACTGACAATAATATATCAATGATATAATATTATAAAAATATACTAGTATATATAATACAATACTAGTATATATAATACAATACAATATAATTCATGTTTCCTGAATTTATAATTTATAATTTATAAAAATGAAAGTTTGTTCGTGAAAATTTATTTTTTTTTTCAAAAGCACAGACTTCGCTCGAAAACATATTTCTGATGTATTACTTAACTCACAGGGGGAAGTGTGTGCATATAGGCGCATGACTTGTTTTTTTGTCGATTTAAGGCATAAGGAGGCCCCGTAGGTCAGAATTGATGTTGCTGACCCCCCCTCATTTTTTCGAGAAAATTCCGTTGGCGGTATTTTTTTTCTTTTGCTTAGTTCGGATATTTCAAACAGCTCTCTCGGGGCGCTGGTGGACCAAATCAATTTCTTAATAATCAGATCGACGTAGTTTGACGAGCTCTACAACGTGGTCTTACCAGTTCTACCAAAATTTTTACGAATTATTGTGAATTTTTAAGTGTGCACACAATTTTCCCCTACGAGTTATCAAACCGTCCTTCTCCCTGAGAGTTAAAGTCGAAAAGTTCGCGCCGGAAAAAAAAAATCTCGAAATCAGTTCAGTGTCATTTATTCAAACAAAATGGCGTCGGCGCCACACTTCTCAGGTAATATCGCCTATTTCACTTAAATAATTTAAAATGGCTTATTTGAAACTATCTTTACTCAATTTTGTGAATGAGGTAAAAAATAAGCAATATCTCGGTCAACAAATTTAATTAGAACTATTTTTGGAACCATTTTGCCATTTTACTCGAATTACGGAACACCCTTGAGAGGTCGTTTTTCATACCTTTTGCGCAAAGTCGGTGGTATGGAGGTGAAAATTCATATGTAGACTCCCCCCATATAAGAGCAAAAAATCCTTGAAAGTTTTTGCAAAATTCGAAAAAAATATGGACTTAAAAACTTAAAAAGCAAAAAGCACGTTATTATACCTCATACTGTAATTCACAGTAACACTTTAAGTTCATAGTATGAATGGACGGTTCAACACTGAGTTTGAATAGCTATTGTTATAATTAATATTGCTTCCTGTGCGGTTTTATGTTTCTCTTTACGGTTAAATATTCACATAACTTTCATCTGGTACTAAGAAATATTTTTTTTATTCGTTGGTGATGAATAAAGGTGAATCTAATTATCAAAAATATAAAGAAAATATATCGGATATTTACCGTGTGTCGGTGCTTCAGCGAATGGATACAATGTAATATATCGCATTGAAAAAGGTAGGGAGATTGTCTGAAACTATTAGCACGAACACACGGTACAAACAGTTTAAATGACGTTTAACATTGTCTCTATCATAATAATATGTATCAAAGTGGTGAAGAGTAAAATCATTGGTAACTGGTTGAAAATTCAATTGAATCGGCCTTCGGCATTGAATTCGATTAATACAGAAGTTGCACAGCATGGCATGTATGATCTGGTGACAAACATTACAGAAAACGATGTAAAAGACAGGGTTCGATTTTCGAAAAGTATAAATTGTTATTATCCACGTTACACTGTGGTTATGTTATGTTATCCTATTGATTATTGCATTATCAAATGAATCACAAAATTAACTCGCAGGGGGAAGTGTGTGCATATATACACACGACTTGGTTTTTCGTTGATATAAGGCATAAAGAGGCCCCGTAGGGCAGAATTGGTATTGGTGACCAACTTTTCGAGAAAATTCCATAAGCGGTATTTTTTTTTGCGTAGGTTGGATATTTCAAACAGCTCTCTAGGGAGCCCTGGGGGCCAAATCAATTTCTTAATAGTCCGATCGACGTAGTTTGACGAGCTCTACAAGTTGGCTTTACCAGTTTTACCAGAACTATTGCGAATTGTTGTGAATTTTTAAGTGTGTGCATACGTCCGCACAATTTCCCGCTACGGGTTATCAAAAAATATTTCCCCTGAGAGTTAACTACGGAATATTATTTTAGAGTTCGCTGTATCAGCTGATTACAAAAAAAAAGCACTTTAGAGCGGTTATCGGACATCTTGGGTTTAACAAAAAATAATAAAAAAATTGAAAATTTCTATGCCAGAACAGAACCCAAGGTTTCAATTAATGAAATGAAGTTTTGGCGAAAATCCCAGATATCCGATTAGCGCTCTAAAATACTTGTCGTTTGTAATACGCTTATAATGCGACCATAGCTAGGGGTGCAAATTCTTGATATTCCCATGATTCCCGCCCCACAACCAAAGTTTGGTATTTTTAAACGTAATCTAAAAATCCTCACGCACCGTTAACCATAGCGTTTATCGAATCCTGGATGGAGCCGTGATTGGTTGCGGAACTGGAAATGCCTTTGCTGCTGGCGGAGACATCAAAGGAGTATTGCAAATGGTTCTTAATCAACAATGGGACAAACTTGATTATTTCTTATCCGGCTAGGGTCTCATCATATTTATTTCCGGTCAGTCCCGATTGCACTAGCAGTCGCTCTCGTTTCTGAGCGCAGCAGCGGGCGACCATAAAAAAAACGAGTTTGAACACGATTATTGGCGTGCTGAATATAGAGATAATATATCTGGAAGTCCACCTACACACCAGGTGCGCCGTTGTGTTTCACCCCGTTATGTTACAATTTTTTAGCGAAAAATTTCTGGCGTTTTTGCCTACGCACTACGCCGTTGTGTTACAATTTGTACAAAAAACGCGTATTTCGAAATGTTTTTAAGTTACGTAATCACTATGTTCCGTTATGTTACAATTTATACAAAAAAAATACGTATTGGGCGATATTTTCCCCGTTCGTCCCGTTATGTTACAATTTTTAATTTTTTGTGGCGTTTTCCGTCGAAATCGCCTACGCACTGCGCCGTTATGTCACAATTTTCAGTTATGTTACACTTTTGTTTTGTTTTTTAACATAACGGCGCATCTGGTGTATTGGATAACCTGGAAATTGTGTTTATTTTCGTTGATAGTTTTTCGTATATCATGTTGATGAACCTTATTAAATGTCTCGGCTCAGTTAGTTTACCTGATTGATACACTTCACCAGGATCTTGACATTCCGACAGTTATGCTTATGCCCGGAATAAATAAAGGCGCCGGTCTTGGCTTTTCCGCAAAAGCAACATTTCGCGTTGCATCAGAGAATTCCAGACTTGCCATGCCCGAAATTCATATCGGTCATTTTGCAGACGTCAGCGCGTCTTATTTTTTGCGAAGATTACACCCCGGAAGCGGAAAATGGGCAGCGCTCACCGGTCAAACTATGAATGGCTACCAGGCAGCTCAGATTGGTCTCGCAACTCATGTCGTAAAGACGGATAAATATGTAGAGTTTGTTACAGAGCTTGAGAATTTACAATGTACGAGCGTGGACGAAATAGATGAGTTACTGCAACAGTATTCGGAACCAATAGGTTATAATTAACCCCTCCTTATGCCTTAAATCGACGAAAAACCAAATCGTGTGCATATATGCACACACTTCCCCCTGCGAGTTAAACGGAACCGCTACATCTCGCAGACAAAAGTTTTTTCCATACTTTCTGCAAAAATTTATTTTACTTGATGTACGTTTTTCGACATGAAACTTTATCTGACAAAACACAAAACTAAACTCCACATGATTATGCAGGGGGCAGCAATAGGGGGCTCCCGAGAGAATATATGACGAAAAACATTTTCTAAGAGTTGCGTGTTTTCCGTTTTTGACAAAAAAATTTTGCTGCGAAACACCCTGGTGCCTGAAGTTAACTTAACTGTCATGCACCACCGACATCCACCACCGTCATGCACCGTTTGGACCAAATTTGGTCCAAATTCGTTTTCATGATTACATCAAAACTACTGTACCGATTTCAAAAATTTCAACGGATTATTAAACTTTTATATGTCTTCTTAATAATTAATCTATACATATGAATCAATATTTTTAACTAAATTTGTTTTTAAAGTTGTTACAAAAAGTGAGTTTTTTGAGATATTTGTAGCCCTTAATCCTGTCACCGAAGTGAACATAACTTGAAAATACACCACCTGTCTACGTAACTTAACAAAACTTTTCGTAAAAAAAGGTGTTAAGTTACGTCAATTTTGTTAAGTTACACGGGTAGTGCGTAGGCGGAAATGCTGGAAAACTTTTTAAAAACTGTTAAGTTACGTCAATTTAGGCTTTTTTGTCCAAAATTGACCAAACAATTTAGGCCCTTTTCTCTAGATTTATTTCAAATTTCAAAATAAAATGTGATAATTTCCAATATGTGTGATTATCAAGGATATCATTTTTTACCATAAAAGTAGACAAATTACAAAAAAAACCCTTTCAATTAAGATGAATAGAGATTTTAAAAAGTGTGGATAAGTCGTCTCAGCGGTATAGTTTATGGATAGCGCGCTATAGCGTTCGAANGTTGTTTACAAACTGAACGTTCGGGGAAAACGCTAATTCGTTTTACAACAACGATAACAATATTTTTTGTTCTGTACTGCAAAAACAACGGTTCTACTTTAACATAGCATGATTTTTAATTTGATTAATATTCAAGCCGACCCCCCACGTCGAGTTGAAGTTGACACAAAGTCAAACTTCTCCGGAGCATCAATTGAACATCGTTAGAGATACCGACTTGGTTATATGGGCTACATGTTACTACTGCAAAAGCGCACAATCGTCAAAAGGCGATTTTGCGTAACTGGTCTAGAAGAAAAAATATCTTGAGAAAGCTGAAAACTGGGAAAATTATCCAACTTCCTGACCTTGAAATTTAATGATCGGTAAATTATATCGATAATCCCCTTTTAACGATTCAGGCCAACAAGTTGCTTAATATCATGCCGAAAATAACTAATCTATAGCACCAACTGTACTCAATTGATGCTCTCGGATTAAAAAAAAATTCAACAAAAAATTCATAATTTTACAACAAAAGTGTAAATGCGATGATTAGTATCGAACTTTGCAATCAAAATATGTTTGACCATTTCTCCGAACATTTAAAACTACCATGCTGTAAAAATTAGACCCAGGAACAGAAGAAAACAGTTGAAAATTTCGAAAAATTGTATGACTAATTTTATAAATTCAATTTCTCATCGTAGTTTTGAAACCTCGATATTTCTAGAATATGTTAGTCAAATGAACTTGACCGTGATTAATAACAATAGCTAACGCCTTAAATAGTAATAACAACAGAAAAAGTGCAGCAAGAATTGGGACTATTGATTTTTGTGTTTAGTTTGTACACAACGTGACTGACCGGTCCTCAAAAGCAAAAAAATTATACGCGCATGTAATCAAATTGCCCCCCTGTAGGCCAATTTGATTACATGCGCGTATAAGTTATATGGTCAAGGTCTACAAAAGGACTTGACCTTAATTCATTTAAAAAAAACTGACTTGACCTTATAACCATCTGAAAAATGTGCAACCCCTAAAATTTTTTTTCACCATAAGCCCTTCTTGTTGGGCAAGAAAGTTCAAAAATACATGATTCTAAAGTATCAATTTAATATTTGTCAATTTAATGAGACAGGGCTACAAATATCTGGAAATAGTTTTTGGAAATGGATCTCCAAATTTTCTTCAAATATTTTATAAAATTGAAGCTTGCCATCGTATTGTTATCTCATCAAATAGTTATTATGAGTTTTTTGTTTTGAGTTTGTCACGATAACGGCACAATAGCACATATTTTAATTCCACTAATGTTAAAAGTAAAAAAGGATACTTTGACAAATATTCTCACTTGATTTTCACCCCGTTTGAACAAATATTTTAGCCCAAAACACTAAATAGCTACAATTTAGTATTTGTTACTTTAATAGCTCAGGGGTTTCAAAATAACGTGCACTTATAATGTAACATAATTTTCATACATATTTGAGTTACTGTACCAAATTTCAAGATACCAGCGTAATATTATACTAGAAAAAATCAATATTTAGATTAGAGAAATTTGCACTATATGCTTGGGTTCTTTTGGTCCTGTATGAGCCCGACGGGTTAATACAGAAAAAAAATTAATCCTTGAAAAAAAAAGTGATTTCGGTGGTTTATTTATAATCCGTTGCCCGTTTTACTCTATCGTTGACCGTTAACGAATATTGAATATTGAATAAAAGCGCCCTTGGACCAATTTTGGTCCAAACAGTGCATGACAGTTAAGAATATATAGACTTGGTTATTTGAAATGTATTGCGTTGGAAAACTGAAAGTAACGCTATAATTTCAGAGGATTTGACAAAATCCCAAGAAGAAATTTTTTCTGCTTTTGATGAAGACTGTATTCTAAAAATTGTGTCCAATTTGCGGGAGTTGGACACACAGGAATCACGAAAATCTCTCGATATAATGAACGCTGGATGTGCAATGTCTGTTTTCTTATCAGATGCAAATTACAATTTGGGCAACAATGAATCATTAAAAGAATGTTATGGTCGGGAGTTTCGTATGTTTCGGTATCAAGTGCGTGATGCAAATTTTCTAGAAGGAGTATTTGCATGTGGGGAGCGCCGTAAGTGGGCTGTTTAATCTGATGTTTTTTGAAATATTTGTTTTTCAGAATCTTAATACAGGGTGAGGTAATATAAATGCTAAGCCGTTTTTTGTTTGCGAGCGCGCTGAGCGAATATGAGTCACCAAATAACGGCGTAGCATCTATATTACCTCACCCTGTAATAAAAACAGCGGTTTAGGAAAATTATTCAATTCAAAAATGATACAACCCTTCGAAGTTATCTGCCATCGAGTTATCGGGCAACTTGGCCCGCTCGCGCTGATGTCGAGCACTAAGCGCAGTTATCAGCCACCCTGAGTAAATATCCCCAGATTGAGTTTCATAAAAATCGGCCGAGCGTTTCTAGATTATTTGTGAACTTCTAAGTTGAGAGAGCAGAAAAGAGACACCCTAACAATTCAATCGAACAAATCTACGAACAATCTAGAAACACTCGGCTGATTTTCACGAAACTCAACCGGTTGCACAGTTAGGATGTACTTTACGCCGTAATCCGCCAATTCACACAAGTATCCGACACATTGTGTAGTTTTTCTAACTACGCACTGCGCATTTACCTTGCTTGAATTTGTTCATATTATTGTCATATGAAATTCAGTTAAACAGCCTTGTCCTAAGCCAAATTGGCATTGTGAGCCCTTTTTGGAGATGATAGAAAACGGAAATCATAAAATAGCTGAAGAACATATTCGGCAAGCAACAATGTCAGTGAAGCTCCAAAATGCCAAATTCGGATTGGAACCTGTCGACGAATTGACATTATTTGATTGGAAGCAAGTCCTGGAAAATCCGAAAATTGTATCTCATATGTTCCCGGATGGTCAATTGTAAATAGAAATGATTTTCGACGAACTGTTTGAATAAAGCAAGGCTAACAAATGATTAGTTGTTTTACTTAAAATGATTTAGAGTTACACGGTACTTTGTGAAATTCACATTTCACATTTTTTGTAAAAACCGTAAAAAGTGTAACAGTTCTCAGTCCCTTAAATGTCGCTTAAGTGCCAAGCTAAAAAACAAATAAATATGAACAAAATGTATTGGTTTTTTAATTGAAAAATGGCGTTTGGAGGCAAACTATCCCTTAAGTGCCGCGTTTTTGGCGGCTTGAGTGCGGCACTTAAGAGACCGAGGACTGTATTTTCTATTTTCAATAACAAAATACAAAAAGTGAATCAATGATCAATTAAATAAATATGAAAACGGTTATAAAAAACTGGAATGCTTTATTTCAGATTTGAAATTAAGGAGGTGTCAGGCATGTTGTGTATAAACTAAATCCGAAAACCAGTAAAGTCCATTTTTGTTACACATTTGATGTTTTTATTATAATTTAAGGTGTTAGCTATTGTTATCAAGTAAGGTCAAGTTCCGGAAGGTACTATTTTCAAACAGCATGGCTGACACCTCTTTAATATTTTGAAGTACTTTCCATTGATTATCCAGCAATTGAAAGTTATACTTTTCTACTAATATAAGGGTTACGTGTCGTGACTTTCCGCACTAGTTTATTCATATGGTTCATTAAAAACACTCATCTAGGTTACATTCAGCCGATTATTCTTATCGGCAAATCGACACTTTTATAATTCTACTATTAGCATTAAATGCTAAATATACAAATTGTATATGCATTTTGGATTATCCAAAATATCAAGAAATAATTTCGACTATGAACCGTATGTCATCATAAAAAATAAATGTTATAAAAAGAAAAAAATGGATAAATGTTGGCCCAAATTGTCGACACAATATATCACAGTATACAAATGGAAACTTCAAATGCTATATCAAAGTTAATTATGGTCAAGAACACTTCTTTAAGGACAGACCTCGACAATCGGACCTACGAATATCCGATAAAATTTGTAAAAATTGGAACCGTCTGAAATGACACAAAGTGAATTTGTCACAGATTATAATTGGACTCAAAATTAGCTCTCAAGCATTTTGTTCTTATTTCCTTATTTCGACATTTCGCCTACTAAAGCTTTTACCAAATAAATATTTGATTTTTTGTGAACCATAAAGGCGCACCCGGTCTATTTGAATGTCGATGACTGTCCAAGATCGTACTGGAATTTGACAACTGTGTCACGCCAACGAACACAACCTGATAACTTGTAGCGTTATATTATATTTTAATATATAGGTTAATGCATTTAATTACAGTCAGGTGTCTCTCAATGTGCGCATCTATCCATGTTCACTTTTCGGGAAATTTTGTTAATACTTTTCAATATATTTTCGTCATTTTTTTGAACATGTTTTTAACGTATTTTATCTCTCGATGTCATCTATTTCACGACCAATGTTTTCGAAAAATCTCGATGTTCACCTTTCAAAAAAATTTTCCTATACAGAGCTTCTGGACAATATGTTAGTTCTGGACAACAATTAGAAGTTAAATATTTTTTAACGCTGTGAAGATGTCACCTTCGTATTGGGCCGTTTACGTAATGTCTTTGCTTATAGCCTTGATTGTCTTTTGGGCTTTACTAACCTATCGCTTTATCTTACAACGAACTATTGATAATAACCGAGAAGGAGGCTGTTAAAAGTGAATTGCCAACGATTAAGCTAAAAATTTGTGTGTACTAATATTTGTTTGTATGCCTCGTTCAAAATAAAAAAAAACGTTTAAATGTAAAAAAACAGATCATCATATTTAATCCCTTTTGCGAGATAAGTTAGTAAAACTAGCAATAATTTCGAAAATAGGAGATACAGGAGATTTATTTTTTAGAATTTATAACGTTATACAATCAAACTGAAATCCGAAGCATTCTAGAGCTGTAAAAGTAAACAAACCGAAAAATTTTCGAAGAAAAAAAACTAGTGGAGCCAAGTTCTAGAGCTCGTCAAACTACCTCGATCTGACTATACAGAACTTGATTTGGACCACCGGGCCCCCTAGAGAGCTGTTTGAAATGTCCAACCTACGCAAGAAACTTTTTCTAGACCACTTTTACCACCACGTCGGAGTAGGTTGCAAATAGGGGCAAACATATTTACTGGTTAAAATGTTTGGATTATTTTATTAATTAAATTGATCATAAAAATCGAAATATACACCTTATCGTCAACTAGTTTGCGATTCACTTAAAACGCCATATAAAGAAGTCAACAATACTCAGTCAACTTATGTGAACTCTACAAATTCTTCACTTTACCAAAAAACTTGAATTTTCATGTGTCCGCGTTTTCTTTGATTATAAACTGTACATAATAATTTTAATTACTAATAAATCCAAATAAAAAATTTCTGCGAACATAATTTTAGTAGACAGCTAGGACTACAAAGTAAGAAAATGCAATAAAAATGCTTCTGTATATAATTTTTCAACTTTAGTATTGGTCAATTCCGTAGTTGGGTGCATTATTAAACTTTTTTCTCGTTTTTGGATGTCCGTTTACTGATGGCTATTATACTGATTACTGAATGCTACAGGTTTAGTCTCATGAAAATCGGCTACAGAAAAAATCTAGACAAAATAGAGTTCCTAATTCAGCAAAAAACCGTTGAAAAAAAATTATTTCCGAATTGGGGTATACGGTACACCGTATACCTGCCGAACAATTGGTCTTTTAACGTTTAAAGGCCTAAAAACAATGTTTTTTGGTAAAATGTGTTTAAAGGACCCGTCAGGCCGCTTGACTCAGGCGATTTGTTTACAAACTGAACCCGAAAACCCGAAGAGTTCATTTTTGTCACAGATTTGATGTTAAATTAAAATAAGCAAAACAATGGTTTTAAAACAATATATTTATTTTAACCACATATTATATTTGACATATCGATGAAAAGGGGTTGTTTGCATTCATACACACACTTTGGCTGGGAGTTAATTATATGCTGTTTATGCGAGTAATCGATAAATCCTTACTGAATTGGTAACTTGCCATATTGTGGACTTAGGGAATTGGGGGCGATGACTGTAACCATAAAAAATGGCAAAATGGTTGATACTGTGCTTTAAGATACTGTCGCGACATGTCGTGATCGTGATGTGAAGTTTTTCTTCAAGTTTTCTTATAATCGTACAAATAATTATTCAAAGGGTACTTAAAGACAGTTTTGTAACTTGCGGTCTTTAATATTGTATTTAACACATACCGCCAGTTTGTTGCATGTAACATTGTTCCATGCATAGCATATTCAAGTTCCAAGCTGTCTCAGAACACCAAAAATAAGATTGAACCTTGTGTTAACTCAATTTATTCTTAATTGATAACGTGCTATGAAAATAATGCTGTTTTCAGTAATCACTGCGTTTTAAGTGGGGCTATTTAATATTACAACGTTATGCTTAACACGCATTGTTGTTAGCCAGTATTACCAGTGCCTAAATCTGAATTAATAATTGCAGCGCTATAAAAGGGCGTGAAAAGGAAAACGTTTTAAAATAATTTGTGATTTCTTTACAGGATTATTTAGGTTACTTCCATGACGACAATACAGACATTGAAACTATTAACTTTGGTATTTTATTAAAATATATTTCTGCCCTAGGATTCCATTCTCAACTACAGTATGAATTTGATAACGTGTTCTCCATTCCGGCAAAGTGCGTTTGTAACCAGTCCCATGATAGAACAGCCCCGCGAAGCGGAGCTGAAAGTGCGTGTGTAACCAGCCCTATAACAAAACAGGCCCGCGAAACGGGGCTGAAAGTGCGCGTTTAACCAGTCTCATGACAGAAAATCCCGGCGAAGCGGGGCTGAAGGTACGTGTGTGACCAGTCTCATGACAGAATATATGTTTATAATCGTCGCCAAGCGCATACTGCAAGATTTCAAAAAAAAACTATTTTAGGAAATGAACGCAATGAGATTTGACGGGTACATGATGTACCATACATCTGTTGCGGGTTAAAGTCTCAAACCTCCTTATTTTTTTTTATCATTTTTCATGTGTTGATTACCCATAATAATCTGTAATTTTAAGTTTATGGGTATAGTCAAGGCTAAAATCGACGAAGTCGGATTGATGCATGAAATGATGGAAAATTATTTTAACGAAGAGATACTTGAAAATTTATTTCACAAAGAAGAGGTATCAACGAAGAGATCGTGGAAAGCCATCACACCATCGCCCACTCTTGACCGACCCCTTCAACGATTATTTGGAAAATTTATTTTTTAGTTTCAATAAAGAATATTACATTGATTTTGTATCTCAGTACAGATGACCAAAAGGAACTGGGTGAAGCAGTAGAAAATAGAAATTGAATTTTAATGGCGTCATAAGTTATGAGTCATAACTTACACGGTGAGGTAATATAGATGCGAAGCCGTTTTTCGTCCGCGAATGCGCTGAGCGAATAAAAGTCACGAAACACCGCTTAGCATCTATATTACCTCACCCTGTATTATACATATGTACAGGCTGTATGACCCTAGTGTCATACTATGGGCGGGAAAACATCTTTTCTTTGGTGTACGAAATATTTCATATTAATATAATGATATCATTCAATGTCATATGTGACGGCAGTTATACTTATAATTGCGCCTAAAGCTGCAATAATGCTAATGAGGAGGAAAACTATTGAGGAGGAACCAAACGCTCCAATGATTGGTNATTGAATTTTAATGGCGTCATAAGTTATGAGTCATAACTTACAGGATGAGGTAATATAGATTCGAAGCCGTTTTTCGTCCGCGAGAGCGCTGAGCGAATATAAGTCACCAAACACTGCTTAGCATCTATATTACCTCACCCTGTATGACCCTAGTGTCATACAATGGGCGGGAAAACATCTTTTCTTCGGTGTACGAAATATTTCATATTAATATAATGATATCATTCAATGTCATATGTGACGGCAGTTATACTTATAATTGCGCCTAAAGCTGCAATAATGCTGATGAGAAGGAAAACTATTGAAGAGGAACCAAACGCTCCAATGATTGGTCCAACTACTAATGACATCAGCACTTGGCCAAAATACATCTTTGGTAAGGATTCAAATCTCATTACATCGAAAAGTATTAGGAGAACATGCATTTGTACCCCTCCGGACAGCTTAATACGGTGAAAGGTAGTAAAAAACATTTATGAGGACTTTAGCGACCACACCATTTGGTCGCGACTTGTTGTTCAAAATATGGTTTCGCGACCACATGGTTTTTAAACAAGGTTTCGCGACAATTTTTTTTCCACTTAAAAACAGTGGTCGCGAAATGGTTTTTAAACAAGGTTTCGCGACAGTTTTTTTTTTTCTACTTAAAAACAGTGGTCGCTAAACCATATTTTGAAAAACAATTCGCGACCAAATGCTGTGGTCGCGAAAGTACTCACAAAGAGGTTTTCGCTACCACAAATGTACCACACTCCTTAATTACACCCCTTATGCGTTTATCAGGCCACTTACTTCTTCAAAAATAAGCCGAATGATAAACCTGTTCAAACCGTGGTTTCAATCCATGTCTGTGATACCAGTATCGAGCTATCCAATCCAAAGGTTCGACAGGAATCCCCTGGGGACTTCAAATTATAATAAGATAATCTTTAACAATTTGGTTTATTTCCGTACCTTGGTTTTGAAAGCCTCATTCGTGTGATATCGTGCAAGTAGTACAAACGGAACTGAGCCTAAAATGGTGAAAGAAGTTCCAATCAGCACAGTAAACGCCAAAATCGTTTCCATTTGACAAACACAGAAAATAACTACGCCTGAACACGTCAATATCAGGAAACCATAAAAATACAGCCATTTGATGCCCCATCGAGCGAAGAGATCGAAAATTTGAATAACGACGGAAGTAATTGACATTGCGACAGCACACCCTACTAGTCCAAAACATCCGACCTTAAATCCTTCTTCGTAATCACTTCGAACCGTTGCGTTCACTTGTTCCGTTAGATCACCTTTGAATACCACTGTGGCCATAACGTCTTAAAAATTTGTTTAAATAAAAGGAAGTTAAACTCCTCCGCGCCTGCTTTAAATCTCATGAAGCGTCTGCGATAGGACCGTATTTCACCTCTTTCCTACCAACCACTATCCGTTATTTTAAAATTTATATAGTGCACCGTTATGTTACAAAACCAAATCAAAAAAAGTGTAACATAACGGAAATTGTAACATAACGGCGCAGTGCGTAGGCTGGAAAACGTCAAAAAATAAATAAAAAAAATTGTAAAATAACGGGACGAACGAGGAAAATATTGCGCAATACGTGTTTTTCTGTACAAATTGTAACATTACGGGACAAATGGGGAACATATTGCGCAATACGTGTTTTTTGTACAAATTGTAACATAACGGCGTAGTGCGTAGACAAAAATGCCAGAAAGTTTTTTGCTAAAAAAGTGTAACATAACGGGACGAACGGGAAAAATTGTAACATAACGGGGCACCAGGTGTAGCACTTATTATCCTCATTTCGTAGTACATGTATTACATGCAATTTAAAAATTCACTTGAAAATTTCCAGATATTTTGGTGAAAACTTTCAAACCTGTATAATAAATGAAGAAAATGCATAGGCAAACCCAGTTGCAAAATTCACAAACACAGAGTATTGCTAGCTCGCTCGGCATTTTTAGGATTGACAGAATAACATGTCTGGCGTGGGTTCTAATTAATATTTTGTACACACTATAATATGTACTCACTGCAGTTATTCGACCGGTTTTTCCGTAGCTTAATTTTTTTGTGATCTGTCTATGCTCTGTATGCTGGCATTTTGTATTTCGAGAGGTCAGATAATTCTCCAGGATTATAAATGGCTCCGTATGCCTTGAAAACAAATTACTAATAGCGATTATTATTCAAGAACCCGTTGTCTAAGTACGCTTCCTTTGTTAGTGCCAGTATGGCCAGCTAATTCATTGTTTTCCGGATATGAAACACATGTCGAAATCAGGCATGAAATAAAGACGGTTATTGAAATATAAAAAATGATTATCCGGCCATTGAACCCTAAGAAGCCTTTCAAGCGTTCGGAAAACTGCATTTATTCGTTAAAATGTATTCAAATTGCAAATTTTTTTTTAAACGCTAAAATTAGAAAACGGACCGGAATATTACGAACAATAATCCTGCAATAAGATATCCCATGGCACCACCGACACCAACATAAAACTGCTGAACATTAAAGGCGGAGTCGCGGAGTTTGGGATTTTGAATAACATCAAATGTGTAAGAGCGAGATGGAGTCTCACATGCGTCCAAAGCAAAATCCATCAATTGGCTTCCGGAAATAGCAAATGCTAATCCACACGCGGAACTCGTTAATGACTCAGGTGGCTTTTTCAAAATAACGATTAAGTAGAAAGTGGTTCAAAACCAAAACTCACAGATATTTCAGAGTTGTTTTGTTGATATTTTGATGCACAAATTAACAATTGTAAAATTTTTATACTAGTTTTTGAGGTTTCTTGCTAAAAAAATAGATTAGTCATATCTATAAGCGAAATGTGACGGGTTAAATGTCGATTTGTGACGATCGTAACAGTGTGACCGTAAGGAGTTAACGGTTTCGCGAATTCTCTTTATTTTAGGGTCTTAACCGCCAATCACGACCAGAAGTTTTTACGGCCCGTATAAAAAAACACTGTTTTGGGGTTGTTTGGCTTCATTGAATGAAGTAACACTAAAAACCAACGTAGAATAATCAATTACAATGAAAGACAGCGTAAAAAAAACAAATTATTTCCGATATCAAGAGTAATACCCCCAAAAATAGGTTATTTGCAATTAATAGCATTCATATACATTTTTTATCTGACATATTTTTCCAAAACTGTAAACTAGTAGGTACGCTAGCCTGCAAAAAAAAAGCCCTTCACTTTGGCCGGTTTGGGGGTCAAACCACAAGCAAAAATCATTATCATAAAAAGCCACCTCAGCTTTCTTTGTTAATTTCCTCAATTCGATTGTTGTTTTTTTGCCATTACTCGAATATTTAGCAAATTTCTACACTATTTTTGGAAACATTCCTATTTTTGGAGAAAAAGTTAAGAAAGTCATTCCAATAACTGCTATGACAGAAAGACCAATTAAGTAGGGCCGTCGTCGACCAAATTTGCATGAAGTAATGTCGGACCAATATCCGATAAATGGACCCAAAAAAAGGCCTAGAAACGGCGATATTAGCCATATCCACGACGTGTCTTCGTCTTTCATGTGAAGCATTTTTAGGACTGGGGTTACCGAAACAACCTAAAAACCGAACTTTGTCACTTTCTTATAACTATAATCTGTTAATTTAAGATTGAACTTCACTGCCTATCTATTAGACTTAACTTAATAAAATTAAAGCAAAAATAATGTTTACTTACTTGAAGATTGTGAACTAAATTGAGAAGTGCTGATAAACGTCAAAAAAAGTTTAAATAACTTGAATTTAGACGTTTTTTTCAAAATCCACAAAAATTGAAGATAAACTGAAAACATAATTAAGATACTTAAACCGTGACCAAAAGAATGACCCTTTTGGAGGTCTTAAATCAAATTTATCATGTGAAAGGGTGAACTTGAGCCAAAACTGGATTAACTCACTAAAATTCACTTTTAAATTTTACGTCCAATGGTCAAATTGTTTTTTTCAAAATTTTTTTGGTTGTTCAATTTTTTCTGTTCAAATTTTTTCTGTTCAATTTTTCGTATAAAAACGCAAAGCTCGGAATCCAAGACTCGGATTCGATTTTCTTCATAATTCAATATTTTACTCGAATAATGTTGAACCTGTAATTTGTACGTACTTCAATTGCATAGCAGAATTCTCTTCCGGCCATAAATGACCCGTGAAGCCATATTCTGGCATAAGTATTGGGTTTGTCTGTAGTTTTGTCCTTCAAACTTAAAACCATTTTTATTGGCTGGGTGAAATATATATTTCTAATACATTGAATAAAATGAGTACACAAACAAATACAGGAAGAAGTTATATCATGTAGAGTATACATATTGTTAGGGGGCGTTCGTTAATCACCAACCTATAAAAATAGTACTCGTATGCTTCTGCAAATTGACGGAATTTAATAATAGGTATCGCAAGCTCGCTAAAAAAACTCAACTTATTTACCCTAACCCAGTCGGACCCATTTGCCCCTGTAGTCTCTCTTTTCTGAGCGCACCAGTTGGCGACGCAAAAAAAAAACAAGTTAAAACACAATTTTGAAGCGGGTGGATACAGCTAGGTTACGCCAACTATAACAGATAAGGCGTAAAATTTTAATGTCATATTTCTTTGAAGGATAGTATATGAAATGTTTAGAAAAAAAAATAAAATACAGTGATGTTATTTTGGAATTTATACCATGTGTAGTTAACGTTTTATTATTCTTTTAATTTGTTTTTCTTTTCTTTCTCATCGTAAAGAACTACAGTTACGATAACATTTTTCAAGAGTTTCACGCAATTTTGCAGTTAGTAAAGTTTCCCACAAATATCACTTGAGGTCCATCTTGGAAGAACAAAAATGTTGCGCCCTATTACCAAAAAAGGCTATTCGACTAACCGATAAGCTAAAATTCAGCAACAACAAAAACTCTTCTGAGAAAGGCCCTAAGTTGATAACTCCAAAGCACTCAAATCATCCCACAATTGCTGGTTCGAATTCTAGAGCGGTCGAACTTCGAAGCCGACCGTCGAAGCTGGCAAAAATGAAAAAAAATGGAACACAAAGCTTAGAGCTTGAAGCACAAATGCACACAACAGCATGCGTGAAGAGTTCGTCATATCTGAACAAAAATACAGATAATGACGTATTTTTAACAGTTTCTATTAATCTTAGCTATAACTGCCAAATTTTAATAAAAACCTTTAAACATTGAAAAAAAAGTTTTTTGAGTATTTTTAACCAACCAAAATTCGGAAAAACCGGTAAAATAAGGGTTTTACTGTGGTTAATCAAGAAGATGGTTCAACATAACTTTAAAAAGTGAGCAGAATCACCACCACTATTAGGGGTTTCGTAGTGGTAAATGTTTCGTAGTTTGATTACAAACAAATTAAGAAATTCATTTCGAGGGAAAAAAAAATAGGAACGCCCCCATAATATTATGAATATCATATTTGTGTCTTGGTTGATATTTTCATGTGGATTGTTTGGCAGATGGATTTTTTGGTCATTAGCTGAAAAGCGGAAAGCTCAGTGGAAAATTACAAAAAGTATAACTGTAACTTTTATCATTAGATTTTTCAAGTCGATGTTCGATGGCTCTTTCTTCGCTGTAAAGCAAGTCTTATTGGGTGATTTGGCATGAGCAATGATAACTTGAATATCTTGAATCTGCGAATTGTTGGGTTTATTCTTGACATAAAACCATTGTTAGCAGTAGTCTAGATATCTTAGATCACTCAAGAAATTTTTAGATGGTGGTCTCCCAACTTTCTCACTTCAGATAAGGGATACGAATAAACTTTAAAGTTATTCGTTCAACAAAGGTGATGTCGTGAAATATTCGTAAAACATAAATTTTCAAAAAAAAAAGAACTGAAAAAAAATTGTGAAATGAAGTCGGATTCATTTCGAAGTGGAAATGTCGAGAGACAACCATATAGAAATTAAGTAAAAAAATGTTTTTTTAGCGGATAATCATAAGAAACGACGGGTATTGTTTTTATGTTACCGAAATCTTAATCATGTTTGTGTAGTCTAATAAACATTAAATACTTGAAAACTACAGAACGTTCGCTAATTATTTTCGCTGTGCTAAGCATGTATTTTAAAGCTAACTTCTAGATGGCTGACTTCCGACTTTCTCTCATCGGGCTAAACAAAACATAATGTTCTGTCCATAATTTATAGTCTATAAATTATAGAGAACGCTCTGTAGTAAGAGAACCCCAAAAACTCAAAATCATTTTTATTTTTTCCGTTTCTGTTTGTACACATTTCCCATGTTCGATTATGAAAAATAATTAATTTTTTTAAACCAAACACGATTTTTTGACGGATTTGTAGCGTGATACTGGCGTAAATTACTGGATTATGTTATGTTACGTACTATTAACAGTCATGCGAATATTGGGTTGCTAGCTACCCATTTTCACTTTATTTCTAAATAAAAAGAGAACGGCTTGTTATAATAAAAACGGACAACGGATTTGAAATCAAAAGAAAAAATTACGTTTTTATATTGGGGAAAAAAAATATTTTTTAGAAAATTGTTTTCGCGTTTGGGTCCGTGGAGGACGTGGGTTAACTCCCAGGGGGCACCAATATTAAAGAACCTCCAGGGGGCATTTGTGTGACTAAAAGACACCGAGCGCGAAAACGGCTTAAATAATGGGCAGAATTACTTGAAAATTAGTTGAAACGGGTGTTAACTCCCAGGGGTCACATCGTGCAGATCTGCACGAATCGACCTTTAGCAGCAAATATGTCGCAGAATCGGGCTTGTATGAAAAATCGCTGATAGACGTATCGAACCAATTTTCAAGACAAAAATTTTGCGACAAAAAAAAATATAAATTTTTTTTGAAAATTTTCTCACAGGGATTCTATTGAAATCTTCCTGTAGATTGGTGGAGAGNACGAAAATATCACGAGACTAATCATCAAGTCTTATCGGTTTTCGTGAATATTTTTCTGACAATAGAAAGATTTGAAATACATTTTTTTTGAATTTCTTATGACGCACCGCTATGAAGGGTCAATCCGACGGCTTGCACGCTTGTATGCGAGAGAACTTGTTATAATATGTAGATAATGATCAAGAAGATCAAAACGACGAAAATTCAGAAAGTGATAACGAAGAAAACGAAGATCCGGTTTAAATGCTTCTTTAGTTTTTCAGGGTGTTCCTATATGACTTTGGAGATTTTTATTTTTGAGTTATGTTTCAGAGACCAACACATAGTTAGATTTCTGTCGTATGATCTCAAAAATCTCTGCTCACTAATTTTGGGCAATTGCGAATGGTTTCAAAATCGAAAATTATGTTTTTTTGAAAATCTTCCTATAATGCCTACAGGACTTTGGAGAATCAAATGATGAAATATGGGTGTATTATTTGCTCTATGGAATGTCAATTACCTCCGTGAAAAAACTTTTCAGTCATATATAAGCCCTAAAAACCGTTTTTTACAAAATCTTCCTATAACCTCTACAGGACTTTGGAGAAAAAAAATTCAAAAAAATATTATCACAGACGTGTTTCTTGATGTCTGAAACCCCTCTGTACAAAATTTTAGCGCAATTGGAGAAACCGGAAATTTCAACCGGTTTTTTACCGGACTTCCGGTTGGTAAAAATGCTCGACGATACCGTCAATGTTAGTTTCTCGAAAAGTTGAGGGGGGGTCAGCGGTATCCGTTTCGTCCTACGGGGCCTCCTTATGCCTTAAACCGCCGAAAAAAGGGCCTTGTGTGACTAAAAGGCACACGGTGCCCCCTGGGAGTTAAGGTTGAAAATCACTCCAGTGAGACAAGAAGAACAGGGCTTTAAAATAATATAATAATAAAAAAAATCCGTTCATTGTTTGGCGCGCTAAAGAAAATTGGGTAGCTAGCTACCCGAGATGCGCATGACTGTTAAGTATTAAAATAAACGGTCTGACAAACCACCACATCCCGAGTATATGATTTTTGAAAACCATTTCGTTGCTGGCGAACGTATAATCCTGTGTCATCTGGATTTTTTCGTGAAGTTTATCTAATCGTTTGTTCAAAAGCCAATCTTTGATTTCTATCATTTTATTCTTCAGGGCCAATCCACGGCTTTCTGATACTAAGGATGTGAAATATTTCAAACTTTCCATCATTGATCGCCACTTGTTTTCGATTCTTTCACATGTTTTATTATCAGTATATACAACGTAAATTTATTTTTATGGTGTCATTATTGGGTAATATTTTATGTCGTTTTTTGAGTTTATTGATATTATTTTTTTTTGCCTATTTTTGTTAATTTTACGGTATCCTTGTGGGGTGATATCATAGACTATTAGCATAAACTATAGCAACTGTTGCTTTTTTTCTAGTTTTTAAGTCAGAAAATCTTATTCCTTATTATACGGAATTTAACGAGGGTCAAAATGACGTTTTGAAGTTATACAGGGGGTCGCCAAAGAAGGGTCGCTGTCGCCAAATAAGGGTCGGTCCTCAGTTTGTTTCCCCCGTTTTTTTCCGGCAGCGTTACTAGTAAATCATGGTCCCTAAATCCTGTCGTTTAAGATGTCTTTTAAGGGTTACATACTGCTGAATTCATTTTTATTCCCCATTTGGTTTCATTAAACTCCGAAAAGCGCCAATTTTATGACAAAAAATTACAAGACAGAAACCCTTCCAGGACATAAATAACGTCATTTTGGGAATACCTATTAGAGAAAAAAAAATAAGGAGTGGTTGGCTTAGAAAATCGAAAAAAAATGGTAATGCCATTCGATTCAGAATCGAAAAGTAAGTTATAGATCAGATTTGCCCCAAGTTCAACGAATCACGTGTTAAATGACTCATAACGCCTCGTTTTTCTGTTTTTTATTGGATTAAATGAAAGTTAATTCAATTCCCCGGGCCTATTTTCTTTCCCATTTGTAATGCAAAGTCCAGAACGTCCATGGCAGAATAATATGGAATTCTCCTGACGTGATTTCAAAATGTTAAATAAGGAAGTTTTAACGCTGGGCAATTGGGTATAAAATCAATTTATGATCATCTGATTTATGACCGCTCCTATATATTCTAATATTGAGTATTTTGGGTTTTTAAAAATAATATTTGTAACCCATCTCTCCCGTCTGAACGCGATAGTAATTATTTTTTTCTCGCTCATTAGCTGCATCCACCAATTGCATGCACTTTTTCTCGCTAAGTTTAAACAAAAATTGACAAGCCAGTCGGACTTCATCGTTTGTTATACTGACGTATTCCTGAAAGTAACTCCGTATGATTTTTTGAATGCTTTTGATGATCAAAAATGAATTTTTATTGGGGAGAGGGTTTCAATTGGTACCGAATTTCTTTCGGTACTGAAGCTTCTTTTGGTACTGAATTTCTTTCGGTACTGAAACTTCTTTTGGTACTAAAACTTCTTTTGGTACCAAGACTTCTTTTGGTACCGAAGCTTCTTCTGGTACTAAAACTTCTTCTGGTACCAATGCTTATTTTGGTTCTACAACTACCTTTCGTAGCAAGACTTCTCTTGGTACCAATGCTTCTTTTGGTACTGGCTCAGTACCAAAGGAAGCTTTAGTACCAAAGAAAGCTTCAGTACCAAAAGAAATTATAATACCAAAAGAAGCACTGATACCAAAAGAACCTTCAGTAACAAAAAAGTATTCAGTACCAATTGAAGCGCTTTCCTATTAGGTACCTTCGTTTCTGAAAGGGTGAATCCATAACTCGTAAGGAGTCGTTTATTGGAAGTTGCCCCGTAATTGACGAAAAGTTCTTCATCAGGATTTATATCTCTTAGAGCTCTAACTTCGATATTTTGATCAATTTGCGTCCATGCACAATTTGGTTCAATATTGTGGTTCAACATATCAAAAACAGGAGCGATGGCTGTACATCTATTCAAAAGACTTTACATTTCATCCTAGACAAAAAAATTTAACAAAAGTTTAACCGCCACATATGTTTTGAAGCGTACATCAGGTGTAGCATCGTTGAATCGGGGTTAAACGGGTACTATCTCTGGCCGTACACAGATTGCAACTCCAAATACTACCGGTTTAGTTTCATGAAAATCGACAAGAGTATTTATAAATTTCTGTATTAGGAAAACGGGCGAAACAAGGGTGAAACAAGTGCGAAACAAGGGCGAAACACGGGTGAGGTAATATAGATGCTAAGCCGTTTTTTGGTGACTTATATTCGCTCAGCGCACTCGCGAATCAAAAACGGCTAAGCATCTATACTACCTCCCCTGTAAGAGAAACCTTGACAAATCAGTCAAAGACATCTACAAATAATCTTGAAACGCTTGGCCGATTTTCATGAAAATCAACCAGTAGTACCGATAAAACCATATTATATATTTTTATGAAGTCTTTAATTTTAAACACATTTATAATAAATTTCGTTTATTTCAGCTGACGTGCTTAAAAAATCTCCATAATTTTCATCCCTACTATTATTCAGGAAGGTACTGTAGGACAAAAAATGTCAATTAATGTTCACTCTTTTGCTTTTTGGGTCTGGTTTAAATCCATGAAAATAAGAAACTTTGATGTCATTTGTTACTTCCGAATTTATCGCGCGGGTAAACACTGCTTGGTGAGCTTTCTAAATATATTATTATTTTTAGTTATTTATTTACACAGAACTCGCAGTTAACCGCCACCCTTCACGGCGTCCTCAACTGGCGGTTAACTGTGCAGGGCATAGGTGTGATCGCTGGAAAATAGTGGGACCCCTAAGTTAGGGGCCCTAACTGGCGGTTAACTGCGAAAGTGGCGGTTAACTGCACACCCTGTGTATTATTTTTTTCTTTTTTGAAAAGCATAAAACAGTTCGGAAAAAAGAAAACATTAGTTTGTGAAACACCTGAAATTCTTCCCATTTGATATTTGGTTCTTTCAAAATGCGAGACAATTCCCCAACTCTTCGATAAATTAACTCCGTGTATTTTTGGGCGGAACGTTTGCTGCTCAGCACTTCGCTAGTCAAAAGTTCGTCAAACTTTTAATGAAGTTAATAAAATTAACCACATGTGCAATTATCCGACGTGTTTTACGAAAAAATGGATAACTACGCAGGGTTCCGATTAAGTTCCGATCAAGTTCCCAGGTCGTAGGCAGAAAAGTGAAAAATTCGTTTAACTTCCAATCACATCTTTTATGGAAAAATAGGGTAGTTCCCATTCTTTTACAGGGTGTCCAACCTAGACCCTTACATTTTTGCTGCTTTTTGTAAACCTAAACAGCAGCAAAAATGTAACAGTCTAGGTTGGAAACCCCGTAGTTCGTTTGATTGAGCCGGCTTCTATTATACACTAAACGTTGCAGTTTATCGGCATATCATGTCGCATATTGTCAATTGTTTTACATTTTAACACTAACTGGAGAAACAAATTTCGCAACTCCACTTATCAGGCCAATTTTCCAGCACGGTTGAATAGTCATTTGACAATGTTCCGAGATAAGGCCAAATCTCCGACATCTCGTTCTTTCTAGCTGAATATTTTTTCTTTGATTCAACATCCTCGGACCAATTTATCTGTTTAGGTTGACCTTTTCTCTTAAATTACATGTCATTGGCCCCTTTTCTGCACTGTTCCTCGCCAAAACGGTCCTTTAATTATTTTGGGCCAATAGAACCCATTTAATCAAAAACCAATTTTGCCAAATTATAGAACCTAAAAAGTAAGAAAATATGGACTAATAAAATTCTCAAAACGTTTGCAGTGAGCTCTAGAATTTTTTGGGGGTTAAAAAAATATGACCTTCAAAATTCTAGAGCTCACATACTTTTTGAGAATTTTATTTTCCACCTTTTTTTAACTAACTTTTTAAGTTATATAATTCCGCAAAATTGGTTTTCGATTAAATGAGTTATATTGGTCCAAAATAATTAGAGGTTTGGCGAGAAAAAATGCATAATATTGGTATAAGGACCAATAACATGCAGAAAGAAAAAAAAGCGGAACGATATATAACGATATTAATCTGTGCGAGAAAACCGGAACCGTCTACATTAACCGTCTGTACATTAAGTGTGCGAAAAGACATGTCCCGTCATATCCATTAACTTCAACAGTTAAGATGTTTTACACTAATAGGAAAACACTATTCAAATTAAATAATACCTTCTAATAACATGTAAGTTATAACAATATCGCGGCAAGAGGCTTTTTCAAGTATCCGTTGAGTATCTTCTATGGTTTTTGTCTCCCATTTCTGAATAAAATGACACATAAAAACAGTGATTTTGTAATTGATAAGCTAGCCAAAAAACCTCAAATTTTAGTGCTTATTGGTCATTTTCATGTAACGGCTTGGTTTTGAGCTTTTCTTATTATAAAAATCAGAAGCGGCGAACTCGATTACCTAAAGAAAACTTCTGGTTGCAAACATATTAAGAATTTGATTTTGATGAAAAAAATTAGGAACGCGCCGTAAACATGAGCCCTTCTCCACATTTGCTTTTATTCATTTTATACTTTTTCCCCAATAAAAGGTTCGATGAAAACAGCTGATAATGTCAGATACCTACGGATTACTTTTCCGGCAGATTACCCTTTATCCATTCTACTTTTTCTCCAGGCATTTTTCCACTTTTTTTCTTTTTAGCCGAATTACTCTTATACCAAGTCGCCTATCGACAATTAAGACATAATACCAAAAATAATCTGTATGTTGATAAAAAATTCAAATAAACCGGTTAAATAAAAGTTTAGATTCAAACCCCATTTTTGCTACTCACTTTTAAAATGAATAAAACTGATATGGTCCGTTGCGGTGGTAGTAAAAGTAAAATATCATTTTTTAGCAATTTCTCTTTGGCGAAGATTCCGCGGCCAAATTTTCCATGACGCAGTTCAATTTTATCACTTAGAATTCCAAACTCGCGAACCCACGAAGATACCAGATTCCAATCTATTCTCGTCCTATTCTGGATGTCGGCAAATGACCATGAAGGACCCCTAATAAAAAGTAATGTCAAAAAACATCTATACAATCTAAAGCACATTTCAGTTGTTTATCCAAATAAGTTAGGTATAATTTTATATCACCGGTTTGTTATGTAACGTAAGTTATGTGCATAATCTTTTTCTTGTTGTTATTGAAATGACACCAAAGAAACCTTGAGCGAGAAAACTTTTCATATCAAAAGAAAAACTTAACTCTCAGGTAGTAGAAGGACTTTTTGATAACCCGTAGGGAGAAATTGTGTCCACGGATGCACACACTTAAAAATCAGAGTAATTCGCAATAATTCTGGTAAAACTGGTAAAGCCAAGTGGTAGAGCTCGTCAAACTACGTCGACTTGACTATTACGAAATTAATTTGGGCCACCAGGACCCCCTAGAGAGCTGTTTGAAATATTCAACCTACGCAAAAAAAAACGCCAATGGAATTTTCTCGATAAGTTGAGGGGGTCAGCATTACCAATTCCGCCCTATTTATGGGCCTCCTTATGCCTTAAATCGACGAAAAACCAAGTCGTGTGCACACATATATATATAACCAAAAATTGTTTCGGAAAATAGTTCAAGAGTAAAAATAGTCGTAAAATGTACGGTTGTCCAATGTTGACAGAACTTCTTTGTGCTTATAGATTGAAATAAAAAGTTTGAGAAAACTCATTCATACTAACCCGTTTACATGAACCAAAATACGGAAAGATATGGCGGCGATTAACCATAATTGAGATGAGCCTTAAACCTAAGCTTGGATTTTTATAAAAAAACATTTCGTGTTTAGATAGTATCTTGAATATTCATCAAAATGGATTAGCGATGTTTGAGTTTAAAGTGGTTTTCCTATAAAAACTAAGGTTCTATTGGAAAACGTTGAATATGATGCACTTGATATTTATTTTTTCCATTTTTTGGGTTAACCGTACAGGAAATTTTCAAATTGATATTTTGCAAAGAAAATCTTAAGTCATACAAAAGTCTCGTTCAGAAGAGGTGAAACTGAATGAAACTGTGAATTATAAAAAAAATATGCAAACAATATAAAATACACTCCCTGTGCCATTTTGGTTTCTTCCCCATCTTTGTTCCTCTTTTGACGACTGTACAAACATATTTTATATTTTAAGGACGGGTCTAATAACGAACATTGAATGGCGAATTTCTCAAAGCAATAATTATTTGGAGATAAAAAAGGCAAATTTTGGTCTGAAATCGTGTACAGAAACAACACCCCATTTTTTTGCTCAATAAAGAAAATCAATGTACGCTTTGATCGCCGAAACCGCTGTTGAAAACGGGCGTTGAGATATTTCTATACGGTAGACTATACCGTTAAAGAAAGATAAGAAAGATATTTTTTACATTCTAGGCCCCGTCCGGTGACCTTCAATCGTCCGGTTGCCTCCAAAATTTTAGAATTTTCGGCGAAATAAAAGTTGTTTGATAATTGTGGTAGCAACTGCCATGCCTCCCGATTACGAGTTATCTCAGCCGACAATTGTGTACTCATCACTTCCGACGGAACATAATATTGCAGGAAAATGTTTTGATGACATAAGAAAATAACAGCGCCTCAAAACTTGAAATGTCCGGCAAAGTTGAGTCTGGGATTTTCGGATTCAGTTTGTACTCAAAGTGACAGACCGGTCCTTAATTTAAAAAAAAGGGACAAATGGTCCTGTCGGGACCGCATGCGTTACAAACATGCAGCAATTGTATTTTTAGTTTGACCCGGAACAATATTACAATTTTAAAAACTAATTATCATTAAAACGTTGGCCAGATGACTTGAAAATCGAATATCAGTGGCTTGCAGAGAAGATAAATCTAGACAAACTTGCCACTTATCTGAAATCGTTCCTCATGTTTGAACCGTCTCATCCTTGCACAAGTTTAATATGTTGAATATATTAAATGTGTCAAAACAAGACACTTATTTGATGCCCTGGGGTTATTGTAAATCACCGACATCGCTGGAACTTTGCCCTTTGTTTTTATCGCCAATGAACTCAAAGTTAAAACTGGCCAGATTATTTTTTTAGACTGCATGAATAAAATTATAAGTGAAATTTATTTTTGCTTCTCCTTATTGAAAATAAAGTATTTTTTCCTTAAAATGTTTTCTTATTTACGTATAGGACCTTGTTTCAGAATTATAAATAAACGCGGTTAATGTTGAACCAAAAAAGTGTAAAAAAAATTGATTAACCGACCAATCAAGTGGCAGAAATTTGTTTGTAGGCATCACACATTGATAAACACAACCGTATTCTAGAAATGGTGACCCCTTCGTCACGCTTAAATTAAAAGGCACTTTTAGCGCGACTAAAAGAAGGGCCCAGTCAGAGGTCCTAAATTTAGATTCTAAATTTTAGAAGTAATCAAATTTATCAAGTGTCAGGGTGAACTAGAGCGAAAATTGGAATAGCGCACTACAATCCAATTTTTAATTTCACGTCGAATGGTCGAAACACTTTTTTTGGAAAAAAATGGTGGTTATGGCTTATTATTTATTCTCTTATACAATCAATTATTTTTTGTCTTAAAAATTTCAGACATTTTCTGATGCAGGGGTCCATTAACCGATCTGTAATATATCCGGTAATACATTATCACCATAATAAAATATATACTGAAAGTCTCAAAGTGTAAAAATATGAACAGTTAAAATGGCAGTAATATTTAGTATTACCTTGGTGTGTTAATTTTTAGACCATTACCATGTTTGTGATGCACATTGAACTACTTTTTCTGTATCATATATAAACGCGTATCATTCGACGAATTATAATAATTTTTGTTAATTTAGCAAAAATGTCACATAAAAGAAGAGATATGATCAATGTAAAAAAGCGGCGATTTTCCAGGTTGGTAGTTTTATTCTCTAAGTTCTCACTAACCTGAGAAGGTTTCTGAATTTCCGCCAGTGCCTTTATTTTTTTGGATATTTTTTCAGTAAACCGAGTTCTTCGTTTTGTTGCTCTTGGATCTACAGCATAATTTGGGTTATCGGATTTGTGTTGACAATGAGTGCGCTGAAAACGAATTTTACGCGATACATAAAATATGAGAGTACAATTAGTCGAAGTGATATAGTCAGGGATCGGCAAACTTTGCCTGTCAAGGTTTCGGAAAACGCATTGAAAATGTCTTTCCTCTTATAGTGGTAAAAAGTGAGTGCGCCAAAAATTAAAGAGCGCTAGAAGCCAAACCGTCTTCAGCATACGGTTGACTGTATACAATATAGTATTAACTCGTAGGGGAAGTGTGTGCATATATTCACACGACTTGGTTTTTCGTCGATTTAAGGCTTAAGTGGCCCCTTAGGGCAAAATTTGTTATTGCTAATTCCCCCCTCAGCTTTTCGAGAAAATTCCATTGGCGATATTTTTTTCCGTAGGTTAGATATTTCAAACAGCTCTCAAGGGGGCCCTGGTGGCCCAAATTAATTTCTCAATAGTCAGATCGACGTAGTTTGACGAGCTCTACAACTTGGCGTTACCAGTTCTACAAGAATTATTGTGAATTATTGTGAAGTTTTAAGTGTGTGCATACGTGCACACAATTTTCCCTTACGGGTTATCAAAAAGTACTTCTCCTGAGAGTTAAAGATTCAAAATTTGACGCTAATTCGTCATTTTCATCACAAAAAGCTGTCGTTGAAAAATTTTTTTTTTGGTAAACTTAACAATATGGTCCATATTATATGGACATTAGTAATGTCACATTACGGTCACAATATAACGTATTGAAACTAATTTGTTACGTTACGAAAACTACAATAATATAACTTCTAACATCAGATTATAACCTTGAATTCACATAAGAGTCGTATGCCGATCCTTTAAGTCAGTAGTGTCACAAAAAATTGATTTCCCGATCATCATTGCATGTCATAATAATATGCACGTCACGCGGAAACTTGGTGCATATCCCGCCGTCAACGAAACACTACTCAACTTCTTCTACGAGACAAAAACTGTCCGCGAGCGTTTCAACTTTTCGGTACAATTTGATTAAGCTTCGTATTTTATAAAATATTAAATTTAAGGCAAATCAATCGCTTGTAGATGAATTGCAAACAATCAACATTAGAAAGTTTTTTGATGACACTCGACCAGATTACAAAATAAATGCATGGTTAAATTGTCTTTTAACGGATAATATTTGACATAAACCACATTTGATATAACTCTCGAGATTCCTTTAGTCCAAATTCGAACCAAAAGCCCCAAATATCCAAAAATGATTGTGAACCGGGTAGTTAACTGTCGTGCGCCATATGGGCCAGATCTGGCCCATCGGCGCTTTTAATCAGTATTATTCGTTAACGGTTAACCTTAGAGTGAAACAGCCAACGGATTATGAATTGAGCACCGAATTAACGTTTTTTCAGTGAATAAAAAAATTTTCGGCATTAACCCGTCGGGCTCACACGGCCCCAAAAGTACACAAACATATAGTGCAAATTTATTTAATTTAAATATGTATTATTTACGCTTAAACCCGTGCAATAAACTTAAAATTTTACACAGTAAGCAGTGTTGGAAACGTTGGGCGTTGGGGTACGTTAGCCAACTTTTCCAAGACTGACAGTAAGTGAACATTATATGAAGATTATGGTTTATTATTATTTTTATGATATTTGTAAGCTCTGTGCAATTAAAGTGACAAATACCGAATTGTAGCTTCCTAGTGTTTTGGACTAAATTATTGGTTCAAATAGAGTAGAAATTGGTTGGAATTTTTGTCGAAGTATTTGTTTTACTGTGAAAATTACGGGAATTTAAATATTTGCTATTGCGCCTTTATCGTTACAAACTAAAAAAAAAATTAATAAGTATTTGATAAGATGACAATACGATGGCAAGCTACAATTTTATAAAATATTTGGAAAAAAATTAGTGAAAGTATCCAATTTTTTCTGTCTACATTAGTGAGAAGTCATTATACCCTATTGTTCCTTTATCGTAACAAATTAAAAAAACATGTTCTATTGTACTTCTCGGAAAGTTAAAGAATGTTCATTTATAGATGAATTGTGAATCAGTTCTAATTCAGCTGGATCAACCCCATCTTTTACAATTTCATTCTCTAGAACGTAATTTGAGGTTCATTTTCAAGGTTACCTTCAAGGTCATCGTCACTTTGCGTTACGTTTTCCATAACTATTGGTGTTAACGCCAAAGTGCGGTTTTTAATAAATTTGACTCTTGTTGGCGCCAAAAATTATCTTTACAAAAACAACAGGTCTGGTTATAAGGTCAAGCCCCCAAAGACTTGACCTTGATGCACTTTGCAACAAATGACTTGACCTTATAACCATTTGATTTTTTTTCACAATAAGACGTTAGTCCTGGG
>SCLG01000047.1:709687-726556 GCA_004367875.1 Oikopleura albicans
TTTTTTTCTTTTATCATTAAAAGAATAATTTGTCCATCAACACGACATTTAATGACTAGACACACGGTATTTTTTATAATTTTAAATAATATTTTCTTTGGCGACAGGATTAAGGGCTACAAATATACTCAAAATACTCATTTTTTGTAACTGCTTAAAACACTTTTAGTAAAAAGTTTTGATTTATATATGTATATAAATATTCAATAAGACATATGAAAGATTCATAATTCGTTAAAATTTTCGAAATCGGCACAGTAGTTTTGAAGTAATGATGAAACGCGGGTGGACCATATTTGGCCCATATGGCGCATGACGGTTACAATTTCATGGTGGCGCTGGACAGTTAAATTATATGAAACACAAAAAAAAAGAACTGCTATTTTTTGCAATACCGCTAGTTTTGCCTGATTTCGGTCAAAACTGGCGGTAGTAACTCGAAGGACTTGTCGTTTAAAAAAACACGTATTTCGCGATAATTTCGAAATACGTTATCCCTATTTTCCATTATCTTGGCGTCTACTACGCAATTTCAAATATACGCTTACACAATGTACAGTTATGTTTGGAATAAGCACTTACAGACAACAGCGCCGTAGGCGCGGAGCGTCTGTAACTGAATTACAAGCAACCCTTTTGGCTCATGCTTTTTTATAGGCGCCTCCTATTGGCTAGCGTCCTTTACCCACGCAAACAACTCACCGCGCTGCTTGTAAATTACATTATTCATTATGGTAGATTGGAATGATAAAATATATTTATTGTTCAACAAATGAGTTTAACCATCACGGTAAGTCTTGCTCAATAGGAAGTTATGACTGTCGGTTTGATTGGAAGCTTATTGGGACAATAGGTGGAAAATGCCTTAGTTTAAACCCTAACTTCGTAGAAGATGTTTCGCCAAATGATATGTAAGATACCTTGCCATATATTTCAGACTTGTAAATTAACGGTAAAAAGATCTGCATACCGTACGTGTATGAATCAGCTAAGTGACATAGCTAGGGGGTAAACCGGGAAATTTTCGTCAAAAATGAAGTGTCTGACTTCTCCTGACAAATAGTTGACCTATAGTAAAAAACTCTTGCGCACCCGGTCTACCCCCTAGACATAGCCTATGTCGGTCGTTATGATGCGAAATTCATTCTTAGGTGAATTGTAATTACTAATATACGTTTTAGGCTATCGATGTCTTTTAAACTCGAAAAAGATACTAATCGTCTCGGATGGAGTCAGGTAAGGAAATTTTCAATTTCTGATAGAGCTAGAAAAGTGATCATATTTTACATTATTTCTTCTTGATTATCTTAAAACTTATCGCCGACAAAATTTTAATCAGATTTGAAGGTAGGCCTAGCTTACCCGGTTTTGAAAATGAATTATTCTGCAAGCAATTTGAAGTACAAATAATTGATCCAAATAAACCGGAAATTTTCACTCACTCATATGTACCAACTCATATGTACCAGAGGTCTAGTTGAGATTATACTGATTTAAATTAATTCAGGCAAACGGTATGACGATTTACACTGCTAGTGTGGGAGAAGAAGATGTTCTTAACCCAGAACATGGAACATTCCTAGACGAGCATGCTTCACCAAATGTCGCTGTTCAAAAAGTTAAACGAACATATTTAGGTCTGTGTATGTCTAATGTTTAGGCCCTAAAATGAAAAAAGTGTATAATGATTTTGTTTTTAAGGCGTACCCTTCACCCCTTGTATGCGTAATTTGAAGCAAACCGAAGGCAAAGCTCAAAGACGGTCAATAAAGTCACCATCAGCGAAGCTAGGTGTGAAAATGGCTTACTTATGTTATAAATATTTATTTTTACTTACCGTTTGAGTTTTTTGAAAATAGCCACAAATTCCGGATAAAAAAGAATATCACAACGCCCACAATCATATTCTCATAACACTTCACTGTGTAGTACAGTTTTCCGAAGTGTGGTCTTGATGCGTAGAAATTCGAGGGCGTTGATTGGCTTAAACTTCACCTAAGATGAGTCATACGCGTGAAAATAGAGTATGGAGAATTTGTGGCTATTTTCAAAAAACTCAAACGGTATTATTACTGGCAAATGTTACTCAGTTCCATGATTACAAATTTATTCTAGATTTAGCAAAAAATTATCTGCATTTTTTAATTACTAAAATGCCTAAATGACTAAAAAACTATGAAATTCCGGATCAGAAATTTGGACGTTATATTCTCAATAAAAAAAGTGACACAATTTGTGATTCTATTTGAATTGTGTGTCAAGAGAAGCTATCCAGTTGCAACCAGCCAATCAGCGCCGCCTCTCATCTAACCGCTAAGCCAATCATCGCTCGCCTCTCGCTTGGCATTTTTTTTTNNTTTTTTTTTCAAATTGAGCTAGCCCCCTCACACTAGATGTGGTGGGGGAAATGAGAATATTTTTGTCGAGAATATTACGTCCAAATTTGATCGCGACCCCCTTGTATTTCGATGTCATTCCTTTTTTTAGTTTGTTTTTCAAATTTATTTTTATTCTAGACTTTTTTGACAAGCCAACTCACTATAAGGTCCCCGAAGACTCGCCTACAACGTCTTACAAAGAATTTTCTTGTCTACAAATGTATTTAGCGGATTTGATATTTGCCACATGTCGCTGTATACCGGACATCATTGACAGTGTTTACTATATGACTTACAAGCAAGGATTGAAGTCGTGTTTATTTATGCAATACGGGTACTGGTAATATTTTGGAGAAAAATAATATAGTTGTTGACTGACTTTTTTGAGAAAAACTCTCCTAAGTTTAATTTTTGTCCCTTTATTTGGTGTCTCTTGATATGATATCCCTGCATGCATCCCTGGCTTTCATGAACAGATATTATAGACTATTCAAAAAATGCGCACATAATACCAGTTGAAGAAATTGTGTTGCGCCCATTGTGCGTCGATTTAAATGGAGCTATCGTGATACCTGTCCACTAGAATGTAGCGGAAGTCGATTTCACATCAATGAAATACAGGTCGGTTCTACAGTATCCTTCTCATAGTCAACTCGCAGGGGGATGTGTGTGCATATATGCACACGACTTGGTTTTTCGTCGATTTAAGGCATAAGGTCAGTAGGTCAGTAGGCCTGTAGGTCAGAATTGGTATTGTTCATCCCCCTCAACTTTTCGAGAAAATTCCTTTGGCGGTATTTTTTGCATAGTTTGAATGTTTCAAACAACTCTCTAGGGGGCCTTATTTGCTCAAATCAATTTTTTATACTTTACCAGTTTTACCAGAATTATTGCGAATTATTGTTTATTTTCTAGTGTGTGCATACGTGCACACAATTTGCCCATGCGGGTTATCAAAAAGTCCTTCCCCCTAAGAGTTAACATAGTGGTGAATTTTTCTCACTGTTTTGTTATAGGACAGTGGCCGTCTTGATTTTCTTGTTTTACTCATTTTAGAAACAATCAAAAATATAATTAATAATATTGATAATTGTGTCTGAATGTTCAATATTTCAGATTTAACTTTTAGCATTAACATGTAGACAAAAATTGGTTCAGCTTGGTTGTCATAGAATTAGTTTACTATTATTCTTTTAGTACCAAGTGTTGAAAAACAACGACGATGTGGAAAAAACTGGATCTATAAAGTTCTCACTTGCGGAAGTGAGCTCAATTGAACTAATCGAAACACAGAATTATCCTCTCTCGGCGTGTGTTTCGGACACTGGTGGCGCTGCTGGACTTTTTCTGGGGCTGCATATTATAGGTATTCTTTAAGAATAATATTCTTACATATCACGAAGAGAAATTCATATATGACCGGATGTGAATTATCTTAAGGACCGGACTCAAAAATATACCACTTTTCTATTTTAGGAGTATTTTCCTCGATCCGAAAATTGTTACAAAAACTGTGGAAAAAATTGAAACGCGCAAAACGCCATGCATTTGGCCAGGTACCAATGGTACCGTACCATACAAACCGACAGATGAAAATTTAGAATCAGGCGTTGACGGTTGAACGAAGTTCATTTCTTGTGCCAGCTGGGCCTGACAAACGATATTCTTTAATAAATATCTTCATTGTATGTATTTACTGAATAATCAACTTTACTATAGGGGTTATACTATTCTAAAAGTTATTAATTCAGCTATAGCTCGTCTGGTGTTGGGTCTCGGGTGATACGTTTCATGACCTGGTACGATCTATCGTGTGGAAAATAGTACTAGTTTATTCTAAGTACGAACTAATGAAACGTAAAACCCGATACCCGAAAGGTGGTTACATCAAGCCAATATGTGTATTGTTACGTAATGGACTGTTCGGTTCTTTTGAGTTGCCTACGGAATTTTATTCTTTCACAATATGTTTTTATCCATCATTTTTTTTGTCTATTTTCCGTTATCTTGGTTCATTTCAGGAAGTTTACCCCAAATGAAGGTTCAAAGTTGGTGTAATTTATTTTAATTAATTAGAATCTGTTATACTCAACTGACTCCCCTAACTTTAGTACAGTTAGGTGTGTATACACTGGGCCCGTTGGGACTTACAAATCTTCGTTATAATAAATTTGTATGAATTCATATCACGTATTGACTGAATGCCACTTTTCGTCCAGTCCAAATTTTGTTGATACCTCTTTTTCGGTAATAAATGGGTGTCTTGACGTTGGTTTTAAACAAACTGAAAAATCTACTTGAATTTAGGACTCAGTATTTGTGACTTTACAGCGGTGCCAATTTAGGTTGCCTCAAATAAGGGCCGGTATAGCCGAATGAAGGTTGGTTCTTTTGGGGGCAAATATCATTGGTTGTAATAAAAGTGCTCTGATTTTTTATTGTTACATGGGAAATTTATATGGGGTTGGTCAAACTGTTAATATAAAATTAATTTTTTCTTTGCTCTTAGGCTGTCCACGGTCAAAAACAAAAATCTTCAGGACCCGAAATTCTTGCAGTTTGGGGCCCAAACTTTGGGCCAGTCAAGAAAAAAAAATGAAAATCGTAAATACCAATCGTAAATTATAAACAACTTTCGTAAAAGTCAATTATCTTTCTGCTGCATCGTATGGAGCTCTAGTATATGACATACTGTATGTCTCATCGCAAAAGCGCATTCGAAAGTACCTGTGTGCCAAAAATTAGCTTTGGCAATCCACGAGAAAAAAATTAGAGCGTTTTAAAAATGAAAAAGGGGTATTTTTGCTCTTTTTTGTATATTATGGATTATCATAGGCTTCAAAAGTAGTTTAAAAATCGGATTCTCCATCCGAAAATTAATCGGACCCCAAAATTTTATTAATTTTGGAGGATGCAGCAAAAATTTAGCGAGTCCAAACGTCGGACCGTGGACGGCCTTTTTACGCTATCCTGACAATTTTACACCAGGGATAGAAATGTGAAGATTTGCTTTGAACAAGCTCAAACTGTCCGCCGCCAAAGTTTATGACAGTAATAAATTTTAAAATTGTGACCGCCTCTGACCCGTACGAGTAATTTCGCTGTAAATTATACGGTATAATTTATACCGCATAAAAAAAAAACAATTTCTCAGCCCTGCTTGTGACCAACGAGACCAAAAACATGTGAATAATCTTCATAATGGTGATTTACCAGACATGAACTTATGTTTAATAGGTATTCGATAAGGATCTTTATATACGAATAATCGTTTTGAAATATTATTTTTTTTTGGATGAATAAATTGCATTTCCTATGACAAATATGGAAACTGAGTTCTATTCTGCCAATACTCAAGTCGAGTAACGTCAAATATAAAATCAATTAAAACAACAAACCTAACAATGGTATTCGAACAATGGAATTCGGTGAATTTCGCTCATCTTGGGACAAATGGGATGTCACATACAGAAGGCGTCACCAAAAATCCTTTAGGACAATAACATTATCAAAATAACTTTATAACATATAGTACAATTTATAGACTATAAAAACACTGTGAGGTTTTATAAACACCTGTAAAAATCGAAAGGGGAAAATCCTAGGCTAGGATTCCTAAGGGACACAATTTGTTTCAATTGAATTCTACAAAAATGTCTCTACAGTACTTGTTTAGTTGTTGTAGTTACTACAGTAGTTGTTTTTGTTCGCAAGATATACAAAAATGAGAAAAAATATAGAAGACAAAAAAGGAAAATAAACATTATTAAAGGTACCTTTTTACAGCCTTTAACCCCCAAGCACGACCTCCGGCATTTGTCCGGCCCCGGGTAAAAAAACGCAATTTTCGAGTTGTTTGCCTCTGTTAAATGACGACCGATTACAAACTCGGAGAGCAAATAAAAATAAAAAATTATATACGTAATAAAAAGTAATTAATCATTGATTGAACCTAGGAAACATCAAAAAAGAGGTTATTTGCAATTAATAGTTTTCACGGGCATTTTTTTTTCTCTCATATTTTTCCAAAACTGTTAAAAAATCAACGGTTCACTAGCGTGCAAAAAATGAACCGCTTATGGCGCCCGGTTAACCGTTTATAAATTTGTGGTTTTGTGGTCAAATCGACCAAAAAGTGTCCAAGGGTGGTCGGGAAGCTTCCGAGAGTATGCTCAATCGATTCAGAACCATCGATTTGCTTATAGAAAAATCTGTTTATTAGATTTTACGTACGATTAGATAAGAGTAGAAGAAAAGCCGGACAAACGTCCGGCCCCGTGCTCAGGGATGTGCTAAATAATCGTGCTTGGGGGTTAAATAAACAATGAATAATTTTGAAAGAATTCACGTTTGAGTGATGAATGTGCGTGATACCTTTCATTGGGTTAGGGTTAGGGTTACATTATAAACTTTATCCCTTTTTATCCTTAGCACTCAAATGAGGCTGTGTAAACAAAGGGCCACTCACCTCCTTAANATTCACAAATGGTTAACCGGATGACGTACGGGGTTCATTTTTCACAGGCTAGAGGGCCGTTAACTAATTAAAAAATTTGGAAAAATATGACAGAAAAAAAAGTGTGCCTGAAAACTATTAATTGCAAATAACCTGTATTTTGAGGTTTCCTAGCTCCAATAAATGACTAATTAATAATCTTTACGGAAACATTTTTTTTATTTTTATCTGTTTTCCGATTTTGTAATCGATTAATCTATGTTAGTTTGCACTGCTGTTATATTTGATAGAATGAAACACCATAAAAATGTGTTTTTCATGCCCGGACGGAGAAACCTCCGTCATATGTGTTTGAAGGTTAAGAGTAAATAAATACTTCAGTGACAATTTGAAAACGCCGTGACAAAACTGAATTTCAATTCAAGAGAGCAGAAAATAATATAAAAATGAAGAAACAGAAAGTATGTCCCGCACTTTCCGATACTTTGATATATGAACGAAAAATCAATTGTGTGACTCAGACGAAGGAAAAGCTTGTTAGATTTTATATCACTTTTATGTCAGTAAAAAACAGTACAAAAACGGTGTATGTTTGAAGTTAATGCGATTCCGATTTCCGGTACCTGTATTTTAATCCGACGTTAGGATATTACGTAAAGATATTACAGAGGAAATGTCAAAAAAGGGCGTGTTTCGTGTTTTTCGAAACCTACCCTTATTTAGCGCCGCTACCCTTGTTTAGGATATTCAGCCTGTCAGTCTCGACACTATAATAGAGATAATTTATCTCACTTATAGAGAAGGTCGACAAAATGGTAGATATGGTAGAAGTGGACAAATCGAAAAATTTTCGAAAAAAACTGAGCCAAGTTGTAGAGCTCGTCAAACTGCGTCGATCTGACTATCTAGCTTCAATTTGCGCCTATTGACGACCTATTCTGACGGGAGTGTAGGTGGTAGAAGTGATCCAGAAAAAAGTCGTTCTTTTGCGTAGGTTGGACATTTAAAACAGCTCTTTAGGGGGCCCGGTGGTCTAAATAAAGTTCTGGATAGTCAGATCGAGGTAGTTTCACGAGCTGTAGAACTTGGCTTTACCAATTTTTTTTTCGAAAAATTTTCGATTTTCCCACTTCTACCATATCTACCAATTATTTATTGAAATATAAATAATTTCTCAAGATAATCACGCAAAAATAATTTTGATTCGGCCGAATTCGGATACCCTAACCTATTTTCACCTAGTGTATCCTTACTTACTACAATCCTGATACTTAGCACAATTTAAACCGATTATTGTACAAGCTTTCTACAGGGAAAACTGTTGTTCAAATGTTTTATATTCGAGACAATATTGAAAGTGAAAGGTAAACTATTCCAGCAATTTAACGAGGGTGCTTCACCGAATAACCAAGTAAAATTTAATCATTTCAAAAGATTGCTTTTCGAACGACGAGCATTATGTGATTTCGAACTCGTCGGAAATATTGGCGATGGCATGAGTGAAATAACATTTTTTGTCGTTGAAGACAAACTACCTTCATATACTAGACTTCGAAATATTGCGACACTCCACATAAATATTCAGGAATGTGTTAAATCGGCGACTACTGGTGGTAATTCAAGGTGAGAAAGTTTCTTGTACTGTGTCATGAAGCTGAACTCGGGACTGTACATCCGTCACGCTTAATTAAATTTCTGAATTTTCATGCAAAATATGTCTACTAGAAATGAAAATACGAAAAAGCGGTTCATTATGAGACCAAACAATGATGTTAACTCCCATGGGTTATGAGAACACCTGTGACCCCCGGAGTTAAGTTCCAAAAAAGTCAATTTCGTTGTAGGTTTCATAATGTTCCTCTAAGTTTTCGCTAGACTCGTGTTCCGGCGATTTTTGATTAAGCCCGGTTAATAGTCATTTTCGGTCCATTTAGAGCGTTTTGATCAAATTTGATCAAATGGACCCGCGGGAGTTAACAATAATCATCCAAAAGTGGTAATCCCAAATTGTCTTGATAATGGCTTATTTATTAAATATGAAAATTTTAAAAATGAAAACTAGCAAAGGGTACACATGTGTACCCGCTGTACGGTCCCGGGTTTAACCGGCGCGGGCCATGTTATATCTTTGATGGCACATCTTAAATATTTTTTGGAACAAAAAGTGTCCCAGAATTAATTTTTTCGAAAAAATGTTCTGGGATTGTTTTTTTGAGTGTCCCGGAACCGGACAGTGTGTCCCTGTTCTCGGATTTGATTCAATCATAATATGATCGTATCTAATGGCACCAAAAATCCACTTTGTGCATCGTGATCTACGCCCTCGAATTGACCGGGGTACGAAGTTTCAGCGAAACAAAAAAATTTTGGGTTCCTTTAATTTTCTTGGGCGCCAATACCTATTTATGAATTTTAGGTATTTTGCATTAATTTAAAAAAAACATGTATTAATAGCGAACGCATACGACATAATGAACCAGCATCAGAAACACCCATTCATCCAACCGTAACTCACTTTGGTAATATGCTCAATGGTCTTGGCAGGACCCTTGAGGATATGTCGGAAAATTTGCATGAACTTTCGGATGTACTTAAAGCGGACGAAAAGTTTGAAGAGGAGGAAAATCAAGAAAAACAAAGAAGAACGGTTCAAAATAATATGGACAGCATTCGATATAGACTATATCGTATAGTGCACCTTTATTTGTTAACATGACAAAATTTAAAGTCCAGCTGAATAATCCAAACGCGTTTCTGGAATTGAGTGATTAAAAAACAAGATCTTTGAATTTTTAATTCATCTTCAATTCCTTATTACGAAAAAATAAATCGAAAATAATAACACCGAAAAATGATCTTATAAGGCAAATCAAACATCTATACATAATGTATATTCTATTTTACAAGTTTTGTGATGACTCAGCTTCGTTTCTCGGACCCTAGGGGTTAATCTGTAAGAGTTTTTGAGACATCAAATTTATTTTAATTTTAAATTCAAAGAGTTTTGTTTCAACTTTCGCATTTATTGCATTTTCATGAATGAAGAGATGCAGGAAAAACAAGTTTGAAGTGATCGAGTAATTTGGCAAGCGGCCCTCATTTCAGACAAATCAGACGAGGGGTAAATTGTAAAAATTTTCCAAAAAATTAGAGTTAACCGATAAAATTAATTTTCATAATATTGGCCGTTTAATTAAGGGCCTTAATTAAATTTAAACTTGAAAGGTGAGAGCTCGTTTTAGAGCGCAGCAGCGGCCGAGCCGGAAATAGAAAACGACCCTTCAAGAAAATTATAATAGACAAAATGGTCCAGGCCTTGGCGCGGTCAATACAAAATTATGAGCGTGATAGATAAAAACTGTAATTCATAAATAAAACTTTGCCCAATATTTCTTTGTGTTGTTTGAACATTTTTCAAAAACAGCCCACGTCTTGTCATGATACCGCGGTCATATTAAGAATTGGTTTTTTTTTAAACAATTGTACGTTATACTAAAAATCATATCACAAAGATCATTGTAATTTATATCATAAATTCTAATTGTGCCACGTAGTATTAGCCCCAAAAATTCGATTATAAATTTATACACCAGAGAACAATTTATACTCGGAAACTCGAGCCATCATATCATTGAATTTTTTCATAGTTCCGTATTTAGCACTTGTTTTTGGAAACACTTTTCGATAAGTTTTCTTTCTTGGTTTCGTTTTAATTGGTCGGTCGCCGCGGGTTAAAACCTGATCTAAACGTCGTCGTCGACTAGAAGGATAAGCTCGTTGCCAAAATCCGCGTTTGAAATAAAATATCGACTACAGTTGTTGGAGCCTAATCGTAACACTTCTCATCGTAACAAAATATTCTAATCGCTACAGGTGTTGGCCAAATTTGGTTATTCCAAATAAGTTCTTAAAAACTTCTTCCTATGGGCATAATCAAACTGGTTTATTTCGTCATAATTCCCCCCAATTTGATGACTTATTTATTATTACTTTTTGATGAAAAATTTTTGAGCGATTCCGCCTACGTACAAAAAGACTATTAAGCCTCATGGACCATGAGTCATGGTTAATTAGGACCCTTTATACGGCAACAGTTTTTAATTCTTATTGGCAACATAAATTATTGCTCTTCAGCACAATTCGACCAAGAGACGTAATGTTTTATTAAAAGTTCTAATTTGTAAAAGTTAGTTACATTTCAAACAATGGCTGGGAGCAGTGTTGTAAATTTGTGTTGAGGCATTTTGGCGTAAGGGCGTTGGGTTGATGCGTTGGCGCGTCCCAACCCAACGCTAGCGGAATTTTGAAAATTGACCCAATGCCCAACCGCATTGACCCAACGGTGTTTGGTTGGGCGTGTCCGTTTTTTTTAATTACCACAACGGCGTTGGCGAGTCTTTTTTTGTGAAACTACCTCAACGTCAAAAATACCCCAAAAATACCCCGACGCCCCCAATGGCGTTGGGCCATGGGCGTTGGGCCATGGACCATGGCGCGCTCGTGGAAAACCCAACGCAAATTTCAGAATTTGCGCCAACTCAACGCCAACCCAATGCAAAATCGAATCAAATTTACAACGCTGGCTGGGAGTGATGTTTTCCATTATTTCTGCGGGTTTCTTGGAGAAATGCCATATTTGTTATCGGGCTTGTAATGGCCATCGTCAACGCAATTAAAAATGTCAAAAAGTAGCATATCGCAAGCATATTCTGGAATATCATCTCAAATTATTCAATTCAACCTCTGATCATAAACAACGAAAATTTCGGTTAGACGTTGACTTACTATATTATTATTCACAATAATTCATTCACTTAGTATGGCGCGCGTAGCCTCGAACGGAGACGTTTGTTGAATTGATTTTACCAAATAGCTTGCGAGGCCATCCACTGGGCGAAGTGGGAAAAGTGAACGAATTATTGTGAATAATAATATAGTAAAAAAACGGGCATATAAAGATTAAGGACGGGTCACTACCTTTATTTACAAAATTGACTTCACGGGAAAACGCTACAAAAGCTAGTTCACGCCATTAATATCATCAATTTTTGTTACGAGTTTATGTAGAAATGTTTAAAGTATCGCATGAGAAAATTTTCGACACCATAACCACCCACGTAGTGCCACCACATGGGCGTGAAGTTGAAGAAAATTCATATTTCCGACTCTATCTCCTCTCACACTTTTCACGCGACTGATTTTTTTTTTGCCAAAATGCTTTAAATATCATGGCCAACAATTAAACGGCTCGTTTTGTTTAATAAAAGGTTCACAACTCCAGTAATACTGAAAACATTGAAAAAAACAGATGATTCTCAACCCTTCTTGACCTTAAATGACCTTAAATGAGGGAACAGAACATAATTTTGAAAAAAAGCGAGCCGTTGTGTGATTGACCACCCTCTAACTTAACGTGGCCAAATAAAACAAATCAGTAGCATGAAAACTGTGAAAGCCTTTAGCGTTTAAGTTTACCTTTGGTGTTGAAAAAGGGGGCATCTTGTCTAAAAAGTGCCCACGACATAAAGTTCTAGATAAAATTATATAACCAAACTTCACCCANTTGTACTTCATAATTGTAGTAGAACCTTAACCAGTTCATTAAACAAATGAAAGTAATATTAAAATCTAGTTTTCTAGTTTTCGGGTTTTATTTGTACACAACGGTAGTGACCCGTCCTTAAATGGGTGGATAAATATGGGATGATTTGTTTTCTCTAATTGTTCCTCCAAGTTTATTTCTTCAATTATTTTCATCCAATTGGTTTTTTTTCCTTTCTCATTTTAAGTGTCTGGGAAGATTTTTATAAAAAAATTAACAAGACGTTTTACAGTAATATTTAAAAAAAAAGTTTCTTAAAGTTTCATAAAAAAAATATAAAAACTTTTATAGCAAATTTCATAAAATTTATAACAAGTTTCATAAAAATTCTGAACTGGAGATTAACTCCCGGCCCGGGGAACCTTTTGTCTGCTACGCACAGAAAAATACAGCGCGGTATTCGACTACTGTAAATAACCACTTGCACGTTGTACTTTTACAAAAGTACTCGTTCCCTGTGTTGGTTTTGTTTTACAATAAATAAAAATCAAGAGATTCAATTGAATAATTGAAATTTTTTACTCACTGGATAAATTTTTTGTAGCTTCGGTTTATATATCAAAGCCGCCACGGTATGAAATCAATAACATTAGGATTCAATCTCTTCCATATGGAAAGTCAATGAAATATTTGACTTGTTAACAACGTAACAGGCATATAGGAATATCGAAACAAGCTCATTATTAAATAATTATAATATGATTATTTATTAAAACATACTGATCAACAAGTACAACTGATCAACAAGTTCATGTACTCAGGGAAGGTTCCCTAGTAGCAGGATTAAACAAGTTTTATCACGTATGACAAAGAACTAATTTCAGATCTAAATATCGTCATAATTGACTCCCGTTCCATTGGGTGCCATTCTTTTTGACCCCACGGGTCGTTCCATTAGTACGTTCCATTAGTAAGCCGGCCAAAAAACTTATTAGGACTTCAACGAAAAATAGCCACTGCTGCTTTTGTAAGTTAATATCCCATCGTATAGTCCGTCGAAATATATAATGGGATATTTGAACATGATTACAAAAGCGCTTTTCAGCGGAAAATTTAATGCGGTATTCATGGCAGGAAACTAATATGCTTGCTTAAAGGTACTAACTAGTTGGCTTAAGGGCTACAGGTTTTCATGAGGCTAAACCTGTAGATGTTGGCATTTTACAGGGTGAGGTAATATAGATGCTAAGCCTTTTGGGTTCGCGGGTGCGCTGAGAATATAAGCCACCAAAAAACGGCTTAGCATCTATATTACCTCACCCTGTATTTTAACGGCCAAACATTTATATTTTAGAGAAAAAAGGGAAAATTTCTCAAAAGGCCACCGCTTCTCAAAACTTATTTTTTTTTCTTACAGTAAGTTTTGTTCCCATGTCATTCATGGCAGGTGGTTTCTTACATGTGACTATTTTGTGCGGTTTTTGTTTGTTTGTTTTTTCGACAAATGATATTATGTTTGATAGTTTTAAAATAATTTTTCTTTTTTTTTTATTTCAAAATTACTAAGAAAGAAGATACAAAAAAAGAGAAAAAAAAAACAGCGAAAAAATATCAAAAATTGACGCGCGCCTTTAATCGCGCCCAGATAGGTTGCCATGTGAAAATTTATTACGATCAAAGCTTTAGTTTGATTATTAACATACTAAAGATTCAAATGCAAAAAAGTCATACAAATATCACATCCGTGTCGCCCAGAATTGACGATTAAAAAAAGGGGCCGTCGACGGTCCTTTTAAACGTGGCCGTGGTACGAATTTTCGCAAACGTGGCCGAGTTAACACGCTGAAAAGGATACCTGAACAAATAAGCATTTTTCTGAGTTTTAAATTGAACGAAATTTCAAACCTCCTGTGACTTCTTGTATACTTTTTTGATAAATGTTGATGTAAGCGGAAAATAATCATTACAATTGTGAAATTTCATTACCATTCTTTGATACGTAGGCATTTCATTATTTCACAATACTATCAATAAAGGAAATAACAAAAAAATAGTCATAGACGGAAGGACCACTTCTTATGGAATCTTTTCCAGACATTAGTTAATATAAGATAGTATTTGTTTTATGTTAATAATTAGATATGCGCAAAATTATTCTCGACTGTGACCCGGGTATCGATGATGCCCTAGCATTACAATTTTTACTGAACCAACCAGATGTTGACTTAATCGGTATAACCACGGTTAATGGAAATGTTGATCCCAAAACTGGGGCAATTAATGTTCTCAAGTAAGTGAATCAAATAGATACCGGTAGGTCAGAGGGTATCGACCCGATTTTTCTTACATATTTGCGAAAAACGAGAAAGAGGGTAGGAACCGGGTAAGAAATTCTTATAGACGCGCCTTACCAATTATTATAGGCGCGCCTTACCAATTATACATAAATTTAGGCAAAAATGTTGCCTTGAGTTAGCGTTGGATTGGGGCTAGTTTAGACAATTGGCGTTGGCGTTGGATTGGCCTTCGGTAAAATCATCTACCGCAGTGATTTTCAAACGCGAAAAAATTAAATAATGTTACCATTTTTTGGTAACGTTGTTTAACACCGCGTCTGAGACCTATGCCGCATAGGCTATGCGGCCTTTTCATTGGTCCCTTAGCTTCTTAATCATTCAATAGCTAAAACGGATCTTTTTTGGTTAACCCAATTTGGGCGGCTATAGGTTGCCTAGGCGTAATTCAAAGAATATATGGCCCATGTCATATGGGTTAAAGCTTAACCGTTTAGCACAACTATGGTTAACCGAATGAAAGACTCCAGCGTGAGGCAATTATATAATTTTTAGTTCACAACTTTTTTTTCATTTTGTGACACTGTACGTTCAGAATATTAAAATTAAACCAGCGAACTGTTCCGGTTTATGTTGGCCAATCGGCTCCACTTTGTGCCAACAGAGCACCTTATGACTTTTTCCATGGCAAAGACGGCTTGAACGATATTGAAGATTTTATTGATTCGTTTCAAACGCTGCATCTTGACTTTGGTGATGAATTCGACAGTATTAGTGTGGATATGGATTTGTACCGGATGCCATAAAATGATAGTATAAATTCATAATAAATTTGTATATATTTTATATATGTTTTTTTACAGTTCTTACTCTCAAAACGGACGCTTTTGCGGAAAAATGTCACGAAAACAGTCAAAAATGAACAATTAATTCCGATACGGACGCTATTTTCGGGAATCAAAATGTCCGTATCGGAAGTAAGGAGTCCTTACTAAGGAATGTATATAATTATTAATATAATATTTTTACCCTTTGTTAAGGAAAATCATATGGTAAAAGACAAATGGTATTTACGCTCCTAGTGCTGAATTAATAATTTTGCAGAAACTGCACATAACAATTGAAAAGACGTGAATTAATGTGAACAGCTAATGGCTAAATTCAGAATTTCTAACTTTCGTGAAATCATATCATTGGCATCCAAAAAAGATCAATGATGAATCGGCAGTTTGTGCCTTGGTTCGGTTGGTTAACGAGAATCCGAAAAGTATTGATTTAGTTGGTATGGAGAATTCATCAACTGCATGATATACAATTTTTTTTCTGAAAAAGTGTTATTTTGCACGTTTTTAGCACTTTTATCATTGTGATTAACTCTCAGGGNTTGATTCGTTTCAAACGCTGCATCTTGACTTTGGTGATGAATTCGACAGTATTAGTGTGGATATGGATTTGTACCGGATGCCATAAAATGATAGTATAAATTAATAATAAATTTGTATATATTTTATATATGTTTTTTTACAGTTCTTACTCTCAAAACGGACGCTTTTGCGGAAAAATGTCACGAAAACAGTCAAAAATGAACAATTAATTCCGATACGGACGCTATTTTCGGGAATCAAAATGTCCGTATCGGAAGTAAGGAGTTCTTACTAAGGAATGTATATAATTATTAATATAATATTTTTACCCTTTGTTTAGGAAAACCATATGGTAAAAGACAAATGGTATTTACCCTCCTAGTGCTAAATTAATAATTTTGCTGAAACTGCAACATAACAATTGAAAAGACGTGAATTAATGTGAACAGCTAATTGCTGAATTCAGAATTTCTAACTTTCGTGAAATCATATTATTGGCATCCAAAAAAGATCAATGATGAATCGGCAGTTTGTGCCTTGGTTCGGTTGGTTAACGAGAATCCGAAAAGTATTGATTTAGTTGGTATGGAGAATTCATCAACTGCATGATATACAATTTTTTTTTCTGAAAAAGTGTTATTTTGCACGTTTTTAGCACTTTTATCATTGTGATTAACTCTCAGGGGAAAGGACTTTTTGGTAACAAGTAGGGGAAAATTGTGTGTACGTATGCACACACTTGAAAATTCACAATAATGCGCAATAATTCTGGTAAAACTGGTAAAACCAAGTTGTAGAGCTCGTCAAACTACGTCGATTTGACTATAAAGAAATT
>SCLG01000047.1:758559-781794 GCA_004367875.1 Oikopleura albicans
CCCTACGAGTCAAATTTACTAAGAAATCCTTTGAACCAGCCAAACATTATTAATTCATGTGTACTGTCCGCTTGATATTTGAAATATCAAAATTTCTCTGATTTTGAACCCAGCTTGGATTAGATTCTGTAAATCCCAGAAATGGATTAACTGAAGTTGGACGATGCGATAATGTGGGGCGTTTCTTAACATATTTGATTTCATGCTCTGTAGGAATACTTTCATAGGTTGAAGAGAATTTTTCTCGGACAATTTTTTTTTTTCAACATTTTACAAATATTTTTTCAAAAGTTGAACAGCCAAATGGTTTGATTCATGTTAAACCTATATCCTGCATGATTGACGCATAAAGAGGCCACCAGAATAAAATACAGCTAATGTCTATGACAGGATTCGAAATGGCCGTTTGTATAAGAAACAAGCAGGAGTTTAAAGTTCGTATAAAGTGAAAACTAAATGACATTGATGATTCCGTGAAAGGTCGGAATTATTAAGTTGAATTTTACATTAATTTATCGAATAGATTGTTAAAATTAGTGTTAAATGTTTGTGTTCATGGTATTGGAAAACTTTAGTGTAGAATTTTTTTACCCCAAAAAACATTTTAATGACTGTTTTGGGTGAACTATGATACTAGAGGTTAATGTAACCAACTTTTACATACGTGAAAAACCCAGTATCGGTATTCATTTCCACTACACACGATGCGCAGTTAACCGCCACTTTTTCAATTAACCGCCAGTTGAGGACGCCACGAAGGGTGGCGGTTAATTACGCATCGTGTGTATCTACAATCTGGGTCCGTTTTCGCTAAGAAAAAAGTAAGAACTCAAATTTGTCAATATCAATTTTCTATTAGTTTTTCGAACTCTGCTCCAAACGATCGCGAACCATTTCCGCCTATGCACAATCAAACAGCTCTTCACTCTAGTAATCATATTAATTCAATATAAGTTATCCAACGCCAAAATTATAGCAGGTTTATCGTTTATTATTTTTTATGTTTGATGATTTTTTGTGCGATCGTGACATTTAGACATGCGTTTATATAATATGCATGTCTTAATGTCACGATCGCACAAAAAACATCATCCCGGTATGGCAACAGATCGTTTTACTCTCAGGTGGAAGGACCTTCTGATAACCCGTAGGGGAAAATTGTGTGCACGTATGCACACACATAAAAATTTACAATAATTCGCAATAATTCTGATAAAACTGGTAAGACCGCGTTGTAGAGCTCGTCAAACAACGTCGATCTGACTATTAAGAAATTGATTTGGGCCACCAGGGCCCCCTAGAGAGTTGTTTCAAATATCCAACCTACACAAAAAAATACCGCCAATGGAATTTTCTCGAACAGTTTAGGGGGTTCAGTAATATCAATTCTGCCCTACGGGGCCACCTTATGCCTTGAATCGACGAAAACCAAGTCGTGTGCATTTATGCAAACATTTTTCCTTGCGAGTTAATTTTCCCGAAATTCATTTATAATTTTCCGTACAAGTAGACACAAATTTAAGGATAAATGAGCTCTAACAGACGATTTATATAAGTTTAATTTACACTTAATGACATGTACAAAGTTATTTTTTACATCTTACGGGACGTTTTTTTCATTACGCCAATGTCTGTAAATATAAGTTTATTAAAAATTTTACTGTTTTATACAGATAAATGAGGATTTTATGTTGACATTCGTTTTTTTTTGTTTTTGTTTCGACGTTCGGTAAATTTCGAAGTTTGGTTTTATTCGAAGTTCGGTTTGTTTCGAAGTTTGGTTTGGTTCGAAGTTCCGTTTGTTTCGAAGTTCCGTTTGTTTCGGAAGTTCGCGTTTTTTCGAAGATCGCTTTTTTTGTTTCAATGTTCGGTTTGTTTCGAAGTTCGGTCTGGTTCGAAATTTGGTTTTTCGAAGTTTTTTGTTTTGTTCGAAGTTCGGTTTGTTTCAGAGTACTGTGAGCCCTTATTTCATACTTGTGCATGGCAGCGAAACATTGTTATACCGAGAACTCATAATTACTGTTAATGTACATTAGTATGTCAGTTTATATAAGTAGCAAATGAAATTTTTGAAAATAAGATCACAGAAATGCATGATGGAAGATTTTGATAAAAATGAAAACGTCTGGAATAAAACTATAAAGGTATTTATATAAATTATATAAACGGCATTTAAAGTGATAATAATACAACATGAAAAATGAAATATATAAAAATTAATAATAAAATTAAAATCAACAATCAAAACATTATCCGCAAAGTGAAATCTTTTTTCTGAACCTTTCAAGACAGTACCATCATATCATATGTCTCACGGAAAAAAAGAAACACAAAATATTGAAACGTAAGCGGACAAGCGGGAAAAAGTGGAACATAACGGCGCACCCGATGTATAAGACTTTATCTCATAAACACTGTCTTAACTCTCAGGGGTAAGGAGTTTTTGAGAACCCGTAGGAGGAAAATGTGTGTAAATATACACGCACTTCAAAAATTCACAATAATTCGCAATAATAAAAAAACTGATAAAACCAAGTTGTAGAGCTCGTCAAACTACGTCGATCTGACTATTCATAAATTGATTTGGGTCACCAGGGCCCCCTAGAGAGCTGTTTGAAATCGTCAATCTACGCACAAAACACCGTCAATCGTATTTTCTCGAAAAGTTGAGGGGGGTCACCAATACCGGTTTTGCCCTACGGGGCTTCCATATGCCTTAAATCTACGAAAAAAAACAAGTCGCGTGTCTATTTACACGCACTTCCCCCTGGGAGTTAACTAAAGAAAAGTACCTGTCCATCACAGAAGGTTGAAAATGCGTGTTAATGGATTCGGTAACTTGAGTTTTACAAACGGGGCAAATTTTATTGCTGAAAGCGTATACAATATAATATTATATACAATTAAGAATTTGTGTTTAGTTTGATAATGAAAAACGGTTATGAAACCTTTTGTTGTAGTTTTTGTTGTTGGTGGTTTTGTTGTTGTTCCACTCCAGTCGGTAGTGATTCGAAATTCCTCGTCTGACGCGTCAATCCATTTATTATTTGCAAAAACCCGCCAGCCCTTTTCTACTGCCGGACATTTACCATTGGATGGATCGGCATTCACGACTATGTTTGGGATAACTTTATTTTTTATGTACTAGACTACGACAAAAAAAATCGTAACGATTTTGAGTCATGACGTCATTTCGTAACGATTTTGTGGTAGGGACTGTAAGTAAACACGCCTCAAGGCTTTTCATCCAATTTTGTCCGATTCCATTTTCGTAGATTTCTCATCTTTCGGGAAAACCGAAAACTACCGGTATATATACGCGTTATGTTAACAAATTTCCAGTGTTTTCATACTTTTTGGGATTTGATTAAGTTCGATTTATGATTATTTTAGCAAAAGCCGTACTCCATTATGTTAACAAAATTCCATAATGTTAACATTTTTTGGAGTTTGATGGTGTTAAGTTAACACTGTTAACATAACGCGCTAGTGGTTGTACATCAAACCAGAAAACATGGGAAAATTTATGGTTAACTACGGGGGTGGGCGTGGAAAATGTTTTTTTCTATAAATAAGAAAAATTAGCAGATTGGATTTCAAATACGGATAACTGCGTAGGGTGCCTGATAATTGCGTAGGCGTAAGCGGGATAAGGGGAAAATAATATTTTCAGAATATGCAAATAAAGTGCCTTGTAACAGCAAGAGCGGGGAATTTGCGTCATACCAAATTGCAAAATAACTGCCCGATAACTGCGGGCAAACCTGCCTGATAACTGCCCACCGGGTGTATAATAATAAACAAATTAATAAAATATAATTTATATGATCATAATTGTCATACTATCCCTTTGTTCGTAACATACCCAATTGGATTCGTAATTGTGTAATGAATGTTCCATGTATCTTCGTACCGATAAATATACCAGTCTTTTCCCTCAGCGCCGTCTATGTGTTTATAAATTGGCCAATGTTCACCAAAATGCTCATTTGAGCCGTCTCGGATGTAACTTCCACAGGGAAGTCCCATCAATATATTACCACACAGAGACCCTATGACTTCGACTCGGCCACACATCGTTGGCTAAGAACGTGGTTCGCTCTAACCAATAATGTTGGCAGTTGTTTTATACCAATTATTTTTGAGTTTTATTACCACTGATACTACACCACTTGCGCCTTTATGTTTCCTTCAAATTGTTCGAAAAACCGGAAACGTAAAGGTACCGTCGGGAACATAAGGGCGCAATGCTTAGGCAAAAATCTATTGTTGAAAAGCGTTCTTGATTTGTGAAATTGCGAACCGCTAAACGGAAATGTTGTAGTTGTTGTGGTTGTTGTTGTGCCTTCCGGATTACACTGCGGATATGTTTGGTCTTCGTCGTCTCCATTTGGGCAGTCTATGGTCGGTGGTAGCCGAATTCGTACAATTCAGAATTGTCTGAAGCCAGTTTTATTTTAAATTGGGTACCACCCTTTGGTCCAGTCATAGCAACGCGATTTCCAAAACCACTCTTCGGGCTCGCCGGTACATTTCAGCATATGCCGCTCATGAGCTCGCCCGTCATAAGAATCAATTTTTTGCCCGGAGCACGATTCGCAATCATATAATTTACATATTTGGTAAACATCCATTGATGATGCGCCAAAATACTGACAATGGCCTCAGTAAATTTCTGTTAACTCTCAGGGGAAGGACTTTTTGATAACCCGTAGTGGAAAATTCTGTGCACGTATGCACACATTTAAAAATTCACAATAATTCTGCTAAAACTGGTAAATCCAAGTTGTAGAGCTCGTCAAACTTAGTCGATCTGATTATTAAGAAATTGATTTGGGCCACCAGGGCCCCCTAAAGAGCTGTTTGAAATATCCAACCTACGCAAAAAATACCGCCAATGGAATTTTCTCGAAAAGTTGAGGGTGGTCAGTAATATTGCACACACTTCTCCCTGCGAGTTAAGCTTGAAAAAATCGAAAGATCCATTCTATTTATTCGAGAACAAAAATATAGAAAAACATACAGTATTATCTATTTAGGCCACTAGACTGACGAGCGACAGGGACCCCGGTATCAACCCCATTGTTGTCCACTTCTGTAATTGTCGGTTTTCCATTACTTGAATATGCGTAACCAAGATACTGCATTACAGAGTCCCGATCATAATTCGTATCTTGATCTACCCACTGTTCCAATGTCATTTTCTTGAATTGGCAAAAATTGGGATTTTCAACAAACTCATGGGTTATAACTAGTGGTGCACCCAAATCCTAAGTTCCAGATCTATAGGTTATTGGGATCCCGCGATAGCAAATTAGGTGCACCCCTAATTATAAGAATTTAGTCCTTTTTTCATTACCCCTACCATTACTTAACTCTCAGGGGAAGGAAATTTTGGGAACCCGTAACATATTAGTGAATGCGTGTTTATATACACACACTTAAACAATTCTCAATAATTCGCAATAATTCAAAAAACTGGTAAAGCCAAGTTGTAGAACTTTTCAAACTACGTTAATCTGACTATTCAGAAATCGATTTGGGCCACCAAGGCCCCCTAGAGAGCTGTTTGAAATCTCCAACCTACGCAAAAATACCGTCTATTGAATTTTCTCGGAAAGTTGAGGGGTGTCAGCAATACCGGTTTTGCCCTACGGGTCTCCATATGCCTTAAATCGACGAAAAAACAAGTTGTGTGTCTATGTACACGCACTTCCCTCTGGGAGTTAAGGTACTCTTATTTGGCAGTGTCAGATATATATATACATGTGTATTGAAATGTAGCTTAGTAATTCAAGGTGTTTTAACACTTGAAAGGTAAGAAAAGAAGAGAAAAATCCCAAGCTGAGTTTATCGGGATTAATATTTTCTTGGTGCACTTTCACATAACCATCTCGATCGGGCCGCGACTGTTCATGAATGAAGCCTAATGTATGCATTGTTTCATGATGAATGGTATTCTGCCCAAGGCAAAACTTGCCAATTGAAACCTTATTGTAATTGTTTCTGCCGACAGCACTTAAGCATGGGTTTAACAAGTATGAAGCGGGGTACGTTCAAGATGGCGGTTTGAGTATACAACTCGAAAGGGCTCGATTCGGGCATGGTATATTGGTAGATTGACCTCTTTATGTTGCTCATTGTTGCTGTCTAGCGCCAAAACTGGCTGCCATATTCTTATTTTGTTAGAACAGTTGGATTCGGGTGGAAAAACGACCTCGAAACGATTGATTTTTCGAACATAAAAAAATTCTGACCCCACGGAAAAGTGGGAGCGCTTCAATTGGTACTGAATTTTTTTTTTGGTACCGAAGCTTCTTTTGGTACTGAAGCTTCTTTTGGTACTAATGCTTTTTTTGGTACTAAAACTTCTTCTGGTACTGAAGCTTCCTTTTGTACTAAAGCTTCTTTTGATACTGAGTCAGTACCAGAAGAAGCATTGGTCCAAAAGAAGTCTTGGTACCAAAAGAAGTTTTAGTACCAAAAGAAGCATTGGTACCGAAAGAAGCATTGTACCAAAAGAAGCTTCAGTATGAAAAAGAAGTTTTAGTACCAAAAAAATCATTGACACCAAAAGAAGCTTCAGTACCAAAAAGAAGTTTTAGTACCAAAAGAAGCATTGATACCAAAAGAAGCATTGATACCAAAACAAGCTTCAGTACCAAAAGAAGGTCCAGTACCAAAAGAAATTCAATACCAATTGAAGCGCTCCCCCGGAAAAGTCTGAAATCTCTCATTTTTTGTTGGCTCCTAATTAAATTTCCTCAAATTGAAGAAAAGCGAACAAATGCTCAACCCAACCTGAAACATCCGCTGCCTTTGTGATATCTAATAATCCCCTCATCAGAATGTTTATCTTCGTCATAGACCTGTCGAAAACTCAAACATGTTTGCTCCTCCAGTACTTTGATAGCATCGGTGATTTTTTGCTGCGCATCTTCAGCTAACAAAACCATCTCATTTGAGTCGAAAAAGCCATAATTTATCAAATAACGGGTTTCTCCATTCTGCCTGAAAGGCATATTGTCCCATTTTTTGTGCCGCCAGATTGCCCTGGGGGTTATACATGGATTTTGAAAAGGTTTTGCCTCTTTTTGACAAAAAAAAANGTCCCAATTGCTAGAAATTATTACTCCGGCATATCATTCAAACTTATTTTTTTTTGTCAAAAAGAGCTCAAGGCCAAAAAGTAGCTCTTTTTTCATTTTAGAAACTTTAAAAATAGAACGAGTAAACTGCGTTGTATAATTTTCTAGAATTTAAACAACGGCAACTATTTGGTTTTGACATCCAATATTGTTTTGAAAGAAAATTGAATCAGTTTACGAGAAGTTATTCGAAGATTTTATAGTCAATATAACAAAAGTTATATAAAAGCCGAGTTTTATGAAAATGAACCAGTTATTTTATCATTAAACTTATCAAAACATTTCTCAGAACTTGCTTGCTTATTATCTTAAGGATGGGCTTTACCCAACTGGCTAATTTCAAATTTTGAGAAATTTAATGAGAATCTAGCTGGTTCATTTTCATAAAACTCGGCTGTTACATGTACCTGAATCAGTCTCAAGAATTTATGATCTAGTAATTTCAAAATCAGTACTAAAACGTCGTCCAATAAGTCCTCTTCAGTGATATGCTCTTGGAGGATATTCAGACCCAGCGACCGATAGTATGCCGCACTCTTAGGAGTATATCTGATATCATCAATTAATTGTGGCTCGAAGCCCTCCGGTTGCAAAATAACGTCCCCTGTAGCACACAGTGCGAATGATAAATTCAAAAGTTTCATTTGACCACTTTTGCGGGAACGGAGAAAAAAAAATTCTCAGTCCAACAAACAGCCTTTATAAATGCTTGAAGTTGTTTATAGTGGAATGTTAAACTAATATTGTCTGATTTTTCAAAATTGTGTAACGATTTTTTTATCGGATTTCGGAGAGGGCGCGGCATGTTTTAGAATTTTACGTTTTTTCAATATTTTTTTTACAAAATTGAATAGCTGACATTTAGCTCAAGTTAGTTAACAGCTTTTTCATGAATGTTTTAATTAGTAACTTGGCTATTTGCTTTATTAAAAAGGAAGAAAAAGGTTTTCTTGTAATCATGGATGCCACTTAAATTTTATAAAATTGGTTTTCAAGCTATATACACCGAATGCGCAGTTATCGGACAATCATTGGCCCGCTCCTGCTATTATCGGGCAGGTGTGCCATTGAATAATGACAATTTGGTGTTGCGCAATTCCCCGCTCGTGCTGTTATCGGATGTTTTTTTCAATTTTCACCTATTCTGCCTACGCTTTTCGTAGTTATCAAAGGGTTATTTCGAAAATATGGAATAAACTGTGAAATGCCCTTTATTTTTCGTCAACAATTTAGCCTGTTTCAATTCACAATTATATTACTTACCACGTATTATAAATTATTATAGATAAACCGCATCATAGTTTATTGCCAAGTCTAATGCCACACTAGTACATAATTGTGTGTTCAGCGAAGGAAAAATAAAACGAGAGACGGGCAGTGAGAGGACGGGCGTTAATGTTCAGCGCAATAGAGAGTCGCGTAGGCGGAATGAAAAAAAAAATACGCTTCATTTCTCTGCCTAAAGAGATATATTTTATTTTGCACCTAGTCATTTAATTTTTCTCATATCAAAAATATATAAAAGAATATATGTCATAACAAGATAGAACAAAAAAAAACAGCGAATGAGAGCATGATTGAGTGGACGCGGAAACTGTCAAGTTGGTTTGGTACGGAACCGACTGAAATTGAAAAAAGAGAATTGACGAATTTAGCTGACCTGCCACCGCGATCCGTCGCTGATGTGGATAATTGGGTTCTAGCCGGTAAGTAAAACGATATTAATTATATAAATTTATATATATACGAGTAGGGAAAATTGAGCTGGTTGAAAACAAACGGTTTTATTTTAAGATAAGACAAGCAAAACGTGTCTTATTTCCAAGTTCAACATTGAAGCTTACAATGCCACCAATCACTCCCTTGGAATTTTCACAATTTTACATTTAAATGGCGAATTGTTTTAAATAGATAGTAAAAATATACTACCTGTATATTAACTTACAGCCATTTAATTTGACCCATTTTTCATCGTTATTTTCAATTAGTGGCGAATTGATTACAGTTCCTTATAATCAACTCTCAGGGGAAGGACTTTTTGTGAACCCGTAGGGGAAAATGTGTATTTAAACACGCGCTTAAAAAATTCACAATAATTCGCAAAAATTCAAAAAAAACTGGTAAAGCCAAGTTGTAGCTCGTCAAAGTACGTCGATCTGACTATTCAGAAAATGATTTGGGCCACCAGGGCCCCCTAGAGAGCTGTTTGAAATATCCAACCATCGCAAAAATACCGTCAGTGTAATTTTTTCGAAAAGTTGAAGGGGTCAACAATACCCGTTTTGCCTCCTTATGCCTTAAATCGACGAAAAAACAAATTGTGTGTTTATGTACACGCACTTCCCTCTGGGAGTTAACAAATTGTTATGGCTGATCATCGTCTTCTAGCCAGTGTTGTAAATCTGGGATAATTTTGCGTTGGGTTAGCGTTGGGTTGGGGGAAACTTGAAAAATATGCTTTGGGTTGGGGGCCCCAACCCAACGCCCCTACGCCTCAACGCATATTTACAACACTGCTTCTAGCTATCGGATTTAACCTTCAAACACATACTTAAAAAAGTTCCGTGAACGCGTATCCGGAAGATTGTCCGCATCATCACTTTTTGTATTTTTACGTACGTAACTTTTCACTACAAGCAAATCGATGGACCTGATTTGAACGAGCATACTCTCGAAAGCTCTGCGACAACCCTTGAACACGTTTTTTTTTCGATTTGACCAAAAAACAGAATTTCACAAACTTTTAACCTGGTGACGTACGGGGTTCATTTTTTGCAGACTAGTGGCCCACTAGTAGTGGGCCGTTGGTTTTTCGTAAAACCATCCGATCCGATGTACTTTTTTTCTTTCTGCATCTAATCGTGCCAAAAATCGTATTATGTTTAAGGAGGGGCCTTACTCAACTAAAACATCAAGTTGTAGGGGTGTATATACTTTATTGGTCCGTATCGTATTTTCAAGTTCAAGGCCCCTTATTATGTAATGATGCGAAGACCAATCATCGGCTTCAATTAATTCGAAAAAAAATCGATAAATCTTATTTCTGGGAGCTCGTCACATGCATTACACTCAAAAAGGTACTTACTCGCTAATTCTTGCGAGCTCAATTATTTGACACGGAAAAGACTGCTAATGGTTAAAATCTAAATAAAACCTTTCACCGTTCATAATCAATGTTCCAACTTGAAAGATCTAAGTCTAACTGTACCGGGAAAAGCTATTCGTAAACGGTTTATGAAAAAGTCGAACATTGTAAATTTGATAAATTTGTTTTTTATCTGGCCCTTAGTTTTAATCTAGGTGAAAAGAAGAGTACCCGCGGTCTCAGAGTTTGTGAATACCAGTACGGGTATCAAAAATCGTAAAACGTATTATGGCATAGCAGCAATAGAATCAACGTTGTTTGAAAATGACATGTTATTAATTTTTTGCAGTTTGCGTTGATCGCAAGGAAATTGCTTGTATGCCACAACTTATTATTTTGTAAATTTATAAAAAAAATCGAAATTTTTGCGTAGGCTGACATGACCTGAATTTTTTTTCTGATTCAGTTAAATTAGGCCTCAAATGAAAGCTCTTGATTCGTTGATCACGAATATGTACGGTATGTATGTTTGAACTCCAACTCACGAAAATTTGGGCACGTTTAAAAATCATAGATTTTTCCGTTGGCATCCTAGTGGGTATAAAAAGGATAAACGATTTGAAAAGAAAATTATTAGCAAATAATAAGTCCCAATCATACGTGTCAAACTGTAAATACTGGAGTTTTATGTTCATATGTAATTTCCTGCGTTTTATTATCATGTCCTTTAAGATCACGACATAAGTGTCTCCAATTTGTGTCTTTTCTTCCGTGTTTCTTACTTGGGTGGTAGGCAAAATCTTGCCATAATTAATGACTCAGATTTTCGACTGTTTTTACAAAAATCGTTCCTATTTGAATATCTCGTCCGTATATACGCGTATTGAGTATAAGGATTGTAATTATAAAAAAATCCCTTAAGCTTTTTCATAAGTTGAAAAAAAATAAGAAATGGACAGGTCAAATTTTCGAAAACAAAGTGTTTTGGCCATTGTACTCAGAATCAAAAAGTAGAATATAGACACCAAGGTCAGTTTCGTGCCAAGTTCAACGGGTCACGTGATAAATTAAGATAAAGGCATGGTTTTTGGCCGAACGAAAAATACGATATCTAGGGGTTAAATAATTTTTTTTCACTTTTTTGTTTTTGAGTACAATGGCCAAAACAGTTTTTTGTTTTCGAAAATTTGACTTGTCCATTTCTTCTTTTTTTCAACTGAGAAAAAAATTCTTTAAAGCTTTTACATTACAAAAAAAATCCAATTCCTTTCGAACATCTTTTTTTTTTATTTTCCTACAAGACCCCTTTGCTTGTATAATTAATTTTCAATTGTATTTGGGTAGCTAATTTATTTTTCCCTCCTTGGTGAATTTGAATTCACAAAATTAATTAAGAATTAAAATAAATTCATGCATGAAAAAAAATGGCGTAATGAAAGAAAATACTATAAATATGCGAGCTTGTGGGGATAAAACTTGGATTCCACTAGCTTATGTATATATTCAGAATTATATCTACATTATCATATTGACCTTGACCTGCGCCAAAAACAAAGTCTGGTAATATATTTACGTGCCATGAAGTGACACCTGTCATGAAAAAGTCAACCAAACCGCCAGGCAATGGTCATTAAGCTTGACCAGTGAAGTAATTTTACATTCTCAATGTTTTTTTTTGTTCTTCTATTTCGTTTAATAATTTTCTTCATAAAATGTCACCCCTTGACAGATGTTCACTAAGACGAATGAGCCTCTTCTAGCTGGGCCCCAGATTCTGGGACCGCAATGAGTATTTTTCCATTAACTCGCAGGTGGAGTGTGTGCATATATACACACGACTTGGTTTTTGGTCGAATTGGTATTGCTGACCCCCTCAACTTATCCATCAAATTCCATTGGTGGTATTGTTTTGCGTAGGTTGGATATTTCAAACAGCTCTCTAGGGGGCCTTGGTGGCCCAAATCAATTTCTTAATAGTCAGATCGACATAGTTTGACGAGTTCTACAACTTGGCTTTACCAGTTTTACCAAAATTATTGCGAATTATTGTGAATTTGAAGTGTGTGCATACGTGAACACAATTTCCCCCTACGGGTTATCAAAAAATCCTTCCCCCAGAGAGTTAAATATTAAAACCGATATGTACATTTTGTAGTAAAAATGATAGTGTATTTTATTTTTCGGCTTAATTCTCGGATTCAGAACAATGACATTTGACTCTGTCAAGATATCGGATTTTTGTCAAGATATGAGCAATTCAACTGTATTATGTGAACATAATTGAAAATACACTTTTGTCGTTAGTAAACCGATAAATTTTATTTCAGCACAGCTTTCAAGAATGGCATACATTCGCGATGATGAACTTCATCAAATCTACCTGCGACATCTAGATGGGGAAAATAATTGTTTACAGAAACCGGATGAAAAGTGTTCAACAAAAGATGCAAAACAATTCAAGTATCACGAGATTTACGACACATTCCACAAATTTGAACCCTCGAGAAGCGTCTCGGATGACGAGCTGTTTTATTCCGCCGATGAGGACAGGATTTGAATCGCATGAAATATCTGAGTTTCGTACTGTATTGTAATCGATAACCATGTGCGCCCTTATCTTTCTAACAGTGAGAGATAAAGGTGGATGTTTTAAGCGTTTTGAAAGATATTATCTTTCATCGTTAAACGAAATCTACAGAAAATATGGGAGTTTTTTCGGGGTTGAAAATGCGCGTATTACCAGTCCCATAACTGGTAATACTCGCATTTTCATCCCCGATTCGCGGGGCTTTTCTGTCCTGTGATTGGTTTCACGCGCATTATCAGCCCCGCTTCGCGGGGCTTCTCTGTCATGGAACAAGCGTAAATCACCGACTTTTCAAATAACAATGAACACAAATGAACGAAAAAGTTGTTTTCAAGCTAAAAAACGAATAAATGTTAACAAAAAATGTCGTTATATCTAAAAAATAGTACCAGGACCCCTTAAGTGGCGCGTTTTTGGGCCGATTTTTTGTGTCACTTACGGAAGTCGGGACGTTATATACATAAATTCAAGTTTTTGAAATCCAAGCACCTAAAATCACGTCAAACTGTGAAAAATAAATGGTCATTCAAGTTTTGAATATACCGTATGATTTTATATAATGCTCTAATAGGCGCATCTCCCAACCAGAAGTCATGATAAATCACATGAACTGAAATGATATTTAATACATGCTAATAATCCCAATAAATCATTACAATGCTGCGGCATCGCATTTAATTAGGGCAATAATCACGTAAATGATGGGAATTTCTTTCTAAGATAATGTTAATGCTTAATTAATATTGATGGGCATTACGATGTAAAATATTGGATGAAAATGATAAAGCGCGAGTACTTTAAAAGCGAACCGAAAACCTACGTAAATATGAAAAAAAATGAATGACTGGAGGCAATCTTGTTATTATTTTTGATATTTAAAAGATACATAATGTCTCTTTGCGGTATCTTTTTTGTTGATTCGAGTGATGCCGTAAACAGCGCTTATTTGTTTGCGTAGGTTCGGTTCGCTTTTAAAGTACTCGCGCTTCACGAACCGTGTGGAATCCAACCGGTCATCAGGCTGAATTAGAACATGAAATAAGAGGCCAGTGACTGATTGTAAATTCATAAATATCAAATCTTAGACGGATCCGGAATTTCGGGCTACCCCTAATAAGATAATTGAGAATTTTTTTCATAACAGCGGATGTTCGATACATACGGTAGAAGTCTACAATAAGCCACTGACATCTTTGCATTTTCAACATAGAAATTTTTAAGCATTTTTACCAGGGAAATAAATATTTTCTCCCGAGATTGACCTTCTTTTAGACTTTACTTCTGTTTTTACAGAATTGGGTGGATTTTTTGGGTACAATTTTTTGTCAAGTCCACTTAAAGTTTTCTGCCGACGAGACCCCACGTAGTCCCAGTATACGAAGTTCGGCAACTTCAACCGACAGTCAACCAAAAGGTGCCCCACGAAGTCCGCTTACCTCCCAGGGGACCACCGACGACGAACGACATCCGACACTTGATCGAGCTGGACATTTTAATCGACAACTATCTTCCGGTTCAAATAGAAGCTTATCACCTGTTCTCAATCAGCATGTTCTCAAGCTCGGGTTAGCCAAAAAAAGTGTTTGTTGTACCATCATGTGGGCGACAAGAGACAGTTTATTCTTAACTCCCAGGGAGAAGTGTTTGTATATAGACACACAACTTGTTTTTTCGTCGATTTAAGGCACATGGAGGCCCCGTAGGGCAAAACGGGTATTGCTGACCCCCCCCTCAACTTTTCGAGAAAATTCAATTCACGGTTTTTTTTGCGTAGGTTGGAGATTTCAAACAGCTCTCTAGGGGCACTGGTGGCCGAAATCAATTTCTGAATAGTCAGATCGAAGAAGTTTGACGAGCTCTACAACTTTTTAAATGTGTATATATAAACACACATTTCCCCCTGCGGGTTCCCAAAAACTCCTTCCTCCGAGAGTTAAAATTAAAATTTTGTTGTAATAATTTCGCTCATTTTTGACATAAATGTCGAGCCCTGACTTAAGTCCCGGTTTGGTTCAACACGTGTTCGATCGCGCCACGGTAATAACAGTTCAATAACCATTCCAGACGAAACAACATTTTATCATTTTGTGCGGAATTCCCATTCAAATACGGAAGTTTACATCGGAAATCTAGAAAACAAACTGTTTATTGCATGGCGAGGGACGCAGTTGACAGCCGAAGATGGCGTCGATATGGGCGATCTGAAGCAAGATTTAAAATGTCTTCCAGGTTCGCGAATGAATAGTATAGTCGACATTTGATTTTCAAACTTACCTGTTTTCCAATGTTTCCAGATTATTAACACGTTTCGGTGATTTTTTTAATAGTTCAATTTTGAACAATAATTGCATATACCGGTTAAAAATCAGCCGAACGTTTCTAGTATACCGTGTCGGCATATTTTAAGATGATATAAAGACCAATTTTCACGTTGTTATTTAGAACTGGGGTACCCTCCTTTCTCCCCACTATATAAATGAGGCATTTATGTGGAAATATGTGAGAACGAGGCCAGCGCGTGTTCTACACAGGGTGCGCCGGTATTTTTCACAAAACAAAAAAATTGAAAAATAGTGAAACATAAGGGCCCGAGCGGGAAAAAGTGTAACATAACGGCGTATGGCTTAACATATAAAGATATGTATTAGGGTAAAATATTTTCTCAAAAAAGTGAAACATTACAGCACGGGCGAACAAAAATAAAACATAACGGCGCACCCTGTGTATAACATTATATATGCCACATGATTTTATATCTTACCTTTATAAAGGCTAAGAAAAGGTAATATAACACATACATCAGAGCGCCATTATGTTACAAAACCAAATCAAAAAAGTGTAACAAATCGGAAAATTTTAACATAACGGCGCAGTGCGTACACGATTTCGCTGGAAAACGCCTAAAAATCAAAAATCGTAACATAACGGAACGAAGGGGGAAAATATTGCACAATACGTGTTTTTTTTTGCACAAATTGTAACATAACGGAAAATGGTGATTACGTAACTCAAAGGTTTTGCGAAATACGCGTTTTTTGTACAAATTGTAACATAACGGCGTAGGCAAAAACGCCAGAAAATTTTTTGCTAGAAAATTGTAACATAACGGGAGGAACCTAACGGCGCACCTGGTGTAGTTGGTAAGAGCGTTTGGTTAAATAAACCTCGATAAGTTTTGGTCCAAAAAGTTGTAAGATAAATCAATCTTGATAGGATACCTGGTGACAAGATTACCGGACATTTTTAATGTGTGTATAATATAATTTTTAACTAGGCTCGGTCAGTTGGATTCGGTCAGAGGATTGTGATGAACAAGTATCCGTCCATAGCGGTTTTATTGGGCAGTATAATTCAGTACGGGATGACGTTTGGGAAATTGTTAATGAGCGATTCGAAAAATTCCCAAATACACGGGAACTCTTCATTTGTGGACACTCAATGGGAGGTGCCCTGACAAAGCTATGCACGCTGGATTTTTCGTACTACAAGTCTCGACTGTATCATCCCGACATTAAAAGTTAGTTAAATTTTGGTGCACCAAAATTCTTAAGGGAGTTAGGGCCCTACGTCAGGTCAAAAAAATTGACATAACAAAATTCAATAAACCTATCACCTTTTGTTCTTGTTAATTAATTTAGTACAGGGTTTATCGTGTACGGCTTTTTCATTTTGTTTTTTGGATTCAAATTATAAAAAGGAATTTATTTAATTTCAAAGCAAAAAAAGGTCGTTTTCGTGTTTTGCAAAACTGACTTAGTTCTTATAGTCAGACTATGGGAGTTTTAGTCTTTGTAGTACAGGGAGGGTTGGTTATAAGGTCAGCCATTTGTGCCGTTATAAGATCAAGCCAGTTTTTGTGCACTATTAGGTCAAGTCACTTTTTTCAGGCAGTAAGCTCATGTCAGTTTTTTTTTCAATAGCATGCTTTTTGAGAAAAAATCTTTAAAATCATGTCTTTTTACGTTTTTTTGGATGAAGACCTCCCCCGCTGGGACATTTTTTTTACACTATTTTTCTAAAAAATCATGTCTTTTTGAACTTTTTCCCAGCAGTAAGGTCTTATTGTGGAAAAAAATTTCTGGTTGGTTATAAAGTGAAGTCAGTTTTTTCAAAGTGTATTGAGGTCAAGTCAGTTTTTAGACCTTCACCTTATAACTAACCCCCCGTAATTATGATTTTTTCCGTTTTTATACATTTGATTGAAAATACTTGTATGTGTCAATAATTAAAATGAATTAATTATATCTCTAAATGAACGAAAACACCAGTAAGAATGGTTCATTAAAAACAATGTCAAAACTTGTGAGCTTTCCATGGCAAGATGTTTTTCTCATACAGGCTGAGGTAATATAGATGCTAAGCTGTTTTTGGTTCGCGAGTGCGCTGAACGAATATAAGTCACCAAAAAAACGGCTCAGCATCAATATTGCCTCACCCTGTTCAAGGCGTCCCTTATTCAACAGATTCTTATTTGACGTAATCGACCCTCATTATAGCCAATTCTTTGTACATAATGTGTTTTCTTAGTTTCTTCATATCCACTGGCGTCCCCCCGAATAGGCAATCAAGGCTTTTGTTCCTTATTTTCACAAAATGTGGTACACTGTGACCGTATTGTACTGGAACATGACGTCATTCCCCTCATTCCGCCCATGTACAAACATGTTGGTCGCGAAATTCGCCTGAAATCAAATCACGTGAGCGCCCTTAACATGTTTCGAACACATCATTACTCAACATACCTTCAAACAATTGTTGATTATCGACGATTGGCGTTTGCCTTTAACATCAAAGAAAAGCCGAAAGAATCGACTAACGTCAAGTCGGCGAATATAATCAAAGTGGGGTCACGCGAGGTCAATAACACAAACTCACCTGACGTCGATTCGGTTAAGAAAGGGTTTTTGAAAGGGTGGTATGTTCAAACTGATGCCAAATGGGGTTATTTTTTGACCTTGAACTTCAAAAATGGGTCCAATAAATTTGGGTCCTATAATTTTTGGGTCTTTTAGTTTTTGGGCGTCCTATAATTTTTGGGAAATTCAGTTTGAACCGCCCAATTATAGGATAAGGTTTTTACATGAACTTGTCCAAAGATCGAAATTTCCGTCATAAATTGTTTTACATATACTTTCAAAATCTTCTCTAAATATTGCATTCCAGAACCCTCTTTTTAGGAAAAAGTCGACAAAATAAAAGCGAACGAAAGCATCGACCAACAGATTTGCAAAATAAAAATATGAAATTAAACTACTGTGCTCAATGAATTATGGGTTAAGCAGGGGTGAAAATGTGAATAATTATTTTGCTAGTACAAAGCATTATTTTAATTGATTTGTTAATGCACGGATGAAAATTAAACAAATAATAATCAACGTTAATGTTATAACGCGTTACGGCTTTTTTAGCTACGATAATTCCTTTCAAATAATTCCGAAATGAAAGTAAAACTAAAAAAAATACCCGGTTTATTCATGAAATTCAGTTTTCACGGAAATCATTTTCTCAGTTATAGATTTATATAAATTAACCGAATAAAAGTTAAGTTACTTGAACGGTAAAATCATATTATACCACATTTTCATTCCTGTCCGCTGAATTCATCTGTATAAATCACTGCCAGTTGTCTTTTGAGAAAAATTAAAGTGAAGAAAATTATTCTGTTAATGTTTAGATCAAAAAGCAACCCACGGAGCAATTTACCAGCTAACTATTTCTATGTTCATATACAGGGCGTACGCCCAACAAAGGATACCTCTACAAAGAACGGAATGCTTTATCTGGACGTTTTCCGACCGTTTAATAATAATATGACACCCTCCTTGATAGACTATGATGAAGAGTCTATTCTCCCTATATGGACGACGTTTTCGATAAGGAAAAAATTGGCAACCACTTTTTTGTCTTTGGCTGTTCGATTATCCTTATAAGGACGCTTTTTAGCAGATCATTTTCTCTTCAAGTTGTGTCCAATTTAAATTAGGTACATGTTTGATATTTTATCTGGAATTTCTCATCCCTTTGGTCGATGGGCGGTTCCGGGAGGGTCGACCATCGACCGCCCATTAGAAATTGACTTGCGAGCATCGAGCGGCCATCGACATAATTTTTTTTTTGTCGGTGGAGTTTTGTACTCCTTTATTAGCATAAGATTTAGATAGGTATGGTACGGAAAATTTTTATATGTACCTTCCTTGGAATCCAAGGCTTGAATCTAGACTTGAAAGTGGTTAAAAGTATAATTTCCTTTCTCTTATATGGACCCAAAGTATGAGTTGAAAGGGCATGCCTGTTAACACCACACCCTTTGTATTAAAACCCTAATGCTGAGAAGCTCAAATGATACGCGAGGGTACTAACGGAATATGTCAAATGTTCCGTCGCATATTATTATCAGAATAAAAACTTGTTTGGACCCAGCATTTAACCAACTCGTAAAAATCAATATCAAATCGTTTGGAGTCGTTCTCAAGAGTCCTTTGGACCAACAGTATAATCTATAAGTTATAGGCATTCACTCTTACTGAAAATGACTGAAGAGACCTTCCTTGGTGAGAAAATGTTTTTCGAACTTTTCGTTTTAACAAAGATTTATAACTCGTACTTTTTAGATGAGAAAGTAATGCAAGGACGCAAGATTGAGGAAACAGAATCAATAACTAGAGAAGAAAAGTGCGGGAAAGCTGAAAAGTTCAATCTCAGCCAACACCAACACTCAATGATTAAACGAGTACCCGTATGCTTGACTTTTTGTGCATATTGACTCAATTTTATGACAAAAAATTAGGGTAAATGATTTCTTGATTGTGAAATTTTTGAATGAATCACTCAATATTTTTTCACACAAATTATTTGCGTGAAGTTAGACGTCTAAGCTATTTCGGACCTGACATAGGGTTGTGTATAAAAAATGTACTTGTTCGCATTGAATAGTTAATATCTTATTGTATAATTGGGTATCACACGACTGGTCGGCGGTCTCCATTGGTACAAAACTCGACTGGTACCAATTCCGGCAATACGGTCGGCGGTCTCTACTGGCACACTACAGCGGCTGGTACCAAATTCGACTGGAATCGGGTACTAGTCGTTGTAGTGTACCAATCGCCTTTTGGTACCAATCGAGACCGCCGACCAGTTGGCGGAAAAGGGCGAGACCTGAATAGGTCGACTTCGAGGTTTTCAGTTTTGGACTGTTCGGGTTTTCCGCCTTTTCAGGTTTCGATCATTTTAGGTTTGCATCCTTTTATGTCATTTTCGACCTTTTCGGTTTCGACCTTTTCACGGCTTCGACCTTTTCTGCATTCGACCAAATCCGACTGCGCCTGTTATACCCGTATTATTTGTATTTGATTCATGAGCGAAAACATATTTTTTGTTGTCGTTATGAAAGTTCCGCAGTAAACGCCCCTTGTTGTCCCTCGAAATATTTCGGTGTATCGCTGATTCATCATAGGAAACGTATTACCCAATTTCACTTGCTCTCAACTCCTATATGATATAGGCTATATCTCAACTCCTAAGGGTCTAAAGTGGATTTAATTCGTTGACCAACGCATCCTAACAACGTTTCCAACACTGCTGTAGAGGAACAAACATGCGAATTTGTACAAAACGCCCTTCTGTCCATCTAAAGCTGGATCTAAGGCAGAACCCGAGTCGATTGCTATCCGAGATGTTGACAATGAAAAAAAGAAAGAAAAAAAGTTTTTTACGATAAATAAAAAATTGTTATAGATTTCGCAAGCAGCAACAGATATCTTGGGTTTTGTAATGAAAATGAAGATAATGACCCTCTCATGCGACGACCATCTCTTAAGAGGGTATTGAAATTAGAACGGAATTCAAATTATTTGCTGTCCGTACCAAGATTCCGATGTTACCAATACAGACGTAGCGCCCGTATCTCCACACCCCATACCTTGACCCAATTACCACATATGACTTATATAGTTAGTGTTCCCCTATCATCGGGAATTTTTATACCTAGAAAATTTTCCTCAGCATACACCCACTGCACAGTAAATGAACACCCACTGCACCGTTAAAAGGCGGGATTTGCGACAAAAAAACTCGCCTGATAACTTGGTAGGGCGCTTGAAAACTGTGCAGAGCGTGGACGGAATAGGGAAAAAATGCTAAACAATTACCTTATAATATCACGAGGGGGAAATTTGGTCATATTTGAGAGCAATTCGAAGGTAACCTGATAATATCCCACCTGATAACTGTATTACCTCTTTTTATAACTTTGCCGTGGTTGTACCGCTCGAAATAACTGAAAGCCCAATTTCGAAATGTGCGAAAAAAAACACTTGGAGGCGACCTAGAGCGAGGCCAATAATGTCAATCACGCTTCGCCAAACTCTCCTTGACTCGCGTTTTTTCTCTGATTTTGTTTCATGGATATCACTTTTTGCGTACAATTATTATCAAACTATTATTTCGCCAAAGTTCTAAGGTTACAAAATGAGCGCGGTGATATTTAATATCATGCGTGTGGGCGTCTCACAAACTATTGTTTCGTGAAGCGTACCCTAGAGCACGTGTCGACAATGATTAATAACCGCGAAATTCACCAAAAAATTCCGCCTTTTTCCTCAAATGAAATTGTCTATTATTCTGACATTATTCATGACATCTTTTGTAAAATCGAATGTGGCTTCCTTCCGATAGCACTTCATTATTTTCTTCCCTCCGTCGAAAATGAAATAAAGACATGAATTTGTTGCCGATTGTATTAACGCTAGTACAGCCGTTGGCTGAACCGTTAGCTAATGCGGGTGACAACGGCGTTTCAGCGACAGCAAAAGAAAAAAAAAATAGGAAAGAGTTGCCAGACAAAATGAAAAGAACCGACAAGACAACGATGTGAAAAAACTAAAGCTGGAATTACGAAACAGGCCCGTTGTCGACCCAAAGTTGACGCGAAATCACAAGATGGAAATTGCGCATGTGGCCGAAGATAATTTTGATGGTGGAGTGAAACTTATGTATTAGTGTCTCGCTCTAGGTTTCCTCCAAGTGTTTTATTCGCACATCATTATGAAATTGGGCTTTCAGTTATTTCGAGCGGTATATGCGACTCACAAAGGTTTTAAATTATTTATTGAGGTAGTCAAAAATCACTGCTGCAATATCTCGTCAGAAATCTAAAATCCCATAAGATAATGTCAAGATATGGGCAATACTAAGGCTCGGTCCAATTAGCTTGCTCCAAGCCCAAAAAAATCAGCTTGCCTTAACTCGTTACGACGCTTTCGGCGGCCCGAACCGAACCGAGCAAAATAGCCACCTGTCTACGTAACTTAACAAAACTGTTCAAAAAAGGTGTTAAGTTACGTCCAGTTTGTTTCGTTAGCTGGAAAACTTTTTAACAACTGTTAAGTTACGTCAATTTAGGCTTTTTGTACAAAACGTTGTCCAACGTTTTGAAATAAAACTTAAAAAAAAAAGACATTGAGATAAATTTTATTTTGTTAAAATACGTGATTTTTGTTAAGTTACGTGGGTAGTACGTAGGCGGAAACGTTGCTGCGAGAAAACTGTTACGTGGTTTTCGTTAGGTTACGTCCATTTTGTTAAGTTACGTGGTGTTAAGTTACGTAGACAGGTGGTGTAACTGAACTTAATTGAGTCTGAACAATTTGAGGACTCAAAAACCGACTCAAAAAGCAAGTTATGTCGGACTCTGGGCAAAACAAGTGTAGTTTGTACTCATGGTGTATGTAGAGAAAGTATGATCATGTATATACTGTATATACATGATATAATATACATGTATTGCGTTTTGTGATTAAGCATTACAAATGCTCTTATTATCTCTTTTATGTTTCAATACTCGCAAAAAGTGAAAATCCGTGACTAAGTAAGTGTCTCAACCCAATTTTGTTTGTCCGGACGTTTTTAAAGTACTATTAAGTACTCTCATTGTACTTAATTGGCCGAGGAGACCGAATTCAGGAACAAATTTCGACTTGTTTGGGGTGCAGAAAAGATCCAGACAACATCCAAAGCGATAATCAAAAATAATCAAAAGTCATCCAACATATTAAAAAACGTCTTGTACACTTCGACCCTTTGTGTAGTTTCAAAACATTTGTTCGTAATAATTTGATTTACAACAAGATACAATTTTTATGCTTTCAAATTATAGTTTATTGATTTATGCGACAGATTCCAGACAACCATCATATGTCCCAATTATGTTTATTTTATAACAAGTTTGACATTACGTGCTAAACCAAAATTTGTAATCGTTATTTTTTAACTTTTCAACCACAAGTGATGATTAAGACCGTTTTTCGTTAATACGATAAATATTGAAGCTATGAATTAAATTAAAAATAAACCATCAAATTCTACACGCCTGAAAACCATATTGGCAAATTTTCAGCGAAATATGAGTACTTTGA
>SCLG01000047.1:786830-806923 GCA_004367875.1 Oikopleura albicans
CACGATAAGGGCCACCTTGGCCCGCTTTCGCCTAACAAGGGCCACTTTCTCATGATAAGGGCCACTTGTTGACGAAAAAAGTTTTTTTCTCATAATAAGGGCCAAAATAGGCATTTTTGCCCCAGAAATGGGCATTTATCTCTCATAATAGGGGCCATTATCACTGAAAACATTTTTTTACTCATAATAGGGGCCAAAATGCGGTGTGAAGAAGGTGGCCTTTTTATGAGAGAATTGAATATTTGTCTGATAGTCTGGCAAAGTTATTATCAAAATTATTGTTATGCCCGTAGGAGCTAATCTGGAAGATTTCTTTAGTAGAGACTCTGCCGTAGAGTCTCTGTACAAAAGAACCCTATCTAAGCCTACCGCAGACTGTGGTCTTTGGTGACGAACCCCTGACCAAAATCGATCAATCAAAAATGCTACAGAGTATAACTTTATAAGGGAATGTTCTCGGCTGAATAAATGCGTCAACGCGACCAATATAATAAATGTTACTTTTGAGGTTTGTCACCTTCTGACGCTCACCAAAAAACATTTTAAATCACAAAAGTTTTAAAGAGTATGGCACTATTTTTAAAGCTTTTCGAGACGCAGAAATAAAATATAAAAATAAAGATACCAAAAAAAATGTTGCTTTTGCAGGATTCTATTTACCCTCAAACTTATTATGTCGATGACCTTGCCGCTTGGGTTCTTAAGACTATGATTTTTGTGGAAAATGAAATAGTAAATATCTAAAAAACGTCATTATATTAATATTTGACGCTTATTTTGACATACAAGTTTTATTTTAATCATTTTTAGACTTTGTATCGTCTGACAGAAGTTAGAGATCAGGCCCTTGCAAAAGTGAATTTCGTCGAAGACTCTAATCGTAAGTTGACCGTAATTTTATCTTTGAATCACCGTTTTGAAACGGTATCCACCCAAATCAAAACGGGGGTGTGCGTCACTTGGACAGAGTTCCCACTTGGACAATAGCTGACTAGGGTGTTCGCGCAATTTACCAAGTCGAAGAAACGAAATTTCCCACTTGGCCAAACCTCTTCCCACGAAATTTTTCCGAACGAAATTTTTCCAAACGAAATTTCCCACTTGGACAAACTTTGTCCTACTTAGACAAACTTTTTCCGACTTGGACAAACTTTTTCCCATTTGGATAAACGTTTACCCAGATGGCGAAAAGCTTTGGAAACTTAGGGCTAGGGTTTTCCAAGAGGGAAAACCTTTGTTCAAGTGGGAAAACTTTTGTCCAAGGGTCTAAACGTTTGTCCAAGTGGGAAAACTTTTGTCTAAGAGGTAAATCTGTCCAAGTGATGCACACGGTGTGCAGCACACCGTTTTGATATCACCGTTTTGTTCCAGGTAAAACCCAAAGGGAACGAAAACCATGAAGTAATCGATTACAAAGTAAGAGCAAAATGAACGGAATTACAGCACGGTTACCCTGATTTTCGCTTCACGCTGGTTTATTTAAACACTAACGGCGCGCCGCACTCGCACTGCAGTGCACAGCAGCGAGTTTAATTTACTCTTTTTTTCTTTTTTTCCTTTCAAGGGAGAATTATGTTTTAGTGCGTAGATGCGCATTGTTTGAAATGCATGGATTCTCTTTCAACTCTAAACTGGCCAATAGAAAGTCTCCATTTGAAGCACCTGATAAACAAGAATTGAGAGTTGTCAGACTTGCCCGGGTCTTTATTATTATTTTTGTGACAGTTTTATCAAATGGCAGTTAATAATTATGTGAACTTCAGAGAACTATTTTTTTTTTGAAATACAGCTGAATATATGACAATGCTAAAGACCAATATGAGAAAAAAANTTTGTTGTACTTTTTATGTTTTCAAACTCAAAAATTCTTTAACTATTAAGCCGAACATTTAACATTTATATGGAAGCTACAATGTGACATTGTCAATGTCACTTGGGAGTTAATTCGTTTTTTAGAACTGATAAAAATGTAATAAATATTAAAAAAGTGTTAAGTCAATTGCAAACTGTTAAGTCAAATGGGTAGTGCGTAGGCGGAAATGCTGAAAAAAAAGACAAAAAAAAAAGACAAAAAAAAGACAAAAAAAGTGTTAAGTCAATTGCAAACTGTTAAGCCAAATGGTGTTAAGTCAGATGGTTAGGTGGTGTATATTTTCTTGGACACAATCCCAGACTAAGTTGTTTTTTGTAGCTCTGCATACTGTGTTTAATTATTGTGAGCCTATGAGGCCTATTTATTTAAAAATTGTTTTTGCCATATTTTCGAGGTCAAAAAGTTAGTAAGAAAAAGTGTGAGAATAATTAATAAAAGGTCCGAGGCAAGCTCTAAAATTTTTTTCGAAGATGAATTTTTTTTTTGTTTGATTTTCGAAAAATTCTAGAGCCCTCTACAGACATTTTATGCGTTTCATTTTTACACTTTTTTTACTAACTTCTTGAGCTCTACAATATGGCGAAGACAATTTTTTTTAATAAATAGGCCATATAGGCCCACAATAATTAAATACAGTATGCTCAGCAAACAACAAAAGAAACTTAGTCCGGGATTGTGTCCAAGAATATGGGGCAAATTTGCGGTATTGCTGCGTCAGACTCGCAATTTTGACTAAGGAGGAAAAATTACGTTGGATAGGATGGATTTCAGAAAAAAAAATTCTGACCTCGCACAGAAGTCCCAAATTTTGAGCTAGTTTCTTCGGACCGTTCATGAAAAAAAAAACAGAAATTGCCAAAGAGTGAAACCGAGTCACGGATTTAACGAGAAAATGTCTCTTCCGTGATTCGGAGATCAAATCCCGAAAACGGAGAAATAAATATCGGTTTTTTAAGAACGAATTATGAAAGACATTAGTCACCTGGAAAAGGAGGGAAATGATATTCGACAAGAACTTCAAAATACCATTGACGAAAAAGCTGAGTTACAAAAACAAATGGAAGAGGAGCGGTTGTTGGGAATCGAGTTAAAAAACAAGATACTTAATCACCGGGCTGCCCGCAATTCAAATCTTTCCTAGCAGTTTTTCTTTTCTGTTTTCAAACATAATTTATGTATTTTATCGTGTAAATTAACAGAACAAGGTGACATATGTTTACAAACTTGCCTTTTTTCTATTTTGTATACTTGTAACGTCATATTTTAAAGAAATCGGAAATAAAATTGAGACTTTTCAGACTTTTGCGCACGGAAAAAAATAGAATTCTCTGAAACTCACATATATTATGCAGTTTGATGCGTAGATTACGTTGGTGAAATAAAAATACTTGACCTTTGACGTCACGTGACGTCAGAAATTGGTTCACTAAGGTACGAGAAAAGTCAAAAAGTCAATTTTTAGTGATTTTTGACAAGCGCTGCACCAGAAGTGGTAAGTCCGATGTTCAAAAGGGCTCCATCAGTACATCCGCCAAAATGTCATCAACAACGTCGCATAAAAAANTGAAGGGACCTTTTTGGCCTTTTCGGCCTCGAAAATGCTCTCTAGCGCCAAAACGTGTCTCCTCTTTCAAATTTTTTATTTCGCCAACGTAATCTACGCATCAAACTGCATCATATATGTGAGTTTCAGAGAATTGTATTTTTTTCCGTGCGCAAAAATCTGAGAAGTCTCATTCATGAATCAATTTGTATTTTGCTTAACCTTTGAACACACTATTCACTGTTTCAGCTGATAAAAGTATAGCTGCCCTAATAGGGCAGCCCTATACTGTATAAGGCTATACTAATTTAAATTTAAACATTTTTGTTATAAGATAAGATACGTTGTTTTTTGAGAGAAAAAGACGCTAGCTTTTTCAAAAAAATAGCCGGGCGTGAAAAAAGTCAAAAATTTTAGCTGAAAATAGGGTCGCATAATTAATGGAGCCCCGCGGGTAGTGCAATAGTTCATAAATGGCGAAATATAACTTGATACATAAAATATGTTTATCATAAATACACTGCTTAGGATTTATTAGACCACTTTCGCCTTCCAAAACCGGCCTGATAAACCCTCAGGCGGCCTGAGAAAGGATGTAGACAGAATCTGCTAAACAAGGTGGCCTGGTACGGGCACGAGTCGAAATTGCGTAATACCAATTCTCAAACTTCCCAAAATTTATTGTGGTCAAAAACCTGAACTTCAATTAACGTAATCAAAACATATGAACACTTTTTAAATACTTCTAATATTCAAGTTGTATACATAAAATGGATTAAGGCTGAATTTGGGACGCAATTACCAAAATAAAAAAACAGGTGGCCATGGAAGAGGTCATCTCATTTTACATTGACGTGATTGGTTAGACGTGAACCAAATTAAATGTTCGCGTATTGAAAAATACGTCTACCTCTTCTAAGGCCGCCTCTTTTTTGTATTTCGTCAATTGCGTCCCAAATTCGGCCTTACTCGATGTTATTTAGAATAAGATTTATTATTTTAAATTTTTTTTCGGGAATGTTAGGAAACCGCATCTAGGTCTTTAAGCATTCTTCCGTACCCCTTCAACAATCCACGCAGCAATTGCGTTTCCTTCAGGCGTTCTCTGCTAGTCTTAATTGTTTCTAAATTTTCGAGCATAACCGGTGTATTTTTCACTTACCAGTTCTCTGTCAGAATTATTCAATTTATTGTAAGAATTTTTGATCATTGATTCCCAGCCTAAATATCGCTTAACAGGCATAGGATCGGAAATGACAACGGTCGACATCACAAAAAGCGGTATAATTTGCCCGAATAACATTACTATAAAATTATTATTATTTTACAACAAGTGTAACCCGAGCCCCAAGGCAATTACATATTTTTTCTAGATAAGTGCGAAATTAATAAGTACTATCAAGGCGACAAGCTCAAAGCCAAGCGGGTCAGTATTGGTCATTGTCATGCCTTGATTTGTAGTAGTAATCAAATTGTATTACACCTCTTGGGGGTTTATGTGCCCATTTCGCGACCTGAAAAGCGGGCACATAAACCGAAATTTGGCACATAAACCAAAATTCGGCACATAAACCCGCAAGCGTAGGCGGAAAACTTTGCTGAAATTTTTTGAGCCGATAAACCGACTGTCGGGCTCGTTCTAGATGTGTATCGAAATTCCGTGCATAAACTGTACATATCACATGTTTTTGTGAAGCGTAAAATTACTGAACTTAATTCGAAATGGCAAAAAAAAAATTGATTTATCACTTGTTGGTTGATATAAAAAACAGATTTAAGTCATTATCCCCATGATTGAAATGACTCATGTAACGTAAAAATGACTCAGTGGTCACATAAACCCTCATGCGTGGGCGGGATTCCTGTAAAACTTTTTCTCAAAAACTGGGCACATAAACCATCCATCGGGGCTTAGTGGGCACATTAACCCTCAAGGAGTGTACTGTATTACTTCTATGCAATAATAAACTTATGACGATTAGTGATAATCTTTTATCATTTCTACAAAAACAGAAGCAAACAATTTTCAAAATATTACTTACTGTAGTTCGGTTAACTCTTTCTGACCGATGATGACACTTATGTCGACGAGCAGACTTCTTCAAACATTTGCATATTGGGTTTTCTAATTAAGTTTAAAACACACTACTGCATTCAGGTAGCAATTGCTATTAATATAAAACTTCATTTAGTCAATATATTGACTTTCTGTCAACGAAAATACTAGTGTAGGTACATATTTTGGAATATTGGACATATACTGGTTTTGACATTTACCTAATCGGAACTTATTGTGCCTCTATCGTCAAGAATAGAATGAGTGTGTCTAAATCGTTATTATAAATCGGAGTTCACAAAACGGCATCTCTTAACTTCCACAGGGTTCACAGATGTCCACACTCAAAAATAATTCTTGTCTGACAAGGTATGAAAAATCACTTGTATTTCGGAAAAAGAAATTCAATTACACCGGCCCACATCAAATTAATACATATGTAGGGTCTTTTGTGAAGAAACGGTCCTCAACAGGCATATATCCTTTTTCCGCTAATAGTGGACGTTCATTGCCCCTACCTCATTCTAAAAAGTGAGAAAATGATGTAGCGGCAAAGAACGTCCATTTTTAGCGGAAAAAGGATATAGCTAGCTACCCATTTTCACTTAATTTCTAAATAAAAAGAGAACGGCTTGCGATAATAAAAAACGGACAACGGATTTGAAATCAAAAATAAAACATTATATGGAAGAAGAAAAAAATTTTAGAAAAATGTTTTGACGTTTGGGTCCGTGGAGGACAAGGGTTAAAGTTGAAAATCACCCTAGTAAGGGAAGGAAAGCAGGGCTTCAAAATAAAATCAAAATCAAAAAAAAAATTCGTTCATTGTTAGAGCAAATTGGGTAGTTAGCTACCCCAGATGCGCATGGCTGTTAATATGAGTCGGAAGTTTAAGTTCACTTCATTTGAGTTCACTTCAGAGACGACATAAATGCAATTTTGTGCAAAGAATAAGTTTATTTGTTGAACAGATTTCACTAAAAGTAGAAATTTTACCCAATTTCGGCACAGAACTCTGGCCGAACATAATTGCCCAATTCAACCTTTGCACCCAAGGCCAAATATGTTTTTCGTGATAAATAGATATTAAAACAATTTTAATCCCTCTATTGCATTCGATCTGAAGGCGGTTTCGGTTTCGAGGATTTGTATTATTTACGATTAGTATCCTCTTCTATCAAAAGTAGTAATTTTTTTTTGAAAAATTTTTTAACAAAAGTTGTTTTTTGAAGTTGCGACATCATTCAAAATAAATCGTGATGTCGCTATAAATAATAAGTATGTGTTTTTAAACACGTCTTTTTAAAATGACTTTTAGAGTCACTTAGGCATAAATAAAGCGCAAAAAAAATATACAAATGAAATGTGTAAGGCAGGAATGGACATAAGGCACAATGAAAATAATAATTTAGTAATAAGTTTCCTTTTCGATCCAGCCCTCGGGGCTTCGTCTCATGAGGAATCGTCTGGTTTCGTCATAAACGAAAATGATCAGGGAAAATGGCATTGGTACAAACCACCAGTACCATTCGATTGGGTACATCCTTAACATGGCGTCGGTACCAGGAGTGTAAGCCAAAAATGCCGCCAAAAGCGTCTCTTCGAATAAACCGGCAATCAGCACATTATTATGCATACCCTGTTCTAGAATCGACAAACGACGCGTTTTACAAATCACCACATCGGCCCTACAATTTTTTGTTAAATTTTTTTTTTACAAAGAGAAGTAACGCTTAAATAAATTAACCTTTGAAGACAGATTTACCACAGTTCCGTGAACACATTATTTGGAATTTTGTCCACACAATCATTAGAAGTGTTTTAACCTACGTTATTCTTCAATATGAGCAAATCGATGGTCTTGAATCAAATAAACATGTTCTCGAAAGCTCTTCGACCACCCTTGGACACTTTTTGGTCGATTTGACCACAAAAAACACAAATTCACAAACAGTTAACCCTGTTAAGGTCTGGGCTTTGTTTTTTGCGGGCTAGTGGGTCGTTAAGTACTCAACAGTTTTGAAAATGACAGAAAAAAAATGTGCGTGAAAACTAATTATTGCAAATTACCTCTTTTTTCAGGTTTCCTTGCCCCAATAAATGACTAATTAATATTAATTACGGAAATATTTTTTTTATTTTTATCTTCTTTTCGAGTTCGTAATCGATTCATCTATGTTGGTTTTCACTGCCGTTATATTTAAGATGAAAACATCAAAAAATATGTTCTATGTGCTTGTTTGGACAAAATTCCAAGTTGATTGAAAATTCCAAAGTTGATATTTTCCGATCACTTATTGAGAAAGTAAATATTGAACTTACCATTGAACAATAACGATGGCGGTAAAGAACATTGTATGGCAAGTGTACTCGACAATTTTCCGCTGAGCATAAGTCCATTCTTGGCCGTAAGAGTCCTCCAGATTTTGATTATATTTTGCGTCCCATAACTGACGAATATTCAACAGATCGCCTGGTAGAAACCCGTTTTCCGCCATAATAACAAAATAACAGACGAAACCGGTCAAGGCTTGAATCATACCAATCTGCCCATAGGCCATTGAAATCAACCTTGGAATAAAAATTGGAATAAAAAGGGCAATTATAAATACAGCGCAATATCCCTTATGTGCTTAAAGTAGACGTTCATTGCCGCTACCTCATTCGCTCATTTTTCTAAGTTTATCTGACCCCAATATTTAACTAGAAAAGTGAACAAATGAGGTAGCGGCGATGAACGTCTACTTTAAGCGGAAAAAGGATATGATGTAATTTGTCGACAAATGCGTAATTATTCAAAAGTACCTTTCGTTGACGAGTTTGTCTGCGAATTTATCACGAGGTGCTCTTTTCATAATATCAGATTCGGCGGATTCGTAGGCCAATGAGATAGCGGGTAGCAAATCTGTACCCAAATCAATGCACAAAATTGTGACAGTACCTAACGGCAGGGGCACCGAAAAACAAATGAAAACCAAAAATGGCGAAATTTCCGGAATGTTTGAGGTGAGGGTGTAGGCGATCGACTTTTTAAGATTGTCGAAAATAAGTCGACCTTCTTCAACACCAGTCACAATCGACGCAAAATTATCATCGAGCAAAATCATGTCAGCGGCTTGTTTTGAGACATCGGAACCCGCAATACCCATAGCAACACCAATATCCGCCTATTTAAGGGTGCCGTTTATAATTCTAGAATATACATTTGAAATTGTATTTTACGTTTTGATTCACCACTTATCTTAACACAGGTCATCTTACCACTTTTACCCTCAAGTTGTACATTTTCAAATAATGGTATTAATGCCGTTTCTAATTTATTTCCAAAACTGGGTTCTGTTACCACGTAGACACGTTAAGCGGTAAGATAACTCGTTAGAGGGCATTTTATGTTGATCGAAAATTTCTTTTGTCCATTGGACTTTAAGTAAATTATTTTGTTCAAATTTCGGTCCTCTTTTTAAACTCCCAGGGGGAAGTGCGTGAATATAGACACACAACTTGTTTTTTCGTCGATTTAAGGAATATGGAGGCCCCGTATGGAGGCCCCTCAACTTTTCGAGAAAATTCGATTGACGGTGTTTTTTATGCGTAGATTGGAGATTTTAATTTACACGCATTTCCCCCCTACGGGTTCCCAAAAACTCTTCCCCCTGAGATTTAATACAGAATAATAAAAAGTTGACGAATAAAACGATCGACGTAGTTTGACGTGCTCTACAGCTTGGCTTTAGTAGTTTTTTTGAATTATTGCGATTTTTTTTAGTGTGTATATAGACACGCATTTCCCCCTACGGGTTCCCAACAACCCCTTCCCCCTGAGATTTAAGTCCTAATGTGAGTCATTCAAATTATGTCAATCCCTTTTTAAAGGCACTTTTCAGTCAAAATATCAAAACCACCAGAAATGAACTTCTCCGAGTACCACAAAGACTAGTGGGGTACCATATTTTTAAAATATATTTTTTCTTAAACGGCGCCTTTTTGAGTGCGGGTGAGTCATTAACTCCGTCTCCCGTTACCGCTACAATTTGTCCCTGACGTTGACAGCCGTCGACAATCATCAGTTTTTGTTGCGGAGAGGTTCGTGCGAATACAATTTCCGAGTGATTTGCCAAAATTTTATCCAAATCTGATTCGTCCATTTCGCGCAAATCGGAACCATGTACTACAGCTGCATTGACCAGTTTTGGGTCAACTTTTGACACGTCTATTCCTTGCTCTGTCGCGATTTCCTCTTTTGTCTTGTTTCCATCTGAAATGATACCGACTGATCGGGCTATGGCCTTTGCAGTAATTGGATGATCACCGGTGACCATAATAACTGTAATCGGGGCTAATAATTGTTCGCTTTATTCATGTACACACAAATTACTTTTGCAGGGTGAGGTAATATAGATGCTTAGCCGTTTTTTGATCACTTATATTCGCTCAGCGCACTCGCGAACCAAAAACGGCTTAGCCTCTATATTACCTCACCCTGTATGTGTTGAGAAAGAATTTTCGTCTAAATAATTAGCCCTGACTTTGATACCAGCGGATCGACATTTTGCAACAGCGTCCGGCACAGCCGCCCGTGGAGGATCAATCATAGCCATTAATCCGACAAAAACGAGTCCTTCGTCGCCCTTTTTGAGGTCACCTGACGGGAAATTCATTTCTTCAGTATCATATTCAAATCCTCGGTGAAATTTTGCGGGGTCCAGGGGCAAATGGGCAAAACCCAAAACACGCTCGCCCATACCGCCAAGGGTTGCATAGGCAGTGTCGAATTTTTTCGTATGCTCTTCGGTGAGCTCAACGGTACCTTCCTGAGTCAAAATTTTTGTACACCGAGAAAGGATTCGCTCGGGCGCACCCTTTATTTGAGTTCGAAATTTTTTTATGTGCATCTTTTTCGAATTGAATCCTACGTGACAATTTATCTGTAATATTTTTATTTCGAGCTAAACACGGGGCACTTAAGGAAGGGACGGCACTTAAGAAGGGGAAGGCGTATATGCTTCAACCTACCTGTATATCAATATAAACAAAAACAAAACATCACATTTCAGGAAACTTTTAAACAAACAAAGATCTTACACCACCTGTCTACGGAAGTTAACAAAACAATGTTTAAAAAAGGGTGATAACTTACATGAACTTTTTAAACTCCCATTTATGTTGTTAACATTAGATATCAAAAATAGAAAAAACTGTAACCTTTATTGAATTTAGGTTTTAAGCAAAATAGACACATCTAGTCATTTTCACTAACTTCGTTAACTTCCGTGAAATGTATCAATTTAAATAGTGTTAACTTCCGCTGGTAGGTGGTGTTTTAATTATAAGAGAGTTTTGTTAAAAACTTATTTCGTCGAAAAATCGAGTTTTATTTCGAAGCCAGCCCTTCATAACGAGCAAAGATTGTTCCGAATTTTCCATTTGATGAATTGAAAGCTGCCATTTGTTTGTCGAGTTAAATGGAATTTCGGTGACTTTTGGATTTTTCTCGCGAATCTGCGTCACCGAGCCCATCATTAACTCGCAACATTTCAAGAGGGCGCTTTCAGAAGCATCACCAGCGGTTTCACGTTTCAAAATTGGTCCAGTTTCGCCGGCCAGAAAGACGGCTCGGTTACAGAGGGCCGCAATTCGCCCCAAACAGCGCCATGTTTCGTCATCCTTGTACGTTACCACGTCCGTAGCACTCTAGTACTTGGGCTCAATAAACGAACTCTGGTACATGTAATATAAAAACTTCTAACTGTACTATGTGATGATTTCAGTTTCCTGACCGCCTAACTTTTTTATCGCTCAACCGAGATAAAGAAATATTTAGATATCAAAATACCAAAGTTTAGATTTTTTATATACACAGGATATGCCCTCAACCGTCTGGCCCCGGGTTAACAGTCCACTTTTGAGCTATTTTTTCAGAGCTAACGCCTACACGGTGTGTCCTTAACCGCCCAGTTTCCATTAACCGTCCGTTTTTCAGTAAATTATTTTGAATATTTTCTCTTTGTTTCTCAAAAATTTGTGTCATATAGCAATATCATCACTTTTTCAAAGGTTAATTGAGTCAAAAAGTATGAAAAAAAAAAAACAATATTGATGTGTTAAGAAATCGGCCTTATCTTAACAGTCATAGAAAAGAGTCACGTGTTATAAGAGAGCAAGTTCTCATATTAAAATGGCTATTTGTCGTTTACCGTTCAGTTTCGATTTTTTTTTCATTTCCCCTAAAAAAATCCCCTACGCATTCGGCCCTTAACCGTCCGGAACAGGGTTTACCGTCCAGTTTTGAAAAAAAAATAGTGGACGGTTAAAGGAATAACCTGTGTATTTGAAAAATATCTTAAAATTTAAATATCTAACTTAAGTATTAGAATCATTTTAAGTATTAATTAATAATTTTTTTCAATTTTTGAGCCTGACCTGATCTTCAGTGGTATCAGCTTCTTGGATGGCTTCATTAAACCACATGTGGGCAACGGTCATCCGGTTCTGTGTTAAAGTACCGGTTTTATCCGAGCAAATGGTCGATGTGGATCCGAGTGTCTCAACAGCTTCCAAATTTTTGACGAGACAATTCTTTTTCGCCATTCGTTTGGCGGTTAAGGTCAGACACACGGTGACGGTGGCCAAAAGACCCTCGGGCACATTTGCGACAATGATACCGATGAGGAAAATAACGGCTTCGAGCCAATGATAGCCGAGTACAAACGCCAAAATGAAAAATGTTACCCCAAGGAAAACGGCCACACCGGTAATGATGTGAATGAAATGCTCAATTTCTTGGGCAATAGGCGTATCGCCAGAGTCCACTATGCCACGGTTCTAGATTCAGTAAAAATTGCGGTTCCATTGTAAAGAATAAACGGAGGGCTACAAACTGACGGGCAAAAAAAATATGAGGGGATAGAACTGCATTCGGGGATTCCAAAAGTGAGTCTAAAAATTTTCCTGGACCACTGGTTTTTGCGATACCGGTCGGTTTAATTTTGGTTTTAATTTTTGCTAATTATGTAGGTCCTCAAAACGCTCCAAAACTTACTACACTACCTAAAAAGTCGAAACTCAATCTAAAAACTCAAAATAGTAAGTAACAAAGTATTTGTAGGACCATGAAATTTGATCCAAGACCCCAACCCTACAAATTATTAGTCTCTGGGTGGTTTAAATCATATGTTATTTGCGTACGCGTTGTGTTTTATCGATTGAGCAAAAATTCGGCGAAAATAATATTTTAACCAAAACTAAACCGACCGGTTTCTCTGAAACCAGCAACTTAACGTGGCTCGTCGTAATGAGAAAAAAGTCGCTCGTAGTGTGTTCTATCGATTAAGCAAAAATTTGGCGATGATATTTAACCGACCGGTTACTCGAAAACCAGTGGTCCAAAAGTTTTTTTATACACTTTTGTGGGATCCCTGAGAGCAGGGTTTTTTTTATTTTTTTTTGCCCGCCAGTTCGATTTCTCCGAATAAACTTGATTTATACAGCTCCATGTAATGTTATGAAAAAAAACAATACCTAAAAAACTAACCAGCTATATAATCTTGAACCTTGACCTGTAGATGCTAGTGCCGCAATACGTCCCATGATAGTATTATCACCGCAGCGCACGACCACACCCCGTCCGGATCCCTCAACGCAATTTGTGGAGAAGAATGCAATATTTTTAGCCTCGAGGGCTTGAGTACCAGGTTCACAGCTTTCGCCATCTCGTGCCTGGGGTTCAGATTCTCCGGTTAGGGACGAGTTGTCAACCTTCATACTAGCCGAAGAAAAAATTCTCAAATCCGCCGGAATCCTGTCGCCACCCTTTACATCAACAATATCCCCAAGCACCAATTCGCGCGCCGAGATTTGTTTTTTCTCGCCATTGCGCAAAACGAGTGCCTGTTGGGGCACCATTTTAGCAAACGAGTCCATAATTTTTGATGATTTCGCCTCCTGGCAATATTGAAACACGCCGGTAACAATAACGACGACGGCCAGAACGATGCCTGAAGTGATTAAATTGATGGATTTTTATTTTCAAGCTTTTTTTTTTTGATGTGACTGGAATATGTGTCAATCATGCGTGTTGTACGTTAATGACCTATTTAGAGTTTTGTATAAAAAACATTAGTTAACTTTTGACGTGATCTTGAAAAAACAATGTAGAAATCATTTCGAAGTTTATTAGGACTAAAATCGTGAGAATAAGTTTAATGTTGTTTTGCGATATAATCACAAAATTCAAATTTAGTTTACAGTCGCTACCTAATTTACTTTTTTTGGAGAAAACGTTTTAAGGGTTGCCAAAATTGACAAACGGCGCGCGGCGTTTGAATTTTCCAAAAAAATGTTATTTTTTACTTTTTTTTCGAATACCGCGGTATACCGATACCCTCCAGATTTACTTGCAAATTGGCGCTTGTTAAAAATCCCACTTTTATTGCAATAACGACGTTGTATAAATTTGGAGTTAATCGTGATTGAAATATAATTTATGAAATTTAAATATTTAAGAATCGGAATACTCTGAATAACGATATGCGGCATATCATATGCCCTATAACTTATAGGCTATAAGCACCGAACCGTCGTCTAATCCCCCCAAAAATCACAAGAAATTTTCATTTTCATTATTTATTGCTAATTATATTCTTGACTCCAATATCGCCGCACCCCTTAAGTACGCTTACTCCAATAAAGGACGCTCATTCAAAATCAAGAGTGACCCTTACGTAGAGGACTTACCCAAATACAAGTTGTCCTTAACAGGATCATCCGCATTTTCTCCGGCAAATTCCATTCCGTACGCGAAAAAACAGAGTATGGATCCAGTCCATAAAAGGGTCGAAAATCCACCAAACAAGTTTTTGCAAAATTTTATCCATTCTGGAGTTGTTTTTGGTGGACTGAGTTCGTTGTAGCCGTGAATCGCACGTAACTGAATATCCGGTAAAGCAATTATTTTACAACTCAATATGCTTAAAAGGTGTTAAATAAAGGTATCACACGACTGGTTTGCGGTCTTCATTGGTACCAAACGGCGACTGGGACACTACAGCGACTGGTACCCGATTCCAGTCGAATTTGGTACTAGTCGCTGTAGTGTACCAGCAGACCGTGAAATTTTGGTACCAGTTTTTTTTTCGAGCGGGTAAAATCGGATCATGCGGGTAATTTCGGTGTCAGTTTAGGTACTACCTGTTTTGTGGTGTAACCACACCATCTGTCACTATTTATTTTGTGGTGTAACCGGAAAATCTGGTACTATTTTAAGTACTACAGCGACTGGTACCCGATTCCAGTCGAATTTGGTGCCAGTCGCCGTTTGGTACCAATGGAGACCACAGACCAGTCGTGTGATACCCGTTCAATTTATAGTTGCTGAGAATACTGATCTAGAAAAATACCGAGACGATTAGCTTGAAGTCGTTAAAGTTAATCGTCTGATAACCATAAAAACATAAATCAACATATTTTTGCTGTCTGAAACAAATAAAGAAAAAGAATTCCGTTACTCTTGGACAGGGTTCCGGGGATCTCGACACACTATGAAGAAAAAAAATAAGGAATAGAGAGGTCAAATTTTCGAAAAAAAAACTGTTTTGGCCAAAATGTTCGCCTCAAAAAGTTAGCTTATAATATTTTTGGAAAATCAAGGCCAAGTTCAACGGGTCACGTGATAAATTAGGATAAAGGCATGGTTTTCGACCAAACGAAAAACACTGTATCTAGGGGTTAATTGATTTTTTTCCACTTTTTATGCGTTTTTTGAGATAATCATAAACAAATCTAAAATTCGCATGAAAATTATCACCGTAGGCCCTCCAAAACTCCTATGGGAGAATCGTATGGAAATCTCCTGATTTTCACTCAATTACGTTAAAATTGATATAATATCAAAATGTACCAAACGGGGAAGTTGACACAAAACGAAAAAACGATGACGATGTTTTTGTATGGGGCGCTGTGCCAGTGTGTCGAGTTCCCGCGTCACTCATGGACGCTCATACCAGACTTTTTTATAAAATAGAAATAAACCGGAAGAACTCGTCACGGTATTTTCCCGTCAATTGTATTCGGGGCTAAAACACCGCGATTATAAACAGACGTCTTCTTGAGAGTAAAATCTGATATGACCATCCACGATTTGAATTGACGTGAAAAAANCCAGTCGAATTTGGTGCCAGTCGCCGTTTGGTACCAATGGAGACCACAGACCAGTCGTGTGATACCCGTTCAATTTATAGTTGCTGAGAATACTGATCTAGAAAAATACCGAGACGATTAGCTTGAAGTCGTTAAAGTTAATCGTCTGATAACCATAAAAACATAAATCAACATATTTTTGCTGTCTGAAACAAATATAGAAAAATAATTCCGTTGCTCTTGGACGGGGTTCCGGTGATCTCGACACACTTTATAAAGGATCTTGACACACTATATCAAAATGTATCAAACGGGGAACTTGACACAAAACAAAAAACGAAATGACGATGTTTTTGTATGGGGCGCTGTGCCAGTGTGTCGAGTTCCCGCGTCACTCTTGGACGCTCATACCAGACTTTTTTACAAAATAGAAATAAACCGGAAGAACTCGTCACGGTATTTTCCCGTCAATTGTATTCGGGGCTAAAACACCGCGATTATAAACAAACGTCTTCTTAAGTAAGTCCTCTAAAGTAAAATCTGATATGACTATCCACGATTTGAATTGACGTGAAAAAATTACGAACCTCTTCAACTTTTCCGTCAGACAAACCAGCGGTCAGACTAGTACTGTATTTTGCGGCAACTTGCTCTATTGGGCTCACGTGCTCATCCAAATCAACCTCTTTCCGAAGGTCTTTATCATCATCGTTTGCCTTACCCATTCTAGAAAAAAAATAGAGATGAACAAAATTAGTGCTTAATTCAGAAATTTTTACAACACGTTTTTATGTAACTTCCAGGGGTCACTTAGTCCTAATTTTGACTAAACGCCCTAAATGGACTAAAAATAATAATTTTCATTATTTAAACTGGGCTTTATGAAAAATCGCTGAAACACGGGTCTAGTAGTTAATTGTATGAGAAAAAAATATAAAACATAAAACGGAACTGATATTTTTGCGTCGTAACATGGTCACAAAGGCGTCTAGTCCAAATTTGGACTAAGTGATCCCTACGGATTATACGCCACTTGTGACTCTTGAGAGTTAAATCTTAAAAACACTTGAATCAAAACACATTTGAATGGAGAATTGTAAAAAGTTTGTAAAAAGTTTGGGCCATTACTGAATCACAGTCAGAAAATCCAACAACTCACAGAATACACAAAAAATGAATAAAAATCGCGAGGAAAAATCACGGCGTGGTTGAAAAACTGAATTAAATTACCAAAATGTGGTTTTGGTGTGATTGAAGAACCACAAAAAATCACACTAAGGAAAAATCACACTGTGATTGTGATCGTAACTGTCAGTCTGGGATTTTGACTCAAAACATTTGGGGTGTGATTTCGATTCTTTTTTGTATGTGTTTTTTCATAAGCCAAAAAGCCAATTCATTTTTGTTTTTTATCCCAATTTCAGAAAATCTCTAAATCTCGTAGCGCTCGAATGAAAGGCCGCTTCTCAATAGTACCCGCTGTAAATGGCGTAATTTAAAAGTTTTATTTCGCTCTAACTCTCCTTCACGTGTTTTTTCAAGCATAAAACAACAAAAAAATCTTCTTTTTTTTTTCTCTAAATCAAGCCGAACAATAAAATATTTGTGTTGATTTGTGAAATGGTCGGGGAATGTCCCGATGCTCGTTTAAAATGAAACCGCCCAGAAAGTGATCTGATTTACCACTGCTCCCGGCGCGGTCAATATTGTTGACTCTAGTACACAAAGGTTTATTTGGTAATTTTACTCACGTAGGAATTAGACTTATTATGCCCCTTTATTTGAGGAATTGTCAACTTGATATTGTTCTATATTAACTCGTATTTAACAAAGATTGTCTTAAAGGAGAACGTTAGATATTATTAATGGGCGTCGAATCAATTTGAGTAAGATGTGTTAAAAAATAAAAGTCGTTCGATTTTTCATAATANTTTTTGCATGTGTTTTTCCTGAGCCAAAAATCCAACAAATTTTTGTTTTTATCCCAATTTCAGAAAATCTCTAAATCTCGTAACGCGCTGAATGAAAGGCCGCTTCTCAATAGTACCCGCTGTAAATAGCGTAATTTAAAAGTTTTATTTCGCTCTCACTCTCCTTCACGTGTTTTTTCAAGCATAAAACAACAAAAAAATCTTCTTTTTTTTCTCTCTAAATCAAGCCGAACAATAAAATATTTGTGTTGAGTTGTGAAATGGTCGGGGAATGTCCCGATGCTCGTTTAAAATGAAACCGCCCAGAAAGTGATCTGATTTACCACTGCTCCCGGCGCGGTCAATATTGTTGACTCTAGTACACAAAGGTTTATTTGGTAATTTTACTCACGTAGGAATTAGACTTATTATGCCCCTTTATTTGAGGAATTGTCAACTTGATATTGTTCTATATTAACTCGTATTTAACAAAGATTGTCTTAAAGGAGAACGTTAGATATTATTAATGGGCGTCGAATCAATTTGAGTAAGATGTGTTAAAAAATAAAAGTCGTTCGATTTTTCATAATAGGTGCAAGACCTGCCACGCTTTTCAAAAGTATACCAAAAAAGGTTGAGAAACCTAAAGTTAGAATTTTTTAGACATTTTAACTGTATTTTACTCACGAAACAAGACAATTTTTTTTTGTACTGACTCTCTTTCTTACTGTATTTTTTAGACTTTTTTACTTTTTTTACAAAAAATATACCCCTACAGAAAACTGCAATGTTTACGAAATGTTAATCTTTGAAATTGTCACTACGCAACGAAAAAATAAAATTTCCACAAGTTTCAGTGAACCAGTTCTCAGTATAATTCCGTGTTATGCTTGGCTTTAAGCTAATAGCTTGGCTTACCGACGGAAGATTTTTCGCGAACGTTTATTCAATTTCATCGTTTCGAAGAGGGTTCGCGAACCGTTCAACAAAACAAAAAAAAATCACAAAAAAAAAGAAGAATCAATTTTTAGCGGAAATTTTTCTTGCTATAGTAGGAAAATTTGTCAACGGAACTGATTCACTATTTTTGTCAACGATTTTTTAGTACTTTTTTTTGATCGAAGATATTTTCGATTACCGTAGTATCCAGTATTGGAAGAGTTGGGCGTTGGAGAAATTTGGAGCGTTGGCCAACTTTTCCAACACTGGTAGTATCCTTTTTGCGAGGACTGCATATTTATCGAACATCTAGAAACCAGTGTTGGAAATGTGGACCAACGCTCAAAATTTTCCCAAATTCCAACGCAAGCGTTGGCCAATGCTCGGATTTTTTCCAACGCCCAACGCTTGAATGTTTCCCAACGATCCCAACACGGAAAAAAAATTAACCAACGCCCAACGTTCCCAACGCGTTTGTTGGGCGTTGGCCAACGCATCCAACGCCAAACAATTCCAACACGGATGCTAAACGGCTAAGTGGAAATTATTTTTAAACAAAAAAACATGTTGAAAGGGCATCTTGCTTTTACACAGCATACATACAGTATAAAATTAATTTGTAGAATTATTTGTCGCCGAGTGTGCATTCGTGGCGCTAAGTATTTCAATTTTAAAAGAATTTCTCAAAATGGAGTTATGAGTGTGGTACAAATGTTTCCCAAATTAAGCTCACGAAGACGACTAATTAACTTATAGTACACTCCCGACCTACCATTTAGTTGTGCACGACTGACTAGTTGTGTACTTTTTCAGGAAAATTTACGCGACTGCCTACTTGTGCACATTTTTCAAATCCATGTTTGATCAAATGAGTTTCCAGTTGTGCTCATTTTTGAACCAAAGTTTTGGCAAACGACCCTCGAATTGTGCACTTTATCAAACAAATTTTTTTGGTTCAATATTTTGTTTCGTTCAAAGCGTTTAACTAGATGAACATAAATGACCCAAAACCACTGGACGAAAGCGTTTTTTCCAATACGGACGCTGCTATTTTTGTGTTTCGATGACCAATAGTCTCAATACGGACGCTTCCCGTACAAATTAAAGACTTTTTCAAAGTTTTTTGAAACATTTTTGCATATGGATATTAAAATGTAGGTTTTAACTGTAAAATAGTGTCCCTACCGTCCCGTTTCCAAATGAGAGTTAAGATGATAGAAGCAAAGCAAAATTCACTAAACGAGCGATTTATTAACTCCGAAGGGACACGGGTGGGCATATAACATGTAGGGGTCACATCGTGCATATATGCACGAAATCTCGTAATGGGCTTTTTTAAGCGGCGTAAAATAGCGGAAATAATAAATTCGGGGGTATTCGAGCATAAGGAATCCAATGGTGATCATTAGAATTTTGCCAGACCTCTCCATCAATCTACAGGAAGATTTCAATAGAGTCCCTGTGAGAAGGTCTATTTTTCAAGCTAAATTTTAGGACAGAAGACGAAGTTATTTCAGAAAACCCAGAAACATGTGTCAACTCATTTTTCAAGAACTTTTTTTTGAGGATATTTTTTCGAAGGTACCCTTATGGGGATACCCCATATGAGTACTTAAATTTTCAAAAATGCTCAGATTT
>SCLG01000047.1:807018-823962 GCA_004367875.1 Oikopleura albicans
TTAAACGACGAAATTAGCGATATATTATGTGACCGATTTCGCATTTCAGCCAATATTTTCAAATTTCGAAATGCTCAAATTTAATGTACTTTATTTACATTTTTTAAATTCTTCAAAATTTGGTGATAATTTCTTTTTGTCCATTCCAATGGGTTTAAAATTTTTAAATTAAAAAACTGTTTGGTAGCGTTAAAATACCAACAAACAAAAAATAGTAAACTACTATTAGTAGCACTAATTTATGTACGCTAACCTTATGATGTCCATCATGTATTCCATCATGTCCCTAGTTTGCCTCCCCGATTACATTTAAAATTCAGCAGAATACATTCAATGTATTCTCAACAAATCAAAATCAAATATTCTATCATGTGAGCATTCAAAGAAAAGCAATTGGTCATTTTCCCACAAAACAATAACACTCAAAATCAATAGTGAAACATTTTTTTTTATCTTTTTCTGTTTTTATGATCAGACAACAAATTTTTGCAAATAATATTATTATAAAGATGCTTTTTATAACGACATTATTGCTACAATTTTATGCTGGTGTGGCTGATAATTGTTCGAGACCTAAACGAAAATCTTTTGAAGTTTTTAGAGAATGAGTTTGGACAATATCTAGAAGTTATTTTTGCATATCAAGAGAAGAAGGATGGGTAGTACCCATTGGGTTCTATCCATTGGGTAGGTAGCAAAATAGAGACTATAGACGTTATTTCCTGTAGTCTAAACTCAGTAAAGTTGGTCATACGGAAGCACGATGCACAATTACAGATATTACCCTTTTGAAAATATCACGACGATTACGGTACCACAGTTTCTCAATGCGTCATCTATTCACGATTTAATAAAATTTTATCACGCACATGATGTTCGGGCAGTCATGCCGACGACCTCGATTGATGCAAATAAGGTACTTAAGTGGCCGTATGATCCATAAAAGTTTTGTCACAAATTCATCTTTAGACATAATTTGACAAAAAAAGTAGTTCTGCTCATGAAATATATAGTCTTATAGAAGAAATATATGTATGTATTAAAACGCCAACGCACTGTGCCCTTATCTTCCAATATTTCGCTTATTTTTTTCAATGTGGGTATGAAAGATAAAGGCGTGCTAAGTGTTATAGGGTGAGTTCTTGAGGGACTGTTTGTTGATGTGAAAAGGAGCACCTGCTGGTGTGGGGAACGAGTTTGTCACCGAGCTTAACCGGACTCGTCGCATATTACCTAGTGCAATAAGTCAATAAACGCCGAGTCCCGTTCAGCTCAGTGACAAAATCGTTACCCACACCAGTAATTAAAGCACCAGAGTTCTTTAGTCTAATAATTTCTTATGCGTGAGCTTATCAAATAATTTTAAAGTTAATTTAGAGTGTCTATTCCTGTTGCTTGGAATTATTAATTCCATGTTTAAAACAATTAAAAAACGCTTGGTTAAGGTTAACTTGAAGTGAATTATACGCATCAAACACGGTCGAACAAAAAAATGATGTTCATTTGTAAACAAATTGACCGTACTACGCTTAAAAGTATTAATTTCATAATTAATAACATCGCGGTTTAACGTAAAAATACCGGAAATCTAGACAAAACCGTAAGAAAGGGTTCCTTACTCGTTCCTTATTTGGACCAATATTTTTTTCCGGATAAAAAGCGTTGCTTAATAAGCACGTTGCTCTTTAACCATCCATGATCACGCCCCTGTAATAAAGTACATTAAGCTTGAAGATGCACAGTACCGCTCAAAAATGGTTGCCCATTGGTCTAGAAGTATGAGCGATTTCTGTTACGACGGGCTTTCCTTTGATATTGAGACGCCAATGTATACCAACGAAACACGAAATGCTTATGTCGATTTAGTCCGCGAAACACGAGGGTGGTGGCCAAATTGGGTAAATGTGGAATTGGGGGAATCCAGAATTCGTAGAAAAAACTTCTACCAATTCCGAACTCTGCCAATTCTGAATTTTACCAATTTCGCCATCACCAACACGAGAGGCGTTTACAAAAATTGATCAAACAGGACTGTCTTTATCAATGGCAGTTCCATTCACGCCTGAGCCACTCGGATGTATCACAGGGACGGTATACTATACCGGTACTATACCGTACAGTCGTTACTCCAATTGTAAACGTTTTGATTGTCGAACATAGTTTATTGAGTACACCAGGCGTGTACACGGTACAGTACACCACGCTCTTTTCCTTTAATGTTTCCCGTAAATTCTATTCTGTTTCTATTTTTCAGGAAACATCATTAACTCATAGGGGTCACATTGTGACGACCGTCACAAAGCGGCCTATTCGCCTCATGTCTCATGAAAACGGGCAGAAATGAAAAATCGCTGATAGACGGGTCAAACCAAATTCCATGGAGAAAATTTTGAAACAAAAATCGGAAATTTTTTTTTCAAAAATCTTCCTGAGATGACTTTGGAGACATTTGGCTAATTTTTAATTGGTCTTATTGGATTCAGCATGTTTGAATACCCCATAAAACACTATTAGCGAAGAATTTTTTACTTTAAAAACAGTCATAACGGGGTTCTGTGACGATCGTCACAATGTGACCCCTGCGGGTTATGAGAACACATGTGACCCTTGAGAGTTAAAATGTAACTTGGGCTTTTTTCGGTCAATACAGTCCCGCAATAAAGGACGCTGTAAGCACTGGGCGGAAATGGCAAAATACTTAGATGTTGTGTTTGTGATGGGATATGATTCGCAAATTGACGTCCTTACTGCGTCTGCTAGTGCCCCCTTAAACCGTATCGAAGAGGGATTACAAGATTATATTGACTTGGGTATTGATTTGAAGAAACTTGTGCTTGGCGTTCCATGGTATAGGTATAAACAGTTTCTACTCCAATGCAAAAATATTCAGCCTAAAATAGGATCATTAACGGTTGATGATTAACCCGCAAAATATGTTCATGAAAAAAGCGCCCTCAACTCAGCCACGTTTTTGCGTAGGTTGTGCGATTTTTCTTTTGTCCATAATTTCCGAATCAATTTAGCTAGAATTAAATGTCTGAGGGGAAACTTTGGAAATAAGCAAAATAAAATCGATATATCAAAAAGGACAGTGTCCAGGACAGTATCCAAAAAGGACAGTTGTGCTTAACAGTCATGGGCATCTGGGGTAGCTAGCTACCCAATTTGCTCTAGCACGACAAATAATGAAATTTTTTTTGATTATTATTTTATTTTGAAGTCCTATTCTTCTTCTTTTACTTGGGTGATTTTCAAGCTTAACCCTTGTCCTCCACGGATCAAAACGTAAAAACAATTTTCTAAAAAAAATGTTTTTGATTTCAAATCCGTTATCCGTTTTTTATTATCACAAGCCGCTCTCTTTTTATTTAGAAATAAAGTGAAAATTGGTAGCTAGCTACCCAATATGCGCATGACTGTTAATTTTGATTGAAAGTTATGATAAATTTCGACAACCACAAACAAACGTGGACGAGTTAATCGGGCAAACACTTTTTAGCTGAAAATGCGGCCCCACTGTAGTAAACTCTCTTTCAGCTGAAAAACGCGCCTAATAGGAGTGCACGTAATGGGAGTTAGGACTATATATTCCAAACATGTAAAATAACTGCGTAGTGGGTGTGTAACAAAAGAATCAGTTGAATTGCGCTCCCAGTTAACATGTACGTTTAGTTTTGTTTTCCCATGTGAATATGTTAACCAACACCAAAGTCAAATTCCCCCTTGCCTCGTCAACTTTGCAAAAAGGCATGAAGAGGACTTAAGGTTAGTAAAAAAGATTATTAGACATAATTCGAGGATCATAAGTCATGATTCATAACCGATTTCGTCGAGAAAATATAAATCTAAATCATAAGGTGCTTTATGCGAGGACAAATCGAGCAATTATATTTTAAATATAGCAGTGATTTTCAAACGCGAAAAAAATAAATAATGTTACTACTTTTTGGTAACGTTGCTTGACAGCCTGTCTGAGGTCTATGTGACCTGTCATTGGTATCGCCAAAGGCGATTTCCTTCTTTTACAATATTTTTGTAGTACAGTCCTCTCCCTCTTAAGTGCCGCACTTAAGAAGAAATGTGCATTTCCGCTAAAACTTTTTTTTTCGCGTTTTAAAATCAGGACGATATACGATAAAATAGTTGCACCACGTTTGAAAGCGTTATCGGCCTCAAAAAATACCGTGTGTTGACCCTAAGATTAGCCCGGTTTATTACAAAATAGCATGGAAAAGGTTACAAAGATTGCCAAAAGCCCGGCACCATCAGAATCAGCATACGGTATATGTACTGAGCTGTTACGATAAAAAAACCCACGACATTGGACTTTGATAATGAATCATAATTTAAAATAATCATAATGATTTATACTTTTCTTAATGCTGGGTCTCTCTACCAATCTGCAACGAAGAGGCTTTGGATGGTATAAATTATGATAAAAAATCACATACAGTCTATTGCACCACAAAAGACGTGCCTCAAACGGGAGAGGTGACTTTTCACCAGCGCTGGTATGACACGCCTCGAACCCTTGAGGAAAAGTATTCGATGGCTTTACAGCCGGGTGGAAACGGCAAAATTTTAGTCTTTCAAATCGATGGCTGAGTGATAATGTTACTCGACTGGTAATACACCGTCTGAGGGTTTATCAGGCCACTTTACCCGCTCGTGCCCTCATCAGGCCACTTTTTTCGTAAAAGTTTTGTATTTTTTGTTTTTTTCCCACCCTACTTTACAGAAACGGATTCATGGACTGGGTATGTGGTATATGGACTCAATACCATACCCGTTAAGCAAATTTCCTACCTCAAAAGCATATTGGGACTCCATGGCATTATTTTCGAAAAAAATGGCCAGCAGGGAAGAACGGCGACTCAGCTTTACTTCCAATTCTGCGAGAGATACATATTCAAAACTATGACTCATTATTCATTCTTCACTTCGTCAAGACCATCGGGAAGACTAAGAGAGAACAAAATAAACGGTGGTGGCCTCGAAAAATCGAAAAAAACTGTTTGGGCTATTGTACTCAGAATCAAAAAGTAGATTATAGGGGTCATGGTCAGTTTTGCGCCAAGTTCAATGGATCACGTAATAATATGGCCTTTTCAGAGGCCTTGTCATTAATTCATTACGTGATCCGTTGAACTTGGCGCAAAACTGACCTTGACCCCTATAATTTACTTTTTGATTCTGAGCGACCAATGGTCAAAACAGTTTTTTTTCGATTTTTTGAGGCCACCACCGCTTATTTTTTTTCTCTCTAAGGTGGATTGTTTTTAGCTTACACTTATTTCTATAGATTTCTAAGAAAAATTGGAAAATCAAAATTCACGACGTCGCCCGATTTTCTTCAAGGCTTGGAGGGAGTGAGATTTTTTGCGCCCAGGAGTTAAAGTTAAAAATCAGGGGACTTAGTGAACTAGAAAAGAGGTTTTTCTACACTAGTCAAATTAGTGTAATCTAAAAAATCCACCTGATGTTTTCCGACTTTGAAATTTGTTTCAGTTTATAATAAAACAGATATCATTTTGAATTTATCAAAGTTTTTATTGAATTGACTGTATACGTGTATGGAAGAAATAGACGCAGCCTCATACACACGAGTACAAGGAGGAAATAGTTTCGAGAATTGACATATTGATACCAAAGATGTGGTTAAACAATTGTTGTACAGGGGGTAGTCCAAATACCTGGACGGTTTGCGATTTTCCCCTTTTTCCCGAAATTGACAGTTTGTCTAAATTTATCACAAAAAACACCGGTCGGTGTCTCACAATTAGACTACCCCTTGTATAGATGCAAAAACGGGCAGATACATTTAGGCCTTATTTTGCAACTGGAAATGGAAATACAGGGTGAGGTAATATAGATGCTAATCCGTTTTTTGGTGAGTTATATTCGCCCAGCGTACTCGGGAACCAAAAACGGCTTAGCATCTATTTTACGTCACCCTATATGGTAATTAAATTCCACTTTTATGCAACTTATTACGGTCCCTTTACCCTTTAGGCACTCTCTTTGGTTTGTCAGAATGTCGAAATGACGAATTTGTTGGATCCCAATTATGAACGCTATTTTTATAATGAAGATGACCGTAATGGAAGTAAGCACTATTTTGAGGCATGAGATGGGCCTGATTAGAAATCTGACCAATGGGTTTCCCCAATTCTTTGTCGCTACGTTGAACGAATTACAGTATGTATGAGTAAACGTGTTGTTTCACTTGGGGCCCGCCCACGCTAATTCTTCATACAAAACATGTGGAAATGCGTAGGCGTAATAAAACAATCCTAGTTTACTCATTCACACCAAGCTAAACATTTGATAACAGGATGAACCAGTATATAACAGTAGTAGTTAACAGTTCACTTTAAAATACCACGAGCACAGAAGAAAGTTTTTTTGTTTAGGAAATTGTTTTTTTATAGATATTTTTATATATTTTTTATTCTATTTTTATAAAGGGATTTTATTTTTATAAGAGGATTTTATTTTTTTCGTAAAAGATTTATAAAGAAATTATACGAATGACTACGAGGGATGTGTAAAACAAATAAACATGCCACTATACAGAGGATGCGCCTTTAACCGGCCACTTATGGACCATTTTTTTTTCAGAGATAACATTATTAAACGACTATGCAAACCCCTTAACCGCCCAGTTTTAAAAATTGTAATCTGAAATAAGTCAAAGTACACCTTTTTTGCTAAGGAGCCAGCCTACACAATGTTTACAGAATCCAGTGTGCTCCTCAATCATATATTAATACTAGCTCTGGTAGAAATTATAAAATAATGAAATTTACGAGTTTTTGTTCATAAATGCATTTTGTTGTGTCAGGGAATTGTATTTCATTATGCACAATCCGTATGACGGGTCCTTAAATGTACGCAATTTTAATTAGAATACCTAGCGATAATTCCAGTACTAAAATCAGATAAGTACTGCTTGTAGTATGTTACTGTGTTGTAATTTGTTTGTCAAGTAAAAGTAAAACGCGATAATGCACTTGGCAGCCTCTCGTGCTATCCAGGGTCGAAAACGAACGTCGTCGGCAGAACCCCAAATTTTCACAGGAGATTCATTTTGGGCCAATCAAGAATAAAAACGACAAAAAAGGAAATCGTAATTATGGTTCGTAGAATACGGGTCACTTTCGTGAAATCTAAAAATCGCCTTTTTTCATCGCGCTAAATCACCAATTTTTGACCGATAATTATCGGTTTTAAGTAATCTAGATACAATAAACCGGTTTAACAGTGTTATCAGGGTCGTTTTTGGCAAAAAAAAACGGATGGAGGTCGCACCCAAGTGATATTTAGTCTACACGGTAGACCCTGGACCAGGGCTCGGCATAATCAGTTGTCTTGCCGAGCCCTGCTCTGGACAGCCTAAATGTACAGGCTGAATCGTGTTGTTCACCTTAAGGGTGGTACGGTCGATTTGTTTACAAAATATGCAAAATAAGAAAATGATTTTTTATTTGTAAACAAACCGACCCTATCACCCTTAAGGTTTTCTCGCTCTATGTAAATCAAAAATCCAAATTCGACTTTTTTTTGTTACTGAAAAATAAATACTTTGAGTTGACACCCAAATTACTACATACAGAAGTTGACTCATTGACTCCGCATTTTTCGCGACGCATACTTCTCAAGAAATAACCAAAAATAACAAAATGAAAGTCTAAAAATATGTAGTGAACCGCAATTTAGTAGAAATTATATACGGTTCGTCAACAATGAAAACAGCACGGCTTGATACACCCCAGCGAGATGTGTCTACAAGCTTTTGATTTTGTTATTTACAAACCGGGTCAAAGCATCGAAAAATAAAGACAAAAAATTCAAGTTTAATAAAAAAAAATCTGCCATTCGGGGAATGTATACCGTGTGTCGATGCTGAGATTGCCGCGATTTAGAGAATTATCGTACCCTTTTCAACGTTTTTTTTGGCCTCACCACGTCAGTTTTTAGCACCGACACACGGTATATGCTTTGTAGCATGGTTTTTCCTGTGAAATTCCGAAAATTTGGCCTAATGTAATCCCGAGACCTCTTAGGGTGTTAAATTCCCCAAATGAAGACTATTATTTCGCATATGAATACGTAACGTCGGTTCAGAGTGAATTCGATTAATAGGAGAAAAAATTGATAAATTAGAACTCGACGCTGATTGGTTACGCCAAGGTTGATTTGTGCTATCGGACAATTCAGTCGCAATAATATAAAAATATGTATTCCGACTTTCAAGATATTGTTAAAAATCACTTTGAACCGACCTTATACATCAATCAATACTAAAATGTAAATGGTTTTAAGGTCAATGATCAGCATCCATACAAAGATGTCAGCAACTCATTGGTAACTCTCATCCGAAGTCAAAAATATATCCGTTGACTCTCAAGGCACAGAATTTCGAAATAAAAAAAAATACCGTATGAAATCTAGTCACTCAAAACTCCACCACACCATATTTCACCCTCAGACATTGTGTAATTTTGTGGTCCATTTTGGCTTTAACCAAAGGTCTCCTGTGCCGCGTAAAATAGATACATAAAACCGTCTTCATCATGATCCTATAAAAAACAAGTTGTTATATTCGGTAAAACGTGACTCATGAGGTCTTATGAGCTCAAATGTTTTTTTACTGTTTTTGTGGGACGATGAAAATAATCTTTAAAAAAAACTTCAAAATACACCACCTAACCATTTGACTTAACACATTTNAGTCAAGTGCAAACTGTTAAGCCACATGGGTAGTGCGTAGGTTAAAACCCTGGAAAACTTGAAACAAAAAAAAATGTTAACTCAAATGCAAATAGGCTTTTTCTCTAGATTTAAATTCCAAATTGACGAATAACATGATCAAATGCTATAAAATGATATAAAACAAATGAATATAAAAACAATATAATGATATAAAACAATATAATGAAGGAAAAAAAATCCAAAAAATTGTTATGCACCACCTAACCATGTGACTTCATATGCAAATTGTTAAGTCAAATGCAAACTGTTAAGCCACATGGGTAGTGCGTAGCCGGAAATGCTGGAAAAAAAAGACAAAAAAGGACAAAAAAAGTGTTAATTCAACTGCAAACTGTTAAGTCAAATGCAAACTGTTAAGCCAAATGGTGTTAAGTCAAATGGTTAGGTGGTGTATATCTTTATAAGATGGTCCAAAAACGCCACATTTTCAGAGTACAGTTCTAATTCACTTACGGATTCCCACAATTCAGCAAGAGATTGTGTTCCTGGTGGAATACCACGATTCGACAACAGAAAGAATGCTTGACCGGGTGCCAACTAAAATTAATATTTTGAAATTTTACAAAAATCATTTTTCTTGGTCAAGCTTGATATACACCACCTGACGGGTTATCTCATCTTTAAAAACGCTTGAAGTAACCCAATTTAGGTAACATAACGCGTCAGGGCGTTTGATTTAATAATTGTAACGTGTAATACGTTTTCGTCCAAAAACTACGATAACCGAACCTCGTTCAAGATTATCAATCTTGGTCAGATAACCCGTCAGGTGGTGTATACGAGTAAACTGTCGGTGCAGAACGTTAAAACTGAACAAGTTATCCATTACAAATGGTTCCGCATGTCAATTTTGGTCATTCTTCGCAAAAAAATGGTCCATTATGGATGTAAGGACTGTATTTGTCGTTTTGCCGTTTGTATACCAAACACTGTTGATGATCAAGACCAGTGTTAAAAATAACAGCCATCTGGTCGACCATCGCCGATGGTCCATCGGCAACCATCGAATTCGGAAAATTATGAGTTATTTTCAATACACTGTACTCCAATAGGGTAATCGCTTCATACGTAGCCCCGCTTCACGGGCCTATTCTGTACTCCAATAAGGTAATCGCATCCTATGTAGCCCCGCTTTGCGGGCCCATTCTGTAGACCAATAGGGTAATGGCTTCATATGTAGCCCCGCTTTGCATATGATTCCCCTTTTTTAAAGGTTATAAACACTAGCATTGCGACATGCCAATCCGTAGTATGGATTCTATTGTGTTCGGCTTAAAAGATTAATAATTAACCTGTAAACGCCTTCTCAAAACCCGTATGAGTTCGGTTACGGTAACATGTGAGGGCACAAGAAACTTGGTCTTATCCAACAGGGGAAGTGTTCGCTCAGCTGAGGACCTCTCCACAATAACCTAAAAACCGTGCTTAAGCATCGAAACAGTAAAATGCACGACCTAACCAGTTATCTTACCACATGTTTCGTTCAAGAAAGTTTGTTTGGTAAGATAATTGAAAATCGCGATGCGTTTCGGTCCCAAAAAGTCTTAAGATAAAAACTTACCGGTACTTTGTCGGGATGTTGTTCTTTTATATTTGCGGAATCTTTGGCGCGTTCCTCTAAAAATGAAAACTTTAATTTTTGTAAGTCCTACAAAACTTGAAAACTCAAATAAAAACAAATACAATTACACTACCTGTCTACAGAAGTTAACACCCTTAAACTTAACAAAATTCCCGGAAGTTAACAAAATTCATGGAAGTTAACAGTCGGTTCGCGTCTTCTTTTCCAGTTTAATTTTTAGAAGTTAAAAAAATCATGCATGTTAACGCCTTTTTCATCGTTTTGTTAACTTCCATAGACAGGTGGTAATAACTGCTCAGTGCGTGGGTGGAAGTCCCGAAACAACAATTTCTGAAAATTCGCACAATAAGCGTACGAGCGGCAATTTTCGCAAGATAACTGCGCACCCTGTGTAATGGATACCTTGTCTACTAGCAGGGATTTCTTGGTGAAATTTAAACAAAAAATCAGTCCATAATAAATGTCAAAAACATATGCTCTGACACATTTGATGTATTATTGCACAATAATAAGTTCGGACCCTAAATCAGCAGTGGTGTTATTTGGACAAAAAATAGACGTTTATGGTGGACAATACACATGACCGCGAAGTCGTTAATATAATTTATGAAATAAAACCGTCAAATAATGCTTGATAATGGCCGCTGCACAGTCATTACAACAAAAAAAAAACAGATAGGTAGTTCAAAAATTTCGAAGTATCTCAATATAGGTTATTTTTCGAAAAATAGGGTAACCGATCATGAGGCGCCTTAGTAGTTTCTTTGGGTTACCCTGTAGAAATAAATCCCGAATAAACGCTTGAAATTTGAGTATCAATGTTCTCGTACATATCTATCTATATACCGTATGGGGACGCTCAGACTGTGAGGCTTTGAGCAATTTTCCTATGATTTGTAACGCTTTTCTGACGTCACCCTCACAGTCTGAGCGTCCCCATACGGTATGTATAGCTATCGCAAACTCATATATTTATGAACATTTGAGAAAAAAAGTTAAAAATAAAAAAATCGGTTTAAGTCCGGACCGGACTGTCCGGTTAAAGTCGGTTTAAGTCGAATCGCTGGATTTTTGTTTGTACATTTATATGAGACAAATATTAACGGGTATGTCCTATTATTTATATTTATATATATAATCAAGATGATCAACGTACTGTTTCCTGTACTTCATATCCCAGGCGTCAACCCTATTCATAAGTTATGAGTCATAGTCCAGGACTCGTAGCCTATGAGTCATAGGCTATGATGAATAACATTCGTAACCGAATAATAAGTGTTACACAATTCGTCGAACGAAGTTATAAGTAGAATATTCATTTATGTTTTACGAAATTTCGACAAAAAATTACGATACTGAGTTACTCCACCGTTACGCTTTTTACCATACTAACTTCAAAAATGTTCGGTTTCCCTCTTACCATAAGATTTTGCAGCTTTAAAATGGCTTTTCATTTTTTCTTTCTCGAGATTATTTCTTTGTATTTTTCTTCAAATTGTGGAAAATAAAGTGCTGAGCGTGAGATAAGTCACGTGCAGTCGTTAAAAATATTTACGCTAAAAAATTTGACGGCTTTTTGGTTGATCTTACACACGTATATTACATACGGTTAAGGTTTAGTGAGTAAAAAAAACATTCCAAAAACGTAGAAAAAAAACTTTGAAAAAACTTTCTTCCAAGTTATTCAGACTTACCAAAGGGTTTTCGAACTTTAAAGTCGCTTTTCATTTTGGCGTTTTTCTTTGGTTGATTTTAGACACGTTTATAATTTTTTCTCGATAGAATTGGTATATATTTTTTTTTCTATTTGAGGGAGAGAAAGGAAAAAAACGCTGTGCGTCGATAAGTCTGGCGTCACGTGAAATCGTGCTACTCGTGATGGCCGCCTCTCTCACTATATTGATGCAAACAAAGCAACACTGAGTCACCACGTGCCACCAAGACGACGCACGCCATTGGCTCATGACATTCCCCTTCACAAGACGGAAAACTTTTTTCTTTTCATCCACATGTGTCTAGCTTCGGATTCGTTTGACATATTCTCAGTTGGAAATATTTTTTTAGATAAATAAATAAAAATGTGAAAACTCGACATTAATTTTTCAAAATAGTTTACTTATCAGTGTAAGTTTCAGCGTTTTTTTTTCGCGAAATATAGTGTATTTTTCTCGCGGAATATGCAATCCCGGACTAAATTTATTTTTTTCGCTGTGCAAACTGTATTTAATTATTGTGGGCCTATAACTTATAGGCTATAAGTTATAGCCTATAACTCATACTATAATATTATAGCCTATAAGGCCTATTTATTAAAAAATTGTTTTGGCCATATTGTAGAGCTTAAAAAGTTAGTAAGAAAAAGTGTGAGAATAAAATTCATGAAAAATCTGAGGCGAGCTCTAGAATTTTTGAAGGTTAATTTTATTTTGCCCTTCGAAAAATTCTAGAGCCCTCTACAGACATTTTATGAATTTCATTTTTACACTTTTTCTTACTTACTTCTTAAGCTCTAAAATATGGTCAAAACAATATTTTAATAAATTTGCCCATAATAATTAAATACAGTTATGTTCAGCAAAAAAAAAAAAGAAATTTAGTCCGGGATTGTGTCAAAGAAGGATTGTGGACAAATATACAATGATTTGTTCCGACAGAAATGTCAATTGTCGGCACCGACTAAATTGGAAACATGTCTTTCTGATTGATGGTAGATTTCGTCGAAAGTGTAGTTTGACACAAAAGGGGCAAGAATGCATAAAGGTGATCGCGTTTAACCCCGAACCAAAAGTAGCCAGCAGTACCCCCAACCAAAATTTTACTTGATCTTCTCTGATCGTTCGTAATTCGCACGATAACCAAATCGATGGTCCTGAATCGAATGGGCATACTTTCGCAAGCTCTCAGGCCACCGTTGAACAATTTTTCGTCGATTTAACCGGGTTCACAAACGGTTAACCGGATAACGTACGGTGTTCATTTTTGTCAATTAATCACCCAATCAATAATACCGAGTGTAGTATGAAAAATAATAATACACCCCTGTGCTGTTATCTTGTAACTTTCGCGCAGAAAAAATCGCAAGATAAGGGAACGAACGGGAAAAATGTCAGATAATGGCGCAGTGCGTAGGCGTCTGCAAGATAACGCGAATAACGCAAACATCAAACTTTTTATGACTGTTTCAGAGTTTTTTTGCCCGCAGTGCCCCTCTAAATTTGCTTAATTCTGAAATGAGACAGTATATAATTTCATTTGCAAATTCAATTATGACGATAAATGTAATAATTCAATACGTAATGTTAATTAAAAAATTGTTCAATACAACCTGCAATATAATGGCGCAATACGTAGCAGTTTTTTCAGATAAACCAGGCGAAAATATCTGCATGATAACGGAACGAACGGGCAAAATTGCAAAATAACGGGTCACAAGATAAGAGCGCAGGGGGTGTACGATAGAATTTTAGCCAATTACATTGCAATAAACGTTTACTAACCAATTGATTGAGATGTAAGTTACATCCTGTAACGGTAATAATGTGGGCTCAGCTTGATAATTTTCTTTCTTGTATAATCAATATGGGATATTAAATCGATATTGTAGTCTTCTGGGGGTGAAGAACAAAACAAAAGGTTGTCAACGTTTAAAACGCTTTATTTTTCACATAAAAGTTAAGTTAAATCAACGCTCGTTAAAGCGTTTCACAATGAGAATCAGGAAGCAACGTTAACAGCGTATACTTATGACAAGGACATCATGTCGTTAAGAGTGGTGTCAAGTTTTTCGGAGATTTGTCGATAATTTAACTTTTCTTGATAGAGGGAGTTAATCAAATCGTCAATGGTTGCCTCGAGTTTGTCGACGGATCGTTCGGCGAATTCAGCGCGCGTGTCTGAGAGTTTAAACTCCTCCTGCAGGTCCTTAACCTTGTTTTCATAGGAGTCCTCCTTATCCGAGTTTTCAGCAACGATGTGCTCCATTTCGCGTACTTTTTCTTGATTGCCACGGAGTTCGTCTTCGATTGAACGGCTTTTGCCCTGAAACCAAAAATGAGCGACGAGAAGTAAGAAAGTTGTGTCTTACAGGGGGTAGTCCAACTTTCAGACGTTTTGTAACTTTGACTCAAAGTCATTTTATGTTTGCGAATTGAACTTTTTCGAAAAGTGTCTCGGAATGGGGTGTCCAAGAATTGAACTACCCCTGTATATTTTTTGCTGATCGAATAAATTCTATATATCAATATGTTATGTTAACACCGGTTATACTTACATAGCTGGGTTATGTTAACATAATTTACTAATAGAACATTATCATATTTTACTTATATACCAATACACCACTTGCGCAGTTATGTTGCCGAAGTATTTAAAAAAAACNTCGTTCCCGAACAGTTATTGCTACGTTTCATGAAGACACCAATGTAATTATTTCCAGATTAAATGAATTATCATATATAAATGCATATAGTAATTTTGCTGTTCAAGAACGATTTTTTCATCGATTTTCCTGTACAAATTCTTTAAATGGCCTTATTTTCATGCAGTTTAACTACTAGTATCTATCTGGAAAATTTCACGGAAAAAACTTGTAAAACGTGGAGACCGCTAGAACCAAGTGCCGTTGAAAAGTTTCGTGAGAAGTAACTGCCTGACAAACTTTTTTTTTTGTATACTCTTTAACTCTCAAAGGTCACAGGTGTTCTCATAACCCGTAGGGGTCACATTGTGACGATCGTCACAAAACCCCGTTAGGACTGTTTTTAAAGTAAAAAATTCTTCGCAAATAGTGTGTTATGGGGTATTTAAACATGCTGAATCCAACTAGACCAATAAAATATTAGCCAGATATCTCCAAAGTCATCTCAGGAAGATTTTTGAAAAAAATTTGAGAAAAAAAAATTTCCGATTTATGTTCCAAAATATTCTCCATAGAATTTGGTTTGACCCGTCTATCAGCGATTTTTGATTTGAGCCCGTTTGCATGAGATATGAGGTGAATAGGCCGCTTTGTGACGATCGTCACAATGTGACCCCTGGGAGTTAAGGAGGGGTCCGTCGTGTTGTTCACAAACTTGACGTTTGGTAAAACGCTTTTTAGCACGTTATAATGAAGCAACTGAATGATTTTCTCTCTGTATCGATACAACACCGCTTCCGGCATCTCATGGTAATTTTTTGATACAGAGTTCTTAGCACCGAGCGTATTAGGACTTGAACTTGACAAAAATGAAAACTTGAAACAAAATTTCTAGAATTCCGTAGCCCAATGAAAACGGCAACATAACTGCGCAGGCAGGAAAAAACGGCAACATAACTGCGCAGGCAGAAAAAAACGGCAACATAACTGCGCAGTGTGTAGGCGGGTTTGCAAAAATGTATATGACGAAATTTCGCAATAAAATGACGAAATATTACGAAAATATGACGAAATATTACAAATCGGCAACATAACTGCCGGCAACATAACTGCGCAAGTGGTGTATTGCATCAACAGTTTTTGCGCACTTTTGGCGTTATCTATTAAAGTTAAGCTACACCACCCACCTAAGTAAGTTAACACTAACTAAGTTAACAATTGTTTTGACAATTCAAAAAAAAACGTCTAAATTCATGTAAGTTAGCAGTTCTGTTAACGTTTTCCAGCACGTCAGCCTACGCACTACTCAACATTTTTGTTCATTTTAATTTTGTTAACGTACTTAGGTATGCGGTGTATTTAACTTAAAATTGCCCTAACTTTATATTCTTATAGCCGATAAATTACCTCGAACTCTTCGGCACGTTCGACGATACGCTCGAGGTCGTTTTCAATGATTTTGAGTTTGCGCTCGACTTCCTCGTATTTGTTATTTGAGGTCTGAGCAATAACGCGAGCTTCCTCTAGTTGTGTTTCCATCTGCTCGGCAGCTTCCTCGTTTTGAAAAGCCTGTTGCTCAGCAAGACGTTTTGCTTCTTCGCATTCGTGATATGCCTTAAATCAAGCGGTACATGTGGTTCGACAATAAGAGAAATTAGTGCTTGGACTAAAAATGGTGGCGTCGAACAAGGGTTGTCAACGACCGCGCGACCATAAAAGTCCCTTTTTGCGAGAAAATTATTATTACAGTCCGTAATCCTTTTTCGGACCTTTTCAGTTCTCGAAAATAGCCTCCGAAAAAAAAGCATCGTGACAAAAAAAGATAATTGTTTTATTAAAATGGCCTCATTTTGGACATAAAAGCGTCCAAAAAGCAGCAATCGCCCGAAAAAGGAGCGTCCGAAAAAGGAGTAAGGACTGTATGTTATATTTAGGAAATTAAAACCCTACCAACCTTAAATTTTCACAGTATAAAAAGGTACCCACCGTTCTTTTCATGGTCGGACAGGGTCAGTTATCAATATTAATAAATTAATAATTGATGATGTATTTGATCGAGACATTTAAATCATAAGCATAAGAACATAATTCTTTTATTTCCAGATATTTCGGCTATTCAGCCATTCTCAGTGGTGGTTTTTTACGACTAAATACAGTAAACAAGACTATACGATACAATTATAAAATGGAATTCTAGAATGTTTTTTTAATATTTTCAAGACATTTTTTG
>SCLG01000047.1:827553-884597 GCA_004367875.1 Oikopleura albicans
ACACGCAACTTGTTTTTTCGTCGATTTAAGGCATATGGAGGCCCCGTAGGGCAAAACGGGTTTTGGTGAACCCCCTCAACTTTTCGAGAAAATTCGATTGACGGTGTTACTTTTTGCGTAGGTTGGAAATTTCAAACAGCTCTCTAGGGGACCCTGGTTGCCGATATCAATTTCTGAATAGTCAGATCGACGTAGTTTGACGAGCTCTACAACTTGGCTTTACCAGTTTTTTTGAATTATTGGGAATTAATGTGAATTTTTTAAGTGCGTGTTAATTTACACGCAATTTCCCTTACGGGTTCCCAAAAACTTCTTCCCCCTAAGAGTTAAATGTAAGTTTCAGATATTTATGTTTTATCCGTGCCCAAAAGTCTAAAATGTTTTAATATTATGTTTTAGATATTGAATTTAAACCAGTCTTGAAAAAGACAATTTGTGTCAAAATACATTGTTGTATAGACAATTATAGTTATTGAATAAGCAATCAGTTTGAACAGTGTTTCCATGTCAGTATGTGTATTTAATATTATTAAGGGCTTTCTGATAATATAAAATTGAAAGAGAGCGCTTCACTTGGGCAATAGGGTGGTACATCAGCAATCCCCGACGCCTTCGGCCGAACTGAAGCTTTCTCGCCCAAGTGAAGCGCTCCCAAATCGAAAGGGCCTCTATTATAATTTTGAACCTAAATTTTTTTCCGAAAAACTTTTGAAATTAAGAAATACTCAAAAAATCGTTTGGGGTCAAAATACTTAAAATATAATTGGTAACACTAATCCAGGTAACAAATTCCAAGAACAATTGGGTTATCATCTACTTCACAACTATCGTTCGTCATTTGCGTTTATTTGACACACTTTAAGAATAAGAAAAATAAAGAAATATGTGATATAGTCCTCACTCATATTATAGTCGGCGAATTATGCAAGCTTTTAATTCCAACGTTAATATAATAACTGAAGGAGGGGTCAGTCGTTTTGTTTAGGCTACGGAAAACATTTGAAAAATCTAAATAAAGATTAAAATGTCTTCTAGTTCACTACGTCGCTCGATTTTTTCATGTTTAACCCCTGGAGGGCGTCAGGATATTTACCGCGAACGGCCGTCGATTTTCATAATGTGTTTTTCAGTATGACCCGATGAAGCGCGCGAACGAAAATCTATATCTTCGTAATGTATTTTCGCTTGCCGCGTCACAATGCGAGATACTGAAAAATATATAATGAAGATCGATCGCTTTTGCGACAAATAAACTCGAAGGCTCCAGAATTTGAAAATTTAAAATTGGGCCACGTAGTGAATTAGTGAAGAGGTTTATCTACTTTTTGTATTTTTAAACAATTTTCATAACCCATTTTTAATCGCCGAGAAATCAATCGCCAAATCGGTGCAAACAAAAACAAATTGTAATAGACACTTGCAAAAACACTTATGCTATTTTTGGACAATCGTGTCTTAAAAACTTTGTCCGTTTTGTTTTATTTTTTTTACGAAATTTCGCGAAATTTCTGGAGAGATATACAGACAAGGAGAGACATTGCTCGCCGTACTCCGTCACGGGAAATCTGACGATTTTCTAGAGGAGTTACAGTGCGTCCGAGTTGTCGAGTACCGCGCTTTCTAGTTTTTAAGCTTTCATAACATGTACTTCGAAAAGTAATTTCGAAAAATCGCGGTTCTCGACAACTCGGACGCACTGTAGCACATTCAGGGGTACAATTTTTTGTAAAAACGCACATTTAAAAAGACATACACAATTAGAGACCACCCATCTACGGATCCCTCCTCTAGATATATTTCTAGATTACCGGGTAAAAAACCTGTATTCGAAAAATTCAATTTCTTTATCCTCTCTTTTAGAAATTTAATAAGACTTTTGTCGCTATCTTTTACCGTATTTTCATATCCAAAATGAACTAAAAACAGGAACCTGTGTTATTGACCTAGAACAAGAAGGGTCTAATTAATTTTGTATGGAAAACTTCTGTTGGTTTCACAAACTACCAAACCGACAGATTTCTCCCATTAATTTTGCATAATTTCGGACAACAACAAATTGCACCGATGATCAATTAAAACGGACAAATAACTCGTTTTAGCGGCTTTTTGTCGTGTAGCTTTTCGAAGTTTAACAATATTTAATTCACGACTGTTGATGAGACAGTACTTATGAAACTTCCTAAATACACTTGGACATAATCCATCATACTGTCATTTTGTCGTCTGTTCTGATTGTATTAAGCACAAACTACACAGGGTGTGCCGTTATGTTTCACTTTTGCCCGGCCGTCTTTCACTTATTTCACAAAATATTTTCCCCAAATACATATCTTTATACGTTAAGCCATTCGGCGTTATGATTCACTCTAAATTATGTACAGGGGATAGACCAATCCCGACATGTCCCATTTTGGTTTGTGGGCCAAAAGTCCAATTTCCGAACAAATATTGGACTTTGGCTCCGAATCGCAAAGCGTTCCGGAATTGGCCTACCGCCTATATTGAGTGAAAAACGAAAACAAACAAAGTAGTGTTTCCTCATTACGATAGCTACCGCTAAAATATATGTTTGTATATACCGTTAGTTTTGGTGTGCCTGGTTCCTCAAGTGACCACGAGGGTTAATTAGAATTTGCTACATTTTTGGTCACGATGTTTTATAAAAACGACGCGCGCGATGATGGCGCACATTTTTATTGAACTTAAACAGAAAAATTGAAAAACATTACCGATGACTATAAAAGGTCATCTAATCATGAATTTAGTCCTCAATTTATCTAAATTACATTTTTGTTATAAAAATAGGAGGCGTTGGTCAATCGCAGCAATCGCTAAATTGTAAATTTTTTTTTCTCGATTATTGGTGAGAATTCGTTGGTTCATTGGCAAAACTTGCATTTTTTGAAAATTAATTAGAGACCGAATTGATGATTTAAGGAGTTTATTTCAAGCTTAAATGTATATTGTCAAATTAGTTTCAACCAAATCAGTTAGGTCTTGTTAAAAATGACATAAATGTAATAAGTTTAGGCAAGGTCCTCATCATTGAGCGCAATAGAACAAGTCGAACACTTTAAGGCAGATAATTGATTTTCGAGCTCTTTAATTCGTCGTTTTAGTTTGTCGGTTTCGCCGAGATATTTTTCCAATTGTCCCTTTTTGTATGCATTATCTGCACCTCGCTTTTTTATAGATTTATTTCATGATTCTCGAATATTTATGAAATTGCTTTTTTTTCATTTGTCATTTTCATGACAAATTTTTTTGAACAGATATTTAAGCGCGCGATCAAAACGTGATTTTTTCTTACGTTACAAACACAGTCCTAGTGTTCTTTAGTCTGCGCACCGGTCCCTAATTTCTTCAATTCCATAATAGGCCGAGTTTTTGCAGAAGCGTCTACGGCTTATAAACTTGTGATAACTGTACAGGGGGTCGCCAAATGATGGCCCCTCAAATAAGAGTCGCTTTCGCCAAGAGGTCGGTCGCGCCAAACAAGGGTCGCTTTTTCCCGGGACAAATATTATTGTGCCAAATAAGGGTCGATGATTTTATCATTGATTATTACGGTTTTTAAGCTCTAGTTTAGTCTTAAAAGTAATTACACCACCTAACCATGTGAGATAACACATTATCTCAATTGCAAACTGTTATTTCACATGGGTAGTGCGTAGGCGGAAATGCTGGAAAAAATAAGAGCAAAAAATGACGAAAAAAGTGTTATTTCAACTGCAAACTGTTATCTCAAATGCAAACTGTTATCCCAAATGGTGTTATCTCACATGGTTATATGGTGTAATTAAAAAATATAATGCAAAATATATTTTCATAAAGTATCAGGAATAAAGTGTGATTATCCTGGCTTCGCCAAATAAGGATCGGGTCGCCATATAAAGGTCGGTTTTCGGATATCGGCCAAAAAATCTGCTCGAAAATTGGTGCTCTCTTCCGAAAAAAAACAATTCCCACTGTACTTTGAGAGGCCGCGTCTGTGTATTGTAAACAAAAAGTTTTTTGGACCCTTACGTGCTATGGAAACTGGAAACACCCGGACCCCCCTGTAAGTCTAAAATTATTAAAAATTTCCGAAATGTATAATACAATCTAAATAAACCAAACTTGAGTCGACAATTGTGAGCATAAATACGATTTTTTAGCGTTCTTCTTCTGGCTTTCACAATCCGTGCATCTTCTTTAGTAACTTGCCTAGAAATGCAGAATAAAATAATGTTACGTTATATACGCAAAAATTGAAACAAAAACGTCAAATATATTACGGGCAATTTCGAAGGCGTGAGTTGATTTCTTTCACTGGTCGCGTTCTGAGTTCTTGTTCGTCCAATCCGATTTTATTCAAAACGTGAGATAAAAGAGAATTTCGAGAACTTCTGACACCAGAAAAACAGAAGCTTTCGTCATAAAGTGAGTTGCGTCGTACTTCATTCTGCTGATATAGGGAAAATGCTGAGCCTTCAGTTGAGCTCATGCTTGGCGAAGACCAAGATAGGTCAATGCCCGGATCCACGGTGCTTTCCTGCTAATTTTATTCAATTTAAAGTAGGTACAAAATTATGGAATCTGGCAAGATATTTGCCACAACCGATTAGACGAAATTTCCCGCATTGACTGTATTTACGATACAGAAAAATTAAAAATTAATAATGACAATACAAACGGCCGGTTCAACCAATTCAATATATTTTTTTTTAATATTTTTTTTTAAATCTGTTCGTTCAGATTTTTTTAGCGATCCAATTTTACGTTTTTATACTAGTATTTAAGTTGTGCACCAATTAACGATTAATAATCGTCGATTATACTTTAATTTTTACATGTTCCTATACATTCGTAATCGTCGTTAAATTACCATTTTAAATATGTGAAAAGAAATTGAAATGTAAAAAATATGGAATTTTTTTCTTTTGCAGTAAATAAGATCACAAAAATCATTCAATAAAAAAATATTTCACGAAAAAATATAAGAAAACATTCTTTTCACATATACTTAATTATACAGTAGTAGTATTTGAAATGTATTTCACAGGTCTTATTCGAGACTAATTTGCATAAAAATACTGCATGGCTTGATCAAAGAATAAATCACAAAAAAAAACAAAAAAATAATTTCAAGCTGTGAGAAATCGGAACATCTGTTTTTAATTAACACACGGAATGCATGAATACAAATATAACCATAAAGTGAAAAAAAAATAATACTCGTTCGTAACCTAGCCATTAATATTTTCAAAAATCAGAGTAAAGTCGAACGTATAATGTCTGTAGCGTCTAATATTAAATTTAGAAGTATTTTCAATGAAAAATAAAAAAAATAAATTTGTGGCGCGAAAAAATGCCAAGCATTTTGCAAAGCACCCCCGGTGCTATATGCGACATAGCCGAACCCCGGATACGTGCGTGAAAAACACGGAATCAACAAATCAACATGTTTTTTTTGTGATAAAAATAATGAAATTTAACCATGTCTAGGATGTATTCTGGGAAAATTTGGCGAAAATTTAATTAGCTAATTTTAAATATGAAAGTACCCATTTATATATAATCAAATACGGCCGTTCCGATGGTCCGGTCAACAAATTCAAAATTTCTTAAATTAACCTACAAAACGGCCAAAAATGGACAAAATATCTGTTGTTCGGTCAAAACCCTACCCTGTCACGCAAGTACCCGGCATAAAATATGTGCCTGTTGCAACGACATGACATTCAATGCCGGTATGGTCATGTTAAAATTTAAAAATGGCGCGGGTATTTTTTTTACTTAATAATTAAAGAACAAAAAATCGAAATATGTATTTACCGTAGTAAAACCGTCGTTTAATACCGAATAACGCCAAATGTGAATAAAAGACGATATCATATAAACTACAGGGGGTCTGTTTATAAGTCCCACAAAAATATTATAGTGTCTTAGCCAAAGGGAAATATGAGACAAGTGAGTTCTAAGAGGAAAATCCTTCGAATTTATTACTTTTGATACGCCATAGTTGGCCAATTTTTTTAGATATTAAAGTGTTGCCGATAAAAATAAAATACCAAAAATTTTGATGGGGTCTAACCGCGCCAAAAAATGCTGATTTATTTCTAGTTTTGAGATGCCGGGCTCCTTATATCTCGTGCATGGTACCGACTAAATTGGTATCATGTATTTTCGGTCGCAAGTATAAGAGGCGGAAAGGTCAAAATGTATAAGCGGGAATTCGACGCAAATTTGCGTTGAATTCTGAGTTATTTCGTTTCCACTTTCGACCAGCCAAATATTAACGTAATGTTCAAAATTTGCGTCGAATTCGAACTTATTCCGTTTACATTTTCTACCTTTTATACTTTCGACCTCTTATACGTTTGACCAAACCTTTATGATACCAATTTAGTCCATATATACACACACTTCCCTCTGAGAGTTAATCGTAAAATGGGATAATATCAAATATTTCAAATATAAAGAAAAAATAATGAACTGGCAGTGCTCACCATATTTATTTGTGATAATTGTTCGTAAAATGGATACGTCTCCGCAGGAATGTTCATTGCATTAAAATATCTTTTTTTTCGTTTATCTTTGTCTAATTGGTCCCTATTTTATAGTATCAAAATGCAAAAGTGCCATCATTTGCAGAGGCCGGTGGCTTTTATGTGGCCCGTTGGCTCGTCAGACAGACAAAATTGAGACAAGGGTTGAATTTCGTGAGGGTTGTTTTGCTCCCGATTTTTTTTTTCATTTGATTTCTTATCGTATACGTTTTTTAATATTTCAAAACGAAGCATATATTTTTTAATTCAAGTCGAGTTTTATGTTTATGTCAGAAAGGAAATCGTCAATCCGATGCAAGAATTCATAATTTATGTTGGCGCACACGGTAATTTCGTAATATTTTTTGGACGGCGAGACAAATTCTAATTGACTCTAGTCTAGAACGCTGTTAGAGCACATTTTTTTGTTCTCTTTCTAACAATGTAAACCCATTCACTTGTAAATAACAAGGTAAATGCGGCTGACAAGCTGTTAGATGTTATATCGTGTGAGTTGGAATTTGATATTTTTACAATATCGTATTAGTTGCCATATCGAAAATTGTAATCTAGTTTAATTTTTTTGTCGAAAACGTGACTAAAAGTTCACCAGAGAAGTAGAAAATTACTAGATCTTGTTATAACTCGATGTTTTTAGTTACGAAACGTACACCGACGATGTAACATTGTGCCTCGCATACCGTGTACATTGTCACTGTACAAGAAACCAAGTCTGGACTATAACCGGCTCACTATATCCCTTTTCCGAAGACGTCGTCTGATTTTGTCGCTATTAAGCTTTTGCCAAAACGGTCCTTTTAGTTTAATTAAAAACAAATTTTTTCAAAATGTCTGTAGTGAGCTCAAAATTTTTTTGAAGGTCCCTATATTTTCAAAGTTGCATTAAATAGAAAAACTTTTCTTTTAATTTTAAGTGAGAATTGCATGTGCGCTCGGAGACCATATTGAGATCACTGAGCCTTCAAAATATAACGGAACATTAAAAAAACTTTAACATCTGAATTTCCAGGATTATTTTCGAAAATTATAATAACTATTTTTCATCTCGCTATTATAATGCAGTAATAATATGCTTTTTAAAGATTTTTTTGCGCAGCACGATAAAAATTTAGTAAAATAGTGTTAATTTAACAATTTTAAACGGTAAGCAACTCGCTATTAAAAAGATATTTTTTACAGTTTCTTATTAACTACGTTTCTAAGAAATTTACCAATTGCCAAAGAGGTACATAATACACACAGAAGGTACGCCAATTCCGAAACGCTTTGCAATTTTGAGCAAAAGTCCCCTTTTGTTCCAGAATTGGACTTTCAGCCCCAAAAACCGTTCCGGAATTAGACTTTTTCGTTCCGGAATGGGACTTGAAATCTGATTTGAAATGTAAAGAACATTAGACATTGGGGCAACTTTCTTCCCAGCGCGTTTATCTTCCCAAAATTTGGAGTGTTGGCCAATTTGGTCGTAAGGATTTATTCGGCCGTTGGCCAACTTTTCCAACATTGGTAGCAACCTCTGGATAAGGAATCCATCCCAGCCGTGGGCGCCATTGGCTCGTTTTTGCTTTTTTTCCCAGAAAGATATGGAATCGAATATATTTAGGTCATTTTGTAAAAAAACGAACTAAATCTGGTGAACACGCCACATTTTCTCATGTGATGCTTGCCAAATTTTACATAAGAAACTCGAATTTTTTTTTGGAATTCACAGTGTGGAATAACTTTGATACCGTTACCAAAAATTTAAAAATCCTTGACAAAGGAGTCCTTTGAAAGGACATATTTCCCAAATTGTCGATTTGAAGATAAGCACAGCAAAATTTCTTTTTATTTAAGAATTTATTTCTACCGACGTCGAATGCCACATGATCAACAATAACAAGTCTTTCCAATTGAGTTCGATTTCAAATTATCCCTTTGGAGTTTTTTATTATCTAGATTGGGCGTAAAAGTGGGGTTAACTGCTCCTCCTTAAATCCCTCTAACCGATCAGGCAGAATTCTGCCTAAATCGATTTTCATCGTCAATTACAGCAACACCGACAGGGCTTTTTTTAACGGACTACAGTTTTTGACTCTTGAACCGAAACTACGTTTTCACATATGGTTGACAGGTTTGTGCTACTTGTTAAATTAGGCGAAATAGGGATCTGAAAAACAGCAATTTTGGCCTAATTTGGGTATTTTTTTACTTTCGGTTGCTAGTACATCCATACGAAGCAACTTTTTTTACGGGAGTGGAGGAAATCTACCAAAATATGTAAAACTACGTTTGATANTTTTTTTTTCAAAACACGTTTCGTGTAATTTGGAGCCTGGAAAATTTTTAAGGATACTAAATCGACATAATAACAACACGATACTGATCTTTTTATATAATACAAAACTACCTGCGCTCTTATTGTAACACAAAGTCAACTGTCTAAGTACGATTTTACTATCGATATGTTACACATCGATATGTAACCTTTAGAACTCAAGTTATTCAATATTTTGGAATAAGTAAATTGAAACTTGATGACTCATTAAAAAAAGTAAAATATAAAGCTCCATATTTTATAAGCTCCATGCGCCCTTATTGGACATAAAAGTCTGACATTGTGGTCTTATAAATAAGAGAGTAAATAAAAAAAACATTCAACTCTACTGTATATTTTTTCTTTCATCGTGATGTTATCTGCAACTTTTGTTGCCATTTTTGACAGATTAGAGCGCACCCGTTGTAACTACACCCTATGCGCCGTTAACTTACACCGCGTTTTCTTATATATTACAATATAAAACATTTCTTTATATGTTAAGTATACCCTTTGTACCAATTTTTTTTTTGTTTTGGAAAATTAATTAATCATGATTGCTACTTGGAGTCAAAAATGGAGTCAATTACATTTTCACGGACATTTAGTATTATTTATAAAAAAAATATTAAAACGGTAATTTTTGGCGATGTTACGCGCGTTGGAACGACAATTTTTCGAAGTTATCGTGGGATACGATTTCAAACGTCTTCTTTATAAAAATTGTTACAGTATAGATAAAATTAATTGCTAAAAAACATACAACGTAAAATAGCTTTTTTTGACAGATTTTTTTTATTTCGGTAAAATCATTTAAAATTTTTCGCTTCAAATTTAAGAAAGAAATGCGAAATTTTTATTTTTTTTTCCAATCGTTCGCACATTTTGCTTAATTTAAGACATATTTTTATTTGTTTTTGTTTTAGTTTATCATTTGTTGAAAAGCCAAGGAACCAGCGTTATTAATTTTATATTAAAAAAATATAATATATAAATTAGTTAGCGCGTAATAATTCTCCCAAATAGTAAGGCAGAATTCTGCCTGATCGGTTAGAGGGACTTACGCTATACGCTTCGGTTAGAGGGAGTTAAGTGCTGCGCGGTGGCTGTTAAAATATGCACAAATAATATCAACCTAAAACAACAACCTGAAATAATAAAAACAATAAAAAAGGTGCGTTTTGTGCAAACGACTACTTGGTGAAAAAGTGGTGCGTTGTGTGCACACTGATGCGTTCTGTGCAGGTGCGTTGTGTATGCATCAACTGTACTCCAATCGTCCGTTGGTCGTTCAATTCGAGATAATAAAACCAGGTTCGTAGCTATTTAGGAGGGCACATAAAATTTGTTAAACATCATGTTTTGTTTATTTGACATGTCTTTTTTTGTTAACAAAGGGTACGTACCCCCTTAAATATTATTCCTTATTTATTAGGTAATAAATAGTTCAGAGTTCATCTGAGGGCACAATTTACTTCGGGAGAATAAACGTTACGGTATGCCAGAAAAAATTGCATTTAATTGCACCTGACAAGTCCGAAATTGCTAGCCATGTCCAAAATATGTAGTGTACGAATTAAAAGGGGAAAAACTTCATTCTGTTTAGCAATTCATCGTTTTTTTTTGACAAGTGAGCAATTACCGTCATCCTCCACTTTACGTGTAATTGATCAATGTTGTAATATTAGAAGTGCTGTTCATTTACCAAAAATCATTCGAAAATATTTGCGGCCTTGATAGGGTACACACGGCAAAAAAGAAAATGTCAATGGCTGATCGTAGACTTCTATGTATCGGAAATTTTTTTAACAAAAATCTGTTTTGGCCAAATTTTAGAGCTCGGAATGTTAGTAAAAAAGTGTGGAAAAATGAAGTTCCGGAAATGTTTCTAGCGAGTTCTAGAATATTTTTACGATGCCAAAAAGGTCCAAAAAGGGCTAAAACGGAGGACGATTTGGGGGCGATACAATTTTCTAATACATACAAGTCTACGATCAACCAATTACAAGCGACATAATTTTTTGTAAGTTGTTTGATAAACTGATCATTTTTTAAAGTGTTAACTACATCATGTGCGCCGTTATCCTCCGAAAAAGAAGTGAAAAAAGTGAATGATAACGGAAACTGAATAGATAACCGCACTGTGTGTAAAGATTTTCATCTACAGTCAGGGGTCTCTCGATGTGTCAGAATATTTAGAAAATATGGGAATTCTGAAAGGAAATAAGTTAAGATTAACCCGAAGGGGAAATTAGTGCAAGTTTGCATGAGCCTAACGAAATTTGTTTTTACAATTTTAAAACTTAGTTTTACAAAATAAAAATCATTCCCAATTTTTTTGTGGATTTTTTTATGAAATTAAGTAAGACACCTCTATCAAGAATTTTTCATATTTCATTCTAAATCAATTGCAGAGAATTTTGAGCATGTTAGGGCGATTCGTGCAAATCGGCACGAATTTTCCCGAGAGAGTTAAAAAATAAAAATTCATCTCATAAAAAATAACACTTTTATCGTTCGCACCCAAGACATGTGTGACATGTCATGACAATGGCATTCTGACACGAGGCGTCTCAACCACAACTTCATGTAATTCAACTTGCCCTCCATCTGGTTAATTTTTTGTTAAGTTAATTTCGGCGTTTTGAAATTATTTTCGCGATGTTGAAAAAGCTCTCCAAATATTATTGATCAACAAAAGTTTGCAAATGCCATGGTAAAATGCACGTGCTAGAAAACGAAGTTGAAATTTGAATTACTCAAAATAATTTCGGGAAATTCCTAAAAGTGGCTCTCTAGCGCCTTAGCCGATGATTCAAAGTAAATATTAAAAATGTTGGCAATTAGGGGTTACCAACACTAAAAAAAGTTAAGGGTTGAGTTTTGATTTTTAGAATTCAACTTGTTTTTCTGAAGCGAGAAATTCTCGGTATATTTTGACGAGATGTAATTTTCATTAAACGATTTATTGGAAATTATTTGAGGCACAGTAGGAATACGCCAATGATTTGTTTTTTTTTTGCATTTTTAATACAGCATTCAGGAGCGGGCATAGGAATTATTTACAACTTTTTTTCAGAAAAAAAGTTTTTTTCCATACATCAAATAGAAATATAACAGTAAAGAATGGGGAACATAACGTGGTGCTCGCTTTCTCAAATTTTGTATTCTAATAGGCCCTAAAAACTCGATAGGCGACCAGACGTGTTATTATACCTCTTACGGTACCGTATTAGTGAGTTTGTTTGCCGAAAAATATTTTAAATGAAGACCCATGGCCCATCAAATAGCTTTAGTTATGGTTAACACAACGCAACCTACGAAATTTCGGAACTTTGAGTATTTTGTACAAACATTTTTTGAAGCCGAGTAAGGGACGATTGTCGTCATGTGAGGGACGTTTTTCCGAACTACGAAACAATTCCGTACTTAGGAAACGGTTGACAAATTTTGTGAAAACTATTCGAAATTTTTGTGTAGGTTAAAAGCTGATAGATATTTTTTTCTTTGAATTTCACAATGAGTTGCAAAAAAAAATAACGATTTGTTTTGTTCACTGATTCCGAATTACAAACTGATTCCGATTACACTGATTCCGATTACACTGATTCACTGATTCCGATTACAAAAACTTATGACAGAACACAACAAATGTCATAGTTTTAAAAGTAGGAGTTCCGGTAATCTTTGTATTTAATTCATATGACCCCTTCTAAGTTTTCTGTCAAATGGCGAATCTCCAAAAAGACACGTCTCTGAAAGTACAGCATGCGGAATTATGTATTCATAACCATATTTGAGCTCAGCTTAATCGCATTCGTCGTTACAGGAAGCACAATCAACTTTTCTTGGAAATGGTCCGCAATTGGGGCATATTTTACACGGGTCATTCTTAAACCCTTGGCACACCTTACACCACATACAGTCACACTGCGATAAACAACTGTTTTTATTTGCACTCGATTCGAGACATTTTTCTTTGACCATTAATTGAACGCCCCGGCATAAAGATTTACATCGATTGTTTGGGCAACTCTGTTGAAAGATCATCATGATTATTTTATTTAATAATATCGGTTCCGGAGAAATAGAAAATAAGCAAACACAAAAAGAGTCGAAAAAAGGCCTTTTTGGGGACTTGAAAGCCATTTTCATGCGTTTTGATGAATGTTAGAGATAACTTAATTACCTTAATTTTTTAGGCTAAATACAATCCCCTTTTCAATTTAGGTCAAATAGTAAAATGTTTTATATTATAAGAAATAATATAATTTTCTCTTAAAGTTATAAATTAACAGGCCAGTTTGATAAATATGAACCAGTTGAAGAGACAAACGAATAAATAGAAAAACGAAAACAGAAAATAAAAAAGCGAAATGAAGAACTGGTTTTTCCCTTTTCCATTTATTGTTTAGAAAAATGAAGTCAAGGATTGAGTCGGCAGATTTCTTGAATAACTGGGTCATATTTATGAAAATGGCCTGTTATAACCGTTAAAAGTCTTACATTCCTAAATTGGCCGATAAAAGAAACTAATGATCGCGTTTGTTTGCTTCTTTCTTTTCTTTTGAACAAAAATTAACACTTACAATACAGTAATTTTCACTTCTTCTTAGTGAGGCGATTTGATGTCTTATTAATATTATTCACGGTCATTATATCTTGTCCTGTAAACAATTTTCATACATTTCTTCGTTATTCGATAGTTTGGAATTGATCACTGTTCTTTTCTTTATATGTATATCCAATTATTATGAATTTTCATAATCAATGATAAATGCTGTTATCAGTCATTTTTTTTTGCATCTTTTTACCATATTCGGCCTACGCACTGTGCAGTTATCAGGCAGGTTTGGTGTCGCAAACCCTGCCTGATAACTACGCCCTCGGTGTATATTACAAATGTGGAGCAGCGAAAAGTCCTTTCGGGAAGCTAATTGTCGGTAGATAAAATTTTTCTTTTAGATTCCGTGAATGTGCAAAAATGTGCAATTAATAACAAAACATCTGTTATCTTCAATTTTTTTGACAAAATACAATGTAAATATGAATTTATTATTACTGAAATCATTATTATGTTTATGAAAATTTTGCAAACGATAACGCCAAAAGAACGAAAAATAACGCCAGAGAGCCAATTCGGGCCATTCTCATTTTTTCGTTGATCTGAACAAACAAACAAAAAATTTTTTTGCCATAATTTTAAGAATCTTCGCATTAAAATTCTGTTACATAGTGAAAATATTATATTTTTCTATTACATACTCTATTACATATGTATACTCCGTAACCCGTAATCATAACGGCGTTATGTTACCACGCCTTATTTTAACACACTTTTGTTATGTTAGCACTTTTTGGGATTTGATTAACTTCGATTTCGAATTATCTAACCAAACGACCTGCTCAATTATGTTAACAAAATTTCATTATTTCAACAGTTTTTGAGGTTTCATTATGGTAATTTAACGTGTTATGTCGTGTATAAAAGGTTTTATAAATTTGATATATTTCCTCAATAGTATTCACGTAACCCTCCTTTGGAAAAGGTAATTGATTAAAACAATCTTCATCTCTGCAACAAATAAACAGATTTTTATGTCCGTTAAATTGACAAATATCCTCCATATCACAATTTGAACAGCTGTTAACCGGCTAGTGTAGTTTTGTTAGTTTTTACTGATACTATCAGCACATTTTTGATGCATTGTTATAACCCGTCATGTTATAAATTTTCCCGTTAGTCCCGTTATGTAACAATTTTTTGCGAAAATTTTTCTAGCATTACCATCACGCACTACGCCGTTATTTTACAATTTTCCGTAATCTTGCAATGTGAACAATAAACAAGACCTATTGCGCAATATTTTCAAGTTACGTAATAACTATTTTCCGTTATGTTACAATTTGTGCAAAAAATACATATAGCGCCATATTTACCCATAGGATCCACTCTGTTAAAATAAATAACTTGTTTAGGCGTTTTCAAGCGAAGTCGGTATTACAATTTTCCATTATGTTACAATTGTTTTTGATTTGGTTTTGTAACAGAACAGCGCACCTGGTGTAACTAAACCAATTTGCTTAAAAATTGCCTTAAATTTTACTCAAAGCAAAGCTTGTGGGAAAACAAAAACATGGAGAAATTTTTGAGTGAAGGCGAAATTAGTCGAATTACAAAAAAACACTCATATTTGCCTCCTAAAATGAATTTTTTTTATTATGCGCCATTTATTTTTCTATAATCATTCTTTTTTAAATTAAAAAATAATTTTAATATACGTTTTGTTTTTAATGGTATATTTGCACCACAAAACTTTACATGTTCATAAACCGCCCGTAAACCTTCGATATTTTCATCGCAGGTAGATTGAATTTGACTTTCTGAGGAAGGGTTTTATTCTATATTGTTAGTTCGATTGGCCAAAATTTTGAGTCATAAGTAATAATTTTGTATCTAAATTGTGTCTAACAATTTGTAACAATTTGTGTCTAATAATTCTAATAGATACTTTTTTAACAACCGACGTTGTTGCTTTTTTGTAAACTTCACAGTGTAACGTTTCAAAGTAACGGCCATCCCAATTTTCTACCGGATTTTCTACCTTATATGTTATACACAGGGTGCGCAGTTATCTTGCGAGCAGTTATCTTGCGAAAATTGCCGCTCGTACGTTTATCTTGCGACTTTTCAAGGACCAAATTCGCAAGATAACTGCGCACCCTGTGTACTAAATTATCTTTTCACGCACTTTTTTTAAAGTGATTTTGACCCGCTTTCATTTGGATTAGGCGTCATAAGACAAAATAAAATTTTGAACCCGTTTCAGGCAATAAAAATCCATATTCTCCTTCGTCACGTAGTTCAATAGTATAAACAATGGGAACTCCTATACTAGAATGTGTCCAATCAGGCGGTTGTCCGGATGCTGGATAAAAAAATGGCGCACCTTCCCCAAACGAATAGGTTTTATTGTTAACTCGCTAAATATTATCAATTATTTTTTTGATATTTTAACCTTAGTTTGCTTGGGCCACTTGATTTTCTTGTATAAGTTCATTCAAATACTAGATACATAGGGTGCGCCGTTAATAGACATATTTTCGCTATTTGGCAGGTTTTGGTCAAAAAATTATGAAACAATTTGAATTTAACATAATCATACCCAAATATATTTCTGCATTTCAGCAGCTATTTTACTTAACTCGCCTTTATTAAGGGCATCGTATTCAAACGACGACGAGTATGGGTAAAAAATCACTTGTGAGTAGCTATGATACGTCACATACGCTTTTATGTTTTTCAGTGATGACATATGATTTTTATGTGATTTGGTCTCAATCTCCGAGAAGGGCCCAGATCCACCAAAAACCTGTATGAAGGGTGTACATGAACTATCATTCGAGTCGCTGAAATTTTTAGAGGTGGTTAAAAATCTGCGGTAATAAAAATCGGCGATACTCTGTCTGTTTTAACAGATATTTTAACTCCTGGGGTCACATCGTGCAGATCTGCACGAATCGACTTTTAGTAGCAAATATCTCGCAGAATCGGGCTTGTATGAAAAATCGCTGATTGACGTATCGAACCAATTTTCAAGACATAAATTTTTTTTTTTTTTGAAAACTTTGCAGTATCACCACTTTCTCACACTTGGTCGAAATTTCAAAAAAAAAGATAATGACGAATTTGAAGAAATTTTTTAAAAGATTCTCCGGTAGATTTTCCAAAAAATAGTATTTTGCCCACCTTATAGGTTAGCTTATTAAAGGGAGCGCCATGATTGGCCCAAAGCTCGACTACCAGAGAGGCAGGCCAATAGAAAAAAAAACTTTAAAGGGGGGGGGGTAACATTATATATTTTAACAAAAAGAATGAAATTCAAACAATATTAAACGGAAACTAAGTTTTCAAAATAAATCTATTGTAATTACTTTACTAATTTTCTATCACATACACAAAGTATTCCTACTGTACTTAACATTTGCTCGTAATTTTGTTTGCCTTATAAATAATAAAAACAAATAATTTCTTTGTTTTTCATATAATATAAATAATTAATAATTAAAATCAAAAATAAACACCCCAACGGAGAGCAAGGATCACGACTTGTTCGAGCATGACCCCATTGGATATCGTAGTTTCGATTTAAGTCGGTGCCCCTACACTCTGAGCCATTATTTGGACTACGATTTTTGCGCTGAAGTCCATATAGGCTGTTCAAACCGGATTTCGAAAACTGCGATAATTTAATAAATATAGTTTATTCCGATAAGCATATTCGTTTTTTCCAGCGTTCAAATTTGCACAAAACCTCCTTATGGCCTAGTTATAAGGACGTTATAAAGCGTTAATTGAATTTTAAAAATACAATCAGTCCCGTTTTACGGCGTCGGACCCAATCCTACTTACATTTTTTCGAAAAAAGAGGAAAAAGATAGAAACGAAGAAAAATGGAAAATGGGCGCCTTTTATTATTTTTCATTATTTTCATTTATTTCATTAGTACATTATATGCCAAAAAACCCAATTTCTTCACCCGTGGAGTATCAACATTTACTAAAAACCTATTTCTGACACTTTAAATCTTGAAACTAAAGTTTAACTGACAAGTAAAAATTTTTCAAAAATATTTTCAAAAATATTTTTTTATGGCAATCCTTCAAAATAGATTTAAACAGCCTAAATCTATATGTAGACCAGGAATAAATATAACCATCTGGATTCATAGCCGGATAAATTATCCAGTTCACATTTTCCCGCCATTTTTGATAAGCACCCCACAATAGTTCGTGAATAAGACATTGACAGAATGATAAACTAACCCACTCCCTTGGATGTAAACCACAATCAATTGTTATCTTCGACAACTTTTACGTATGATTCAAAAATGACCGGGGTAAGGTCGAAGGCTATGTCAGCTGAATGAACAATAAATAGGGTGCGCAGTTAACCGTCCATTTTAATCTTGAATCATATGGTCGCGAAATGGTGTTTAGGGTGAGGTGTTTCGCGACCACTGTTTTGAAGTAGAAAAAATGTTCGCGAAACTTTGTATAAATCACCATTTCGCGACCATGTGGTTGCGAAACCATATTTTGATCGAAGATTTCCGACCAAATGGTGTGATCGCGAAAGTAATCATAAACGGGTTTTTTGCTACCACAAAAACTGCTCCGCTCCCTGCGGGTGACCGCTTATCGAAGAAAGTATTGGTGAGCGATTGACTGGCCACCCCGCGTTCCTGGAAAACAATTTCAAGACTTATTTAACTCTTAAGGGACCCAAACGGCACATTAAATCGTAGGGGGACAATGGTCCACATTTTGACCAACCGCCATGGCGTCTATGTTGGTCCATAAACGGGTTTGGTCCAAATTTGGCCCATTGTCCCCCTGGGAGTTAACATTATTGTAACTTTAGATTGTGTTTAATTTTGCCAACAACGTAATAAGCTGGAGACCTTGTCTTGGGAAAGTCAGAACCTGGAGAATTTGATGGTTTCCGCAATATGTCGACCACGTAAATAGAGTTATTTTCGTAGGTGGAACCGATTGATTGCACATTTGCATCAGGGTGCTCGTTTACATCATTCAAAAGCCAACTTTCAATTTCCTCATATTCATTATACCTTTAAGCGTTAACAGTCATGCCTATCGAGTTTACTATAACAGTCATGCGCATCTGGGGTAGCTAGCTACCCAATGTTTTATAGCGCGCCATACAATGAACGGATTTTTTTGATTATAATATCTTATTAAACGAATTAACCGGCGTCCTCCACGGACGAAAACATATCGAAAATTTCCAAAAAAAAAAAAAAATTTTTCTCCCATATAAAAACGTAAAATATTTTTTTAAATTTCAAATCCGTTGTCCGTTTTTTTTTATTATCACAGGCCTTTCTCTTTTTATTTAGAATTGAAGTGAAAATGGGTAGCTATTAGTTAAACTACCCAATATGCGCATGACTGTTGAAAAAAATTTCCCAAAAAAAAAAATATTTTTCCGAAATACATGTATGATTTGATGTTACACGTCTACTAGACATTTTGGGTATAAATGAAGCGGTACATTGTATACATAATGTATACAATTTGTATTTTTGTTGTAGTAGAAAAAGTAAAACCCACACATATATTTAATTTGCCAAGAGACGACGTTTATATTTGCGCGCGAAATGTTCTTACATGGGTTTACACAAACGAGTGTGTAGAAATTATCTTATTAACGTGCCTATTTAGTGAATGATTTCCACTGTTTCTCGTTGATTTAAGTTTTAAACGAGTGATAAAACCAGAGTGATCAAATGAGTTCTCGATTAGTTCATCCAAATTGTCAATCTGCGCAATATTTTCTAGAACACAAAATGAACAAAAGGTATACGATAAATGACCTAAAAGTTGGGCGTTGGGAAAAATTCAAGCGTTGGCCAACGCTTGCGTTGAGAAAAATCCGAGCGTTGGCCAACGCTTGCGTTAGGCGTTGGGGAAATTTGGAGTGTTGGCCAACTTTTCCAACACTGGTTTAGACAGTCTTTAATGACATTTTTGATATTGTTGAATTAGTCTTCAAAACTATAATAACTACTTCAGCTAAATTATAAAATTTTTTGTCAGCTGGATAAGCAGTAGTAGGCGGTCTGTAAATGAATTCCATGTCAGTAACTTACAATGGATTTAAAATTGCATGGTTGAAAACTTTTTTACGAGTCATCCAGATTCAAGATGAACGGCATTTCACGGCACTATTATTATACAAATAACACTCCGGTTACACTCGGGCATTTGTGTTTTATTTTATAAGGTATAATTTATTCCCCTCTTATAGTCAGTAGTACTTCGATTATAACTAGCGGTTGAGTTTCATGAAAATCGACCAATCGTTTACAAACAATCTAGATAGGCTCGGCCGATTTTCATGAAACTAAACCGGTTGAAACGCCAGCCTAGAATAGTACTGTTATTAGGCATAATTTACCTGCACCAGCTTCAGAAAGAGATGCCAATATAAAGTTTAGATCATAAGGCTTCACAAGAAACTCTACATTTTCTCCGAGTTCATAAGATGGCCCATAATGTGGTAAAAACCAGTCCAACTCAAATTTTTTATTAATTTCCTTCACTGCATTTATCACGCTCGGATTATTCGCGGAAAACCTTAGCCATACAGAGATATATAAACGGCGGTTTTGAAAGGCAACCTGAATATTAGTTTCTCCACCAAACTCTTGAGGGTCACAAATGAAGGAGTAAAAAAAAATTATAAAAGTTATTTATTTTTATAAGCACACAATAAAATAGTGAACAATATACGTAGGAATCAATGTTAAAATCAGCAACCCTTTTTAAAGCAATATTATTTTTCTCGAAAAAAGTGACCCTTATTTGGCGTGACCGACCCTTATTTGGCGTAAGCGACCCTTATTTGAGGGGCCCTTATTTGGCGACCCCATGTACTAGGATTTTCCATCGATTTAGCGTTTTTTTCACATTTGTCTCTTTGGGAGTTGAATGTACGCTACCAGTTTTAAAAAAAATGATTACATGTAACTGTAGATTTCGAAAAGGAAAAGTTGTTTCCGCATAACGTCTGCATTATATGAAACCAATCAGGTGCTACAGATTACCATCATTTATATATCTCTGGGGCAAGGTGTAACTTTCAAAGGACTGTCCTGTATACTCTCCAAAAACAAAATGCACCAAAAAAGCGATTAATTTTACTTTTAATTTCATATTGACTCAAAAAAGAGTCTTACGCAATCTGTCACATATATTATTCAATGACCTTAAAAACCCTCTGACTAGATTGCAAACAAAACAATGTACAAAACAAAATTTGGCTAAACTATTTTCGCTAGGCTATAAGGACATTTTTTTTATGACAAGAGTATTTTCTTATTTTTTTTTTCTTGTCATAACTGATTATTCAACTAATTCTTCACTATCATAAACGCCGTTTTCGATCATCGCCCGTCAAGGGATAAACAGCCGATGGGGTTAATTTGGGACAATTGATTTTTATAAATCATGAAAATAGTAGATGAATTTTGTACTGATATTTCGACCGATCAAATTCACAGAGGGATCGACTGACCCCTTTTAAAGTAACTCTTGAAATTAAACTGTTATAGTAACGGTTCTGAATAGTCGTTGGGGTGCCAACGTCCAACGCGTTCGGAGCGTTGGGGACATTTTTCTTCCCAAGGCGTTGGAGAAAATTCAAGCGTTGGCCAACGATCAAATTTTTTCAAACGCTTAACGCAATTTTATACTGTATGTATGCTGTGTAAAAGCAAGACGCCCCTTCGACATGTTCTCTTTCTTTCGTTTAAAATAGTTTTCCACTTATCCGTGAAGCATCAGTATTTGAATTGTTGGGCAGCCCAACTTGGGCTTTGGGAACAATTCAAACGTTAGCCAACGCTGGCCTTGGGACTTGAGGAAAATCCAGTCTTTGGCGAACGCTTGCTTTGGGCGTTTGGGGAAATTTAGAGCGTTGGCCAACTTTTCCGATACTGGTATTAAGTTCCAGACAATTTTCATGCATCGAAAGAAAGTCAACACGTTTTTAGAAGTTTTTTTATGAAATATTGTTATATTTAAAGCTTTATTTAGCACTTTTTAAATGCCACAAAACTATACAAACCGCTTCTACGAAAAAATGACAGATAATTTATAACAAATGATTTATTTTCAAATCGAATTTATGACCTCTAGTGAAATCGGATTGAAATAGAGTCAGATAGTATAAAATTGATTACTATTTTCTTCCAGTCTATTTTTAGGTATATCCAAATGACTTCCAGTTATTTGGCCAGTTGCTGGATTTGTGAATTAGAATTACCATTTGTAAATTATATAATGTTCTAAAGCGGAATTAATTCAACAAATTGGACATATTTCCTGAATTATATATTCTTTGGTGATTTCTTCGTTGTTTGCCATTTTATGAAAACAGTCTCCATTTGGACAGCAAATAAATGCGTTTCCGATTTCATCATATCTGCACATGTCATCATCTGTGCATTTAGTACAGTTGCCTTCGGGCTATTATCGGTTTTTATCGCACATATTTTTTAATGCCATTTCGGGTCTACTTGAAATCGCCACACTTTTTTCGTGTCCGCTATAGAAAAGAGAGCGCGCGCCTCTCTCTCTCTTTGAGGCGCGTCACTTTGGAATTTTTTTTCTTTTTGATTTTTATTTGTTTTGGCTTCAGGAGGGTGATGGCATTATTTTAAAACCGAACTTTATGTACTCAAAAACCGCACGTACGCCTTCCATATTTTCTGCACATGTGGGCTGAATTTGACTTTCTAGCTAAAGGCTCATTTTTTTAAGTTAAGTTCATACAGTCCTTACTTCTTTTTCGGACGATTGCTCCTTATTGGACGATTGCTCCTTATAATAAGGTCCTTATAATTTGGACGATTTTCGGTCAAAATGGGACCATTCTGATAAAAAACGGACCCTTCTTGTAACGATGCTCCTTTTTCTAACGCTTTTTGGGAACCGTAAATCCCCGAAAAAGGAGTAAGGACTGCAGTCGACTGTGTTGTTTACGAAATTTATTTTCATTTTCGATTTCATTTAAAATACTGACACATATAGGTAGAATGTTCAGAATCGTATAGAATACTGAACCCAATACTGGTAATAAAAAGCCGTACTCGCCGTCGTCGCGGAGTTCAATAGTATACACTAGAGGCACCCCAACCGAGTGAGCCCAATCATCGGAGCCGCCAGAAGCCGGATAAAAAAACACTGCGCCTTCCCCATAATAATACGTTTTATTGTATAATTGCTAGAGACAAATCAATTTCAGTATATAAAAAGTCACGTTTCCGCAAAAATCGCTTTCGGTACAATTATACAGGGTGAGGTAATATAGAAGCTAAGCCGTTGGTGACTTATATTCGGTCAGCGCAATCGCGAACGAAAAACGGCTTTGCCTCTATATTACCTCACCCTGCAGGGCCCTGTAAAGTATGAATATTTCGTAAATAATACGGTCTTACCCTTATATTGGTTTGCATTTGTCCGGCAAGTTCACTTAACTCGCCTTTGTTGACGGCATCGTATTCGTATGAAGATGAGTAGGGATAAATTAGCACTTGGGAGTAGCTGTGATATGTCAGATAAGCTTTGACATTTTTCAGTGATGAAATGTGATTTTTATGGGATTGCGTTTCGATCTCAGAAAATGGTCCAGCCCCACCATAAACCGTTATAAAGGGGTCATACAACACTCGTAACGTATGACTCATAACTTATGACTCATAAGTCACTTATGACTCAAATACACGGTTCCTACCCAACTGTCTTGAAATGAAAAAAAGAAAAAAAAACAAATGAAAAAAAAAGGAAAAAAAGCGCGCTGCTTGAAAACAAAAGTAGTCGTGTGAATTTTCAAGCGAAACAAAAGGAGCACAAACATATTAATGAGAGACAAGAACCAAATTATTTTATACACAGAATTGTATTTTATTTTTAATTTTTTTTTATCTACAGCATTGATTAAATTATGAGTCATAATTCTCATGGTCATGGGAAGTGTAAAAATTTTTAAGTTGTTCATAATTAACATTCTAGGAGTTTCATAGGGACGAATGAAAGTTAAGTTTAGCAGTCAAATTTATATACTTATGCAAAATACGCCTCAAAACTACGCCAAAAGTGCGTGATTTGACCGGATATGGACCAATTTCACGGTTTATCGACAACGCTCGCCCTACCCAACCGAGAGTTTTAATATTTTTTTACAATCTTATATACTCGAAGATGTAACTCAGCTGTTGTTCTCCGAAAAATTTGTGTTAACGCNCAAAGCAAACCTTTTACAGAAAATGAAAACTCATGGGACTGGTTACACGCGCATACTCAGTTCCGCTTCTTCCGCTTCTTCCGACACACTCTTAAGACCTATTTAGCTGTGTTAGGCTCCTCGAGAGCTTTCAGAAAATATATAGTTTGCCCCATAACATATATACGATAAACATTTTAATAAGAAAAAACGGTATAATAAAAATGGACCATGTGACTCATTTTTGTGTTTGATGACAAAAAAAAAAATATTTCGGACATAATTGTTTTGTTGACACAATTGACGCTTGTTTGCGCTTTTTTTTCTTTTATCCATTGTCTTATTTTATCCCTTTTTTTTCATTTCAAGACAGTTGGGTTCCACCGCAAATACACCATCTAACCAGTTATCTTAACAACTGTTTCACTCAAAAAATGTTAAGATTATTTAATTGTGTTAAGATAATTGCCAATTGGGTAGGGGTTTGTTAACCTAATTGGAAATTGCGATACGTTTTAGTCGGAAAATTCTGATGATAACCCAACTTTGACAACACCAAGATAACTGGTGCTACAGGGTGAGGTAATATAGATGCTAAGCCGTTTTTTGGTGACTTATATTCGCTCAGCCCACTCGCGAACCAAAAACGGCTTAGCATCTATATTACCTCAGCCTGTAAGATAAATCTTTAAGGCCTTATATGCTAGATCTTAACAGTTCGGTAAACACTATTTGTCTAATTTTAGTGTTAATTGATGCATCTAAAAGGATGGTTTTTTTTGCTTCTGATGTTTTTTTAAACTCGGTGCCGAATTCAGTAGAACCCAAAATGATAGTAAATGAAACCTTTACTGAGAACAGGGGTCACTACTAGTCCCTGAAAGTCCCCATTGAATGTCATAATTTCGATTCAAATCGGTGCCTCGACAATCTGTACCATTATTCGGACTTCGATTTTTTCGCTGCATTCGGTCGTTTGTCCAGGAATAAATATAGCCGTCTGGATTCAGCGCCGGGTAAATAATCCAGTTCACATTTTCGCGCCATTTTTGATGTGATCCCCATAACAGCTCATAGATCACCCATTGGCAGAAAGACAAGCTCACCCATTCTCGCGCATGTACACCGCAATCAATCAGTAACTTTTTTAAGTTTTACAAAAAAATCAATTAATTCATAGTTCGTATGAACGATGTCGAACGAATTCAAATCTATATTACTTTGAAACAACAAAGTCTACTTAATCCTAGAACCCGCAGTTGTATCTTTCGGCTATTTTTTTCAAAAATATCATGTCGTGGATGATATACGCTTACAAATGTTATCCTGTTGTATTACACCCCCTCCGCAGTTATGTTGCCGAAATGTAATATTTCGTCATCTTTTTGCGAAATTTCGTCATTTCCATTTTAGCACACCCACCTACAAACTGCGTAATTATGTTGCCGTTTTTTGAAAATACTTCGGCAACATAATTGCGTAAGGGGTATATAATTTGAAAAAAATAAAAAAAATCAACTTCGCCAAAAAAACCCAAAATGTTTTATGTAGAAAACGAACAAAAGTGAAATAGTGTAAGAAAATTGATTGACATATCAGCGGTAAAAATATCAGACCTCATAAGTTATGAGTCATAACCACAACCCTCTGTATTATCATCTGTAACAGGTTAGAAACTTACGCTTGGGATAATCATCAGATTGCCATGATGTTGAATTCTGTAGGATATCAACCACATATATTGAGTTATTTTCGTATGTTCTTCCTATTGATAAAACTTCCGCATGAGGGTGCTGATTGACATGGTTCAAAAGCCAACTTTCAATTTCTTCGAATTCATTGTATCTTCGAAATCGTTATAAAGTTTCATTGAATTCAAACTACTGTGGCGTCCACCAGGGCTCGGCACAATTGGCTCGCTCAGAGCCAAAAAGTACAATTTTTTGCCAACAAAAATTTTAATGGTAGCGAGCCGAGCCGAGCCCTGGCGTCCACATTACTGATAAATAGTATAGGCACCAACTGAATCGGTGGCAAGTATAATTGGCCGAAACGTGAATTTGTTAATTCGGCAAATGCAAAAATAAGACAAATATGGAGAAATGAGAAGAGGGATTATAAGGCCACTTTCACCATTCAAAACCGACCCGATAACCCGAAGGGCGTAAGCGGAACATTTTGATAATGAGGCCGGATAAAACGGGCGGATAAACCCTCGGGGGTTGTAATAAACATATTTATAACAACCTGCCTATTAAGGGAATGATTCCCAAAATTTGTAACCGTTTTCAATTTAATACGACTGATGAAATCGGTTCCATCAAATGAGTTTTCAATAAGTTCGTCCAAATTGTCCTTCGTTTTTATGTTCTCTAAAGCAAAAATTAGAATCTTAACAGTCATGCGCATATTGGGTAGCTAGCTACCCATTTTCACTTTATTTCTAAATAAAAAGAGAACGGTGTGTGATAATAAAAACCGGACAACGGATTTGAAATCAAAAAAAATTTACGTTTTTATATGGGATAAAAAAAAATTTAGGTTGAAAATCACCCCAGTAAGAGAAGAAGAACAGGGCTTCACAATAAAATAATAATCAAAAAATCCGTTCAATGTTTGGCGCGCTAGAACAAAGTGGGTAGCTAGCTACCCCAGATGCGCATGACTGTTAACTACTCTCCCCAACTAGGTAGGGACTTTGTCTAAATAAACCGTTAAAGGGGTATCCCGACACTGATATCAATGATATCATATCATGATATTATATCATGTTTGGAAGTTCAACTGGTACACTTTTTCGAGCGATACGAAAAATCGACGTAAAAAGTACATACAGAGGTTATGCTAGCTCATGCTATAGTAAAAAAGTTTTAAATGACAAAATTTCTATAAAATGATATAAACTTAGCGGGAGTCTTGTTACTCTATACCAAGACTCTTGTGGTACGAAATGTCGACCGGTAATTTTACCTGCACCAGCATTATATAATGAGGACAACACGTCAACAAGATCATCCGGTTTAACCAAAAACTCAACATGTTCTCCAATTTGATATAAGAGTCCATTATGTGGTCTAAACCAGTCCAACTCATATTTCCGGTCTAATTGCTCCAAACTGGCTAGAACCTGCGGATCCGCAACAATCACATTGAGCTATTTGGAGTTATAGAACATTCGAATAAGCTTACAAATTCGAATCAAATTTTTATGGTAAAAAAGTGTGCTAAAATATGACGTAAATTTAATCATAAAATATGGAACAAGGGATTGGTTATAAGGTCTGTAGAAAGACAGTGAGACTTTATATGCATTTTCAACAGACAAACTGATCTTATAAACACAGACCTCATAAACATCTGCAAAAATCTGTAAAATTAGGTTTCTAGTGGTATATATGGTAGAAGTTGACAATTCGAATTTTTTTGACAAAAACCAGTAAATCCAAATTGTAGAGCTCGTTAAATTACGTCAATCTGACTATTCAGAATTTGATTTGGACCACCAGGGCCCCCTATAAAGCTACGCAAATAAATGATTTTTTTTCTGGACCACCTACGCCCACGTCAGAATAGGTCGCAAATAGGCGCCTCATTTCTACCATAACCTTTGCAACTAAAATTGCAACTAAAATGCAATTAATGGTATAAAAACCTTGGTTTCGAAAAAGACCATAAGGTCGTATAATTTATGCAGCATAAGACTTTATAATGGACCAAATCTTATAAGAACCCCCTGTAACTGAAAGTTTTTTTTTACAAATTGGTTTTTTTTTCAAACCTTTAAAATTTTGAAATACTTTCTGAGAGACTTTAAAAACACTCCAATTCGGCAAAATCTCTTCTGTCAAAATTCGTGCTTGAAATTAAGGCTTTAACGTAAGCTCATATCTATTAATTATCATTTAATTATGTTTAAATATCTCGAACAAAGTATAATCTTTAAAAGAATAACCTCTATATTGCCCAAGGACCGTACAAAATAAAAGTGGAATTAATTTCATAAAGCGTTTTACGTAAGTTAAATTTGAAATAGACCATCGGGTCTAAAATATATAAAAAAAGAATTCAATGACATTCGGAATATGGATTTTTGATTGGATAGGAGTTGATATAATATCAAATGTAGTTTGGGAAGTCATGCTTGAATTGAAAATTATAAATCATAACTAGGATGATCTTTGTCGCTTATTTTATTTATATTTTTATTATATAACTTGGAGTTCCTACCCTTACTTGGCGCTCCGGCCGCTCCCCCTGTACCTATTTAATCACGTACGGCAGATCTGATAGTCTGATTAAAAATTTTTCGAGAACAGTCCCTACTCCCAATACGGACGCTATTTTCGAGAACCAAAAACGTCCATATTGGGAGTAGGGACTGTACTACAGGGAACTTAAATGCATTTCCAAAACCTACAGGGGTGATGGTTTTGAAAATGCATTTAAGTTCCTTGTAGTACAGTCCCTACTAACAATATGGACGGTTTGATTCTCGAAAATAACGTCCGTCTTGGGAGTAGGGACTGTAATTAACCAACAAAACGGCCATAAAAGCAGCTCGTAAAATGAGAGTGTATTTAAGGGGTTAATGTTGCTGAAATTTTAAGTTTGTCTATTAGTTTCTCTTCTTTTTGAATGGAAAAAACGAGAAGCGCGACGTGCTTTTTCTCAGTCACACTGTAGTCTGTGTCTGACAGTCTGTTATTTTATTAATGTTTGGATCAAATTTGGTTTAAATTTCGTACGTTAGTTGATAACACTGTATAAAAGATTAACAGCAAGAAACACGTATTTCATTTGGTAAAGAGAAAAATAGTATATGAGCCAACTAGATAATGTCCCGAGTGATATAATACAGAAAGTATTGTCACAACTGACAATACACGATGTCAGCAATATCATACAGGTACCGTTTAATACTATTTATATATTATAATGCATAATAATTTATGAACTATTTGGATTTGACCATCTTAAATTGACCACGTCAACTTAGTGCTTTCGACAGTCAAATTTATTAGAGTCTATTTGTGCTGCACTTTTGTCTAGTTTCCCCTACTAATATTTGTTCTTATTTTTCTAAGTTGTGAGAAATTTTACTAAAATATATTTGTTACAGTTTCATGATGAAAGTTTCATCAACATTTCAAATTACTGTTCTGTGTTTAAGATTCGCAATACAAAAATATTTTTGTATCCCCATGTGGAGGTTAACTCTCACATTTTGGAATCCGTAAGGGGAAAATGCGTGAAAATAAATACGCACTTAAAAAAATCACAATAACTCGCAATAATTCAATAAAACTGGTAAAACCAAGTTGTAGAGCTCGTCAAACTACTTCGATCTGATTATTCAGAAACTGATTTGGGCCACCAGGGCCCCCTAGAGAGCTGTTTGAAATCTCCAACCTACGCAAAAAACACCGTCAATCGAATTTTCTCGAGAAGTTGAGCGGGGTCACCAATACCCGTTTTCCCTACGGGGCCTCCATATGCCTTAAATTGACGGAAAAAACAAGTTGCGTGTCTATTTACACGTACTTCTCCCTAGCAGTTTAGATAATGGGGTGTAACATAAGGGTGCACGTGGTCTATAATAAAAAAATATACGTTGTTTATGGTAAAATACGTTATCAATATGATTTCAACATAATTAATTGTTTAGACTCAATAAGGACACATTTGTTTTGAACCCACTGCGTACCCAAAAAGGGCCTTTTTCCTGATTTTCGAAAGTGTTAAGTGGCGCTTACTTTGGGGCCCGTATAATCTTTTAACTGTTTTTAATAATTTTTAAGGTTTGCTGGAATTTGCGAAAACATTCTGAAATCGAAATATTATACCGAATAAAACAGACGGACGATTGGCGTCTCAGGTCTGTGTACGAGGATTTACTTTATCAGGGTAAGAATGTTGCCAATTCGTTTAAACGATTTGAAGCCGCCAAAAAGAAAAGCGGGATTGAGCGGGAACATGTATTCAAAACTGAAATAGTAAATGCGCCAGAATCATGGATCGATATACCGTATGAGTTTTCGAAGCGGAATGTTTCATCAACCGCTTTTCCTACTTCGTCTATGATTGCATTTTCAGAGGTTTGTGATTTGGGACCCTCTTCTTGGTTAAAAGACCAAGTTTTTTTTGTATTGGAATTTGCATTTTGAGATAATTGTGTTCTCGTCCTGATTTTAAAACGCGAAAAAACGCGCTCAAAAAAGGACCAAAAAGTGGTAACATTTATTTTTTTTTCGCGTTTGAAAATCACTGCGATAGTGTCCCAAAAACAAACGTACCGTCCTTCTTTGATATTTTAGAAACTTTTATTTCATTATCCGAAAACTCATTGGCCATACTGGTACGCTGGGCATCCCACTAAAGGACCGTTATATATGTGTTTTTCACGCTTTGTGGGGTGTCGCGTTGTGTGCACACCGACCACTTCCCAAAAACCGTCGCATTGTGTGCACATTTTTTTCTAGTAGGAATAATCAATTTTGAATATAAAATTTTATTATAAATTATAAAGTCTTTATTTTCAATTTAACTCTTAGGAGGAAGGAGTTTTTGGTAACCCGTAACGGGAAAATGCGTGTAAATAAAAACGCACTTAAAAAAATCACATAAATTCCCAATAATTCAAAAAAACTGGTAAAGCCAAGTTGTAGAGCTCGTCAAACTACGTCGATCTGACTATTCAGAAATTGATTTGGGCCACCAAGGCCCCCTAGACAGCTGTTTGAAGTCTCCAACCTACGCAAAAATAAAACCGTCAATCGAATTTTCTCAAAAAGTTGAGGGGGGTCACCAATACCCGTTTTACCCTACGGGGCCTCCATATGCCTTAAATCGACAAAAAAACAAGTTACGTGTCTATTCACACGCACTTCCCCCTGTGAGTTAAACTAATAAAAATAAACACCCATATACGTATGTAGTTGAATTCTGGCACGCTTTGCAACTTTGACGCGAAGTTTTTGTACCGAAATAGGAATTTGATTTTGGGATAAAAAGCGTTCAATCGTTGTAATTTTGTAAAAAATGTACGAAAATTGAGTGTCTCAGGATTGGACTAATCCTGTAGCCAAAAAAAATGCGGAAAATCATTATTATAACAAAGACTACAATGTGGAGCTGCATGTAAAAAATCGAGCCTCGGAAGCCTGGTCTATTCTGACGGTGAATAACGATTTGGATATTTGTCGTATGAGCGGCCAAGTACTTGCTATTTTGAGCATTATTTCACAATTTATTCAAATAACTTTGGTTGATATCGAAGATCCAATCAAAAGTGCCGAACTCAAGAAAAAGTTTGTCTTATTTGAAAGTTGCTAAATCGAGAAATGCATTTCCCAATTTGACATGTATTGTAGATCATGACTTTGTAGACCGAACTGTAAACTTAAGTGCCGCCAAAAATTCGTTTTCAAACTAAAAAAAATGAATATGCAGAAAAAATATTGTTTTTAAATTAAAAAATAGCCTTTGAAGGCAAACCTTTCCTTAAGTGCCGCGTTTTTTGAGGCTTTAGTGCGACACTCAAGGGAGGGAGGACTGTAACTGTAAAGTTGATCCGACTAAGTACTCCTTGCCCGCCATGAGTAATCGCCGTGAAACGCACTTTTTTAATTCATTTATAGTTATTAACATCATTTTATCGATAACTGATTAAGGGGTGTATTTCATACAAAATTCTTATTTTACACTTAGTATACTGGCTCTTAATTTAAATCGTCTTTAAATCGTCTTTAAATCGTCTTTAAATTTGTGGCCTCTGGTTTCAAAAATATTAAACAAATTTATAGCATTTATAAAATACGAATGGACCCTCCGCCAGATACTATTATTCGCTTCGAAACGAATGGGCAGTTGCTCCTTATAGGAATTGGTACCTTTATTGTATGTACTTAACAGTAATGCGCATATTGGGTAGCTAGCTACCTGTTTTCACTTAATTTCTGAATAAAAAGAGAGCGGCTTGTGATAATGAAAAACGGACAACGGATTTGAAATCAAAAAAAATTTTTTAGAAAATTGTTTTTACGTTTGTATATGGGAGAAAAATATTTTTTTTAGAAAATTGTTTTTACGTTTGGGTCCGTGGAGGACGAGGCTTAAAATCACCCCAGTAAGAGAAAAAAACAGGGCTTCAAAATAAAATAATAATCAAATAAATCCGTTTATTGTTTGGCGCGCTAGAGCTAATTTGGTAGCTAGCTACCCCAGGTGCGCATGACTGTTATAGAAAATTGATGCGCATGACTGTTAATCATCATTGCCTGTGATAAAATTGTACTCCCTTAAAATAAAATTATTTAATATTATGTTTTTTTTCTCGACAATTTTGATGATCCATTTAGAATTTTTGAAATTGAGTTTTTTTTTTAATTTATTAATGTGTACTACATTAATTACTAAAAGTTAAGTAATATTAAAATATTAGATTTAGGAGGTTAGAAAGTCATTAAGGGGTTTGCGGGAAGTCACTGAAAGATTTTTTGAAAATATTAAACATATTAAATACAAAACATATTTAATAATTTGCTTTCAAAAACATTCCTGTGGCTTTCCGAAACCCGCTTAGCATTATAACGTCAAAAAGATAATAACCGAATTACAAACGCGCCTATTGGCTCATGCTTTTTTATAGGCGCCTCCTATTGGCTGGCGTCCTTAAGTCACGCAAACAACTCACTGTGCTGCTTGTAATACTTTGTTAATCCCAACTTATAGTTAATTAAGTCAAAATTATTATCGCTGATATTTGGGTAAATATTTAGTAAAGTGAAAAAAATTGAAAATGATGCAATAAACTTTAATTGACCCAAACTAAGAATATGAAACTATGACTGATGATGGAAATATTATCCGATCCGATGCCCTTTGGCTGTTAAATGCTGGCAGATTCCGAAAACTTGATCTTCCTGAATTTAACTTGGGATTTAGCGCCGGATTGGACTTTTCATTCACATCTGCTCCGCCGGCCACCGTGCGGCCTCATTATATGATTGACGAAAATGCCAAAGTGCCATTTATTCTTGCATTTTATAAAACCGTGGCCTCTCAATTTGTAATAGTATTTCAACTGAAAACTCGCGTATGGCAGTTTGTTCGTTATATTAGTCTCTCTAATATTTACAGTCCCGACGCTGAAGATATTCAAGTGAGAGATAGAAATCAGGCTGTAACTAAATAACGTATAACAATTACAGTACGATTAACGCGACGCTTTACTGGAAAAGGGGCCGGGTAAGATTTTTAAGCTTCTTAAAGTACACTGGTTGCCTTTTCTCCTCATATTTTCAGCAGGTTTTTTCAAAACTATTATGAATATGGTATTTAAGGGAACGAAAAAAATTATATACAGTCCCGACCTTCAAATTGTGCAATTTTCGTTTCCGAAAAACGTGCACAATTTGGAAGACGTGCAAAATTTGAGAGTCGTCCAAAATTTTATAGAATCGTTATTATTAAGTTGACTATTAGTTTTCTAGGGCGTTTTAGAGTCAAAAATATACACAAAATTGACTCATTTATCGTTTCGAACAAAAAAAATAACTAATTGAATTAATAAATTTTGTCTGGCAAGCCAAAAAGACTTTTTGCCCGTCTCGTAAATTTTCCTGAAAAAGTGCACAATTTGGCAGTCCTGCACAATTTGAGGGTGCACAATTTGAAAGCCGGGACTGTAGCCCTAACAAAAAATCGAAAAAAATACTTTGGCCATAAGAGTTTTTTTCATTTTTTATCGGGCCATAAGATTTTTTTCGTTCCCTAAAATAAAAGTGGATGCGCAGGCCCTACCACCTTGAGCTAGGGTACATAAATTGTGAATCTAACTACGCACGCTGTTTATGAAGGTATTAGAATTTTGATGGTAAGTTTGAGTACTGTTTTATGTGAAACCGATTATTCCTATCTCTGATTCAAGTTGACTATGATTTGGTTCATTTCAAAAATTATTCAAAAGATGTACCCGTGTTTATTTATCAGTGCGGAAAGTCCCGCCTAAACAATCACACAGGAAGGTGTTAAGTTCCTATCGGAACAAATTTAAAATAACCGAAGCTTATTTGGATCAATAATAGTTTTATCGAAAAAAGCGACCCTTGAAATATGTTGTAGGACTACCGACCATAATTTATAATAAAATTGGCGTTGGCGTTGAGGAAATTTTTTATCTTGCCTTGGGGTAGGATTGAGTTTGCCTTAATTCCCAAATTTTGCGTTTTCGTTGAGTTGGGGGAAAATTGTTCCCAAAAATTGGGCGTTGGGACAATTTTTTTTTTCATATTTTTGTTGTTCGTTTTAAACGATAATATAATTAAATAATATAATTCCTGAAAGTAAGTACAAGAGTCGCTTTCACCAAGTAATAGTCGGTGGCGGGCCACTGGCGGGCACCAATGGCGGCACATAATGATATTTTTTCGACAAAAGTATAATTGTCTCAGTCAGTTATAGGCAGAACCCTGTTTTATCTGATTAAAAGTAGAACAGAATGCCATTATCAATGTTCTCGTTGTTCCCTTGTTTATTTTCCTAGAAATAGTAGTTGATAGTCTTCGAAACTAAGCGTTACTCTTTAAATAGTTGTCCCATAATTTAACACCCCGATGTACTGGATATTACGACAGAGCATACGAAATTCGATTATTCAATATTCTGACGGGAGAAAACGTTTTCACAATAAATACAAATGATATACTTATGGACGCTCTGTGTGTATATCCCCAAATGGAACAGAGACTATTTTTAGATGGTGTGTATTTATATCCATCGCGAAATCTAGAATGTCGAAACCACGTCCAAATTTGGGAAATCACTTTTAACCGTGAATGGCAAATCGAGCGCCGGCTGGTGCCAAGGCCGAAAAACAATGAGGCAAACTTCATTTTCAAGGTCACCGAAACACAAGTAATGTGGACTTCATGTCTTTGTGAACGACCTAAAAGATCTTTTATTTTATCTGATTCACTTGTCAATGGATTTTCTGAATAAAATCAAACCTAAATGTGTTATTAAGGTTCAACTTATTGAGGGCAAAAAAAAATATATTTGCATGTTTTTTTTTTTTCAGAAATTCAAAAAATGGAAAAAAATTAAAATATTGCTATGCTAAATGTGCGATTAATAAATTATTCTAATGGACATATGTCCCTTTATTATAACTCCCAGGGGAAAGTGCGTGTAAATAGACACGCAACTCGTTTTTTCGTCGATTTAAGGCATATGGAGGCCCCGTAGGGCAAAACGGGTATTGGTGACCCCCCCTCAACTTTTAGAGAAAATTCGATTGACGGTGTTTTTTGCGTAAATTGGAAATTTCAAACAGCTCTCTAGGGGGTCCTGGTGGCTCGAATCAATTTCTGAACAGTCTGATCGACGTAGTTTGACGAGCTCTACAATTTGGCTTTACCAGTTTTTTCAATTATAACGAATTATTGTGAATTTTTTAACCCCCAACCAAAAAACAGGGACGTTTGTCCCTACACCAGAAATAGACGTATTTATTTTGGTGTTTGGCTTTATTAAATGAATTGACAGTGAAATCCAACATAGAAAAAGCAATTGTCAATCCGTAGAACACAAAAAAATAAATGTTAATTTTTTTAATCACGAGGAATTAATGATTAATTGAACTTGGTAAACCGCCAAAAACAGTTTTTTTTGCAATAAATGCATTAAAAACTACTTTTTTCACACATGTTGTTTTTTAAATGTGTTAAATAGCAAAATTCTGACTAAATGAAAAAAAGTTAACCATTTAGGTTTTCCGGTTAACCAGCAATTTACCGGTAAATGAGCTGAATAAAAGTTGTGTTTTTGTGGTAAAATCGGCCAAAAAGTGTCCAAGGGTGGTCGGAGATCTTTCGGAAGTGTGTCCATTCGATTTAGGACCATCGATTTGCTTATAGTGCAAATTATGAACGATCAGAGAAGACTCTCAAAAGAGAAAATACAAAACAGGGACAAACGTCCCTGTTTTTGGTTGGGGCACCGCAAACTATTTTTGGTTGGGGGTTAAGTGCGTGTTTATACACGCATTTTCCCCCTACGGGTTCCCAAAAACTCCTTCGCACTGAGAGATAAGAAGCTTGACTAGAAATCATCCACTATTCCTTTGTTCGGCACTTTTGTTTCCGGACACTTTTGTTTCTGTATAAATATATCGATCAAATATAATCGCCCAATTAGAATATTGAAGCAAATGATTGCGAACATTCATATTATTCTTCAATCGATATAATGTAAGTTTGTTAATCATATTTAATTATGCAAAAAAAAGTTTTCCTTCAGCGTTTAACTTGCAGGAGATGATCGTCACACAAGCCTCTGGCCGATGAAATTGTTTGCAAAAATTGTTTAACGGGGTAATCCAGTATGCCGTGAAAAAAACACAGTAACCCCAAGAGTAAAAATTATCTGAGGACTTTTGGTGATCAGAGCAAATAATTGTTTGTGCAAAGTTTTGTACACACGCTGCCCTTAGGAATACTGAGAAAAAACTGTACGGAAAAATTTATAATACATTTCAGATCTCAGAAAATGGTACTTGAACTAATTTATTTTGATTTTCATGGACGGGGTTTTATCCCAAGAATGTTGCTCAAAATGGGTGGCGTCGAGTTCAAAGATACTCGACTAAAAGGCGACGACTTCGGAAAAATGAAACTCAGTAAGTCTACCTTAACTGTCATGATCCGTTTGGGACACATCTGTCCCAAAGGCACGTTTTTTGAATTAACTCGCGACCGGTTAATGATATAACCAAACGGCAAACGGATTATAAATCTACCAACGAAATTACATTTTTTTATACTTTTGTACATTTTTTTCTTTAACCCCCAGGGCTCATATTGGACTAAATATACAAAGCTCATAATATATTTTCAAATTAATTTGTTAACATTATAGCATGTCATTTCACACCCAGTCTGCTGTTATCNTCATTTCCTACTTTATTCTCATTTTAAATCTCAAGATTTCGACATACAGCAAGTACTTGGTGTGATAATTCCGAATTTGTAATTTCTCTTCTACGACTACAAGTCCAGAAGAGTTCAGCTGAGACACATCCAATACTAATAACGCATACAAAGCAGCAACTATACACGCACTTAGCCGTAAGGGCATACCTGTCGACATAAAAGAAAAAAAATATAAAAGAAGACAACAAAAAAAACTATATGGTAGAAGGTGCGCAACTTCAACCATCAAAAAAAAAATACTACAAACTAGGAACACCGCCGATGTTTGCGAGAGTTCAAAACGGCTTCCAACCAACGACAGAAACGCAATTTTCATGTCTCAGAACGGCGTAGAAAAAAATTAAGAAGAAAAAAAAAAAAACTCTTATTTCGACAGGCACATGCTAGCATCAAACGAGTTCACAGTCAAAGAAGACTTTACAACAACTGAACTTGATCACCGAATTACTTGGAAGTTTCCCAAATATTGAGATTTCGAATCAAACAAGAATGAGCAGCAATACATTCAAGAAACAAAACTAAAAAAAATAAAATATTCACCAACTTGTACATAACTTCAAATTCAACCACATCAATAGCTACTTAGGATTTTTTACACGCGCGTTAAGATTTTTTTTTCTAAGCTAGGGAGGGGCCGTCAACGATTTTCAATCATTTACGGTCACTTTCTTTTCAACTTATTACACTTATTATCTATTTTATACAAACTATTTCAAACTGCAAAAAAAGAAACTGAGGGAGGGGTGAACCGGAGTTTACAGTCCGGTTCCCGTTCTTTTTGTTTTTCCTCTCTTTCTCATTATGAGAACGCCGCCCGTCACGCCCCGATTCTAATCAACATTGAATCGGACTCCTATCTACTGCAATTGTTTTAATCAGGGCGCATCGCCCTAGATGATATTAATCAAAGTTGAGTTTCTCAACTTTGATTAAGATCAAGAGCTCTCCGTGCCGCCACTAAGGAACCGCATAAATAGCGGCCCTAAATTATTATAATTATCATACCTGCACCCTGCACTGCACCGCACAGCCGAATAAAGAAAATAATATTTTATACTTTTTTATTAGTAACTTAGGTTACTGCACGCAACCCGCATCCCGCACTACTACGAAGTGCCCCGCATTAGCCCTTTCTCAATATCAATACAGTGTAATTATAAATTTTCAAGACGACAGTCAGAAGTTTCATAATCCGTTGGAAATTCTGAAATTGATTTACTAGTTTTAGTGCAATGATGAAATGAAGTTCGGGACAGATGTGTCCCAAACGGACCCCACCGCTTACTCGTTTTGAGTGGATCATGACAGTTAAAGTGGGGGTTATGGTCCTTAAAACTGCAACAATTTTATACTTTTCAAGGAAATATTTTCGAGCTCTTCCGCCTTAGCACTTCTTCCTAGTCTGGTGACTCAAAATCGTTGTGTTTTTGATACTATTTGACGTCATGCCTCAAAATCGTAACGACTTTTCAAACCACAAATCGTAACGATTTTGAGGTAAGGACTGTAGTTGTCAACCTTGTTTAGATCTTCCCATGGGTCAGTTGCCAGTGCTTAAAGTTGATGGGAAAATGTATTGCCAGAGAAGCGCCATTTCAAAATATTGTGCTAAAGTGGCCGGATTTGGAAACTTGAGTGATACTGAAGCCATGACGGCCGATATGGTATATGAAATTTTTGGAGAGTGCTATGAGAACTCTATTCCACCATCAATGAAAGTGCGCATGGCAACCGGTAATACAAAATCAGGTCTTATTTATTTTATTGCCACACATTAATGATGATAATATAGAGTTTAATGGCCCATTACTAATGGGCCAATAAACTCTATATTATGGTCCATAATTTATGGGGCATTAGGGACGGTAGTTGCGTAATGAATGTTGAAAAAAAATAAACAAAAACATGACCAGTTTGGGACAAAGGACCGTATATTATAGGGTGACAACTTGAAGTTAATAATAAGGTACTTAGTATGGGTAATAACTCGAGAAAAAGCATCCATAAAAGGAGATTAGGAGATAACTGTAATTAACGGTCCAAATACTACGCCATAAACTGTTGTCAACAAAATTGAATGGGGTCATTCTAATAAAAAAAGGGATGATTTTTGTGACGATGCTCCTTTTTGAGCCGCTTTTTTCGAGAACCGAAAACGTCGGAAAACGGAGTCAGGACTGTACTGTAATTTTAGAGCCCGAAAAACGAAATAAAGTTTTCTTCTCGTCAGTCAAGCAGCTTCTTTCAGGTAAGGTTTTATTAAAATAATGTAGATATGTACTTTGTAATTAATATTTCAAACTAGCATAACCCAGTAGGTAGCCGGATATAACCACAATGATTTTGAAAAAAAGCGGCCGGATAAACCAACAATTGAGTAAAGTGGTTGTACTAAGGCGCCGGATAGGCCCATAGTGGTGTAGAGTTACAGAAAAATGAACAAAAAAGAGTTCAAAAAATTATGATTTTGAGAATTTCCGGCTAGGTAACGGCGGAGCGCGTAGGCGTAATATCTACTCAGGATCCCCGATAACTGCGCATGGCGTAGGCGGGAAAGTGAAACGTTTTTTGGGGAAAAACCCCGCCCGATAACTGGACGCCCGCTAACTGCGTATCCGGTGTATTAAATATTCCTTTTAGAACAACTTGAAAAATTAGAAAAAATATTGCAATTGGTTGGTACGAACGGTAATGTTGTCGACGGTAAAGTCACATTTGCCGATGTCGCCATCCTCAATTTGTACATTGTAATGTCGAGCAAGAAAATAAACGGCGAAAAAGAATTCAACACATCAGCGCCTAGTGCGAAGAAAATCGTTGACAATTTGAAAAATAATTCAAAATACGCCGCCGCCATCAAAGAAGCTCAAGAAAACAATTACTTCCCATTTTAAAAGCTGTCCACGGGTTTTATGATAATTTGTGGTAACTGTATTGTTATTTTTCGTCAAAAAATATTTTTGTAAAAATGACATTTATTTCGATAAAGCTTTGAGCAGAAAAAAAGAATTGGACAGTTTTAAAATTTTTGCCCATTTTTTGCTCAAGGTCTATGTGTCACGTGATAATTTAGGATAAGGGCATAGTTTTGGGCCAAACGAAAAACACGATATCTAGGGGTTAAATGATTTTTTTTTCAATTTTGAAATTGATCTGTCCAATTCTTATTTTTTCTCTTCTTTGGAAAAACACACGCCTGCATACTGGGTTGATTTTTTTGTGGTGACACATAAGTTGCACACTGAGGCGTTTTTAAGTGCTGTGGATCTTATAGCTAATTTTTGGGAAAAATCTTCCTGAGATGATTTTGGAGACATCTGCCATATTTTCTTATTGTTTTAGATGGATTCGTAGTGCTGGAGTACCCCGTAAAACAATTTTTGCAAATAATTTTATCCTTTAAAAACGGCCATATATGGGCCATATAATATGGCCATAACAAGTTTGTCTTCTGAACATCACACGTCAGAGTGCTCAATGAGTCGGGAGGCATCCGTCCCTAACGGGTTACTCGAACCACTTTGACCAACTGGAGTTAAACAGATAACTTAAATATAATGATACGTAGTATACCTCTGAAGCTTTCGGTAACCTTGAACAAGATATAACGAGTGTTCAAAGAAAACACGTACAAATCCAAACAAATATATTTTATATACAATGTAATGTTATCGCATAATAAATAGTTCAAATTGAACAGTCGTATCTCCGAATCGAACAGTAGTTCCCCTAAAGCCACGACACTTTACGTAAGCGTATATTATCTTTAATAACTTTCATGTTTAATACCATGTACCTAACTTGGAATAGTTTGCATAAACATTCAGTCCAGCAACACCAATATCACTTTTAAATGTAATTGTTTGTTACATAGACAACGAATTAGAATGCTTAAAAAGTTTTACCGGAAATTGACATTCAACACATTCTAAAATTAAGAGTTATTGAATTCGATTTTATGAACCTTGATTGGGCAACACAAATCTCATTAACCTTCCACGCCCCAACCGAGGGCTACAAAAGGCAGCGGCGATTGCAAGAACTACACAGTTAAAACATTTTCAAATTACCAAATAAAAAATGAAACTATTTGCATTGTTATCGTTGTCAGGTTATGTTTGAAATTTTCCGGGCGAGTGAAGTTTTTGAATCACTTGAGCTACTATTTTTCGCCAAATTTCTTAAAAAAATTTCTTAAAAAAATTTCTCAAAAAAAATTTCTTTAAAAAACAACAAAAATGTGAAAAACCATCTTTGGAATGGAAAAATCGAAATGTTTATAAGTTTTTACTTAAAATAATATAATAATATGTTGATTTTGGTTGAATAAGTCTACGCCTTTTACTAAAAGCGTTTTACAGAGAACGATTTTAATAATACTACAGAGCGTATAGCATAAATTTCCGCTGTGCTAAGCACGTATGTTTTACCTAATTTCTAGATGGTCGTAGAAAAGAGCAATTTTCCTTTTTTTCTCAAAGTAGGCGACCATCTAGAAATTAGATAAAACATACGTGCTTAGCACAGCGGAAATTTATGCTATGCGCTCTGTAGTATTTGTTTTTTTCATTTTTTTTTTTGTGACCTTCCCGAACCATTATTACCGGCCAATAGGGGCATCCCATTGCAAGAAAAAAGAAAAATTGCTCTATTCTAGATACTAAGTCCTGGTCACTTACAATTTCTTTTTGCCTAATTAGGCAATACAATCAGAAAAAAAAGAAAAAGATAAATTTTGCCAGAAATTTAATAAATACTCGTGATTATATAAAAGGAGGTTTTCCACAGCGAACGTTTATAAGAAGAGCATGGTGTTATTTTCGCTGTTACCATCAGTTTAAGTCCCGTATCTGAAACTTGAGATTTTATGTTCACAAAAAAGGTGTTGGAGACAACCTCGCGTTTCCGAGAGACATCAAGAATTTTCACAATTAAAATCTAATTTTTTATATATTTTGGGTATCTTAGTGTTGATAATGAATAAAGATAACATTTCATGTAGAATCCTTGTCCTCAAATGGTTCTCCAAGTGAAACAAGATGACACATTTTTTTGTATCTGCTCATCTGAAAAAATTAAAAAAAATTGCTCATTTCGAAAACGTAGACTATAATTTAATTTTGACCTGTTCAAATTATCAAACATGCAAAGTCATTGGAAAACAAATTCCACAAAAATCGAATCAGACGCCACAACAATCCGATCAAGTACCTCAGGTTTCTAACCAGACACCACAGATTTCGAATCAAATTTCGGGTCCACTCAACATTCAAGAACCACAAAAATCCAATCAGAAACCACAGGTTTCAAACCAAAAGGAGCAAGTTTCAAATCAAACATCTGACCAACTGGCACAATGTCCCGGCCTTGTCCCAATCGGTCCAAGCGTTTGTAAGTTACACGAAACTCGTGACATCGTCATGGAGCGATTCAATAAATATGCGGCAGAACAATTAGACCCGGCCAAGCGAGGAGCTGTTGTCAAAGCGTTCTACGATTTTTATTCTCCGTTTTGGGTGCCAAATTCCTAGATTTTTTTCTTGATACATTATAATTTCGGATAGTCATAGTCAACTGTATAGGCCTATTGTGTTTTCGACAAAAAAAGTCGCCAAATAAATAGTGTCGTCAAAAACGAGTCGTCAAAGAATTTCGCCAAAGAATAATTTCATCGAAAATTTGACGAACACACTTATAAAATTTTCAATAAATTTTGCGTCCAAAATCTTAGTCGAAAATTAAATGAATTGGCTAATTTGACTTTATTTTTCGTCAAAAACTTTCGTCAAAAACTTTCGTCAAAAATTTGACGAAAACACTTTTATAATTTTCAATTTTTTTTTCGTCTAAAAATTTTTGTCAAAAATATGACATAAAGTTTTACAAAATAACAAGTTTTTTCATCAAAAAAAAATCAATTTGAGATAACTTTTGACGAAATAAGGACGAGCTTTCAAACAAATCGAACGTACTACCCTTAAGTATTTTCACCCAAACTAAAGATCTTTGAGCACTATAAATGTATGCGACCCGGTGCAACGATGAACAACTGTTTCAGTCTTTGCGTTGCCGGAACTAGTTTTTCCGGGCTTATGACAACTATTGGAGCAACAATGGGGGATCACTGGGACTGGGAGCAAAATTGCGATATGCAAAAGGAGAGAGAAGAACCAATGGCCGCTATTTGGGATCTGATTCATGACGCCCAACAATAATTGTACACTACTGCGTTTTGTATATTAATGTCTTATCTACGACGAAGTCGTAGATAAGACAATTATCTGCAAGACAACTAGAGACATAGACATGTATCTAATTTTATCATTTGTCGAATAAGGAAATTGTTCGCAATTTCTTTCAACACTATAGACATAGGCAGCTTGCAGATAATATATATTATATACAGTATATATGTGAATCCCGCACAATAAATATATTGATGAGTTTACTTTTGATTTACTATTTAACCAAGCATGTGTGAAGTACAGGGACACTCATTGGGGGTTATACTGTATAGCTCATACAGTATTAGAGGAACTACCCAAAGTTAGGGCCCAAAGCAAGGGCCCGAAAGCAAGGGCCACTTTTGCAAACTAAGAGCCATTTTTTTAATTATTTTTTTTTCTCAAAGTAACTAATGACTATTTTTTTTGAGAAAAAAGAAAAAATTATAAGTAGAGGTCGCCATTTCTAAAAACTATTTTTTTTCAAAAAATAAGGACAAAAATAATGGTTTATTGTCATGGCAGACATGAAAGGTGGCGCTTACTTTGCGAAAACGGATTTTTATATGTTACTCTTATCGGCAAGTTGTCATTTAAAATAAAATCATGAAAGTTAAGAAAACGGATTATCACGAGACCCCTTTTAAAAAGTGTGAAAAAACATTTTAAGATTTTTTCTTCCACTACTTTTTTTCTAAAATCACTACGCTTTCTAAAAGTAAGGGCCACCTAAAGTAAGGGCTATTTTTTAGCACTTTTGATAAGCGAGAAAAGTGAACCTTACATTGAGGCCCTCTGTATGCGTTCAAATCAATTTCTACACATGCATTCTCGAGTTTTTTTGGCTATAAACATAGACCATTACCAGAATTTATAAAATAAAAAATAAAATAAACGCGTTGAACAGTGACATGGCGATGCGTTGCGCAGAGTCCGTTGTATCAGTTGAATTATCTGGAGCAATTGTCGTCTCAATGTCATCTGAGCAGTCTTCGCCTGGCAGACAGGGTCGTTGGTGGCCAATGTTGCAATTGTCCTCAATACACGTTTGTTTACAGACCCCCACGTGGCATCCTCGCCATTGTCGAATAAGTTGCACCGAATCAAATCAGTCTCAAAATCAAATGATGAACATCCTTTGAAAACCTCTTCGTGGAGCACATCATCCCGATCCTAAAACAATTTTTGTTTTTTTAGTTTAATTCTCAGGGAAAAGGACTTTTTGATAACCCGTAGGAGGAAATTGTGTGCACGTATGCACACACTTGAAAATTAATAATAATTAGCAATAATTCCGGTAAAACTGGTAAAGCCAAGTTGTAGAGCTCGTCAAACTACGTCAATCTGACTATTAAGATATTGATTTGGGTCATCAGGGCTCCCTAGAGAGCTATTTGAAATATCCAACCTACGCAAAAAATACCGCCAATGGAATTTTCTCGAAAAGTTGAGGGGGGAGTCAGCAATACCAATTTTGCCCTACGGGGCCTCCTAATGCCATAAATCGACGAGAAACCAAGTCGTGTGAATATATGCACATACTTCCACCTGCGAGTTAAGACGGACAGTTGTTTAGAAATTCGACATCTCAGAAAAATATTCAACCCCGGCCTTAGGTTCGGAGTCAAAGCACCCGAAAATAATCATAAGTAGTGAAAAATATTAAGGTTTGATTTTGATACAGGAGTCTGCCAATTTTTGTTTATTAATGCGCAATACTTTAACTACAGTCGTTACTTCTTTGTGGGATGGTTTCAGTTATCGAAAATAGGGTCCGAAAAACGAGCATCGTCAAAAAAAAGATCATTTTATTAGAATATCCACATTTTGGCCGAAAAGCGTCCCAATATCCAAAATGCGTAATGAGGGGTCCTATAATTCTACGATATTTTTTTGTTGTTGAAAATTAATTTTTTTTGAATTTTACATAATGTGAGTTTGAGCCGGTGTAGCATCCAATATTTGCGTAGGTTGGGCAGTCGACATAAAGTTCTTCAGAATGTCCCTCATCATCCAAACAGTACTTATTGCCCGCAACGGAACCGTCGTCTTTTTCAACATATGAGCATGTTAAACAACTTGCCACTTTACTACCAACATTGGCCGAGAATTTTTCCATAACTTCCTCAACATCAGCATTACATTTGTCGTCGGTACAGCCAGTGGCACAATCTTTGAGCATGTGATCTTCATGGGAGGCTAATATTGTGCACTCGTTGGGTGGAGCCTTCAAAAATTATAAAAAAAACACTGGTACACTGTCAGAATAAAAAAACGTACCATTGCAGAGCAACCTCTTTTCATGCGGTACGTCTGTGCACCATAAAAGAACCAATCAACTTCCAATTCATTCACGCAAAATGTTTGATTGCCGGTACAGAGGGTCGCCAAATAAGGGTATATTAAATAATTTCATGAAAGACGGGTCGCTCAGACCAAATAAGGGTCGTTTTTTTCTCGAGAAAAGTACTACTGCTGCAAATAAGGGTGCTTATTTTATATTTATTTCGCATGAACATTTTTACGGCACCGACTGAATCGGAAAATTTTCTTAAATGTCGAAAGGGTGAAATGTCTAAAGCGGAAATTTTTGTATACAAAAAAGGTGTAAAGATGATCAAGTGTAAAGTGGATAAAAGGTAAACATTTTCGACATTTTCCCCTTTAGACATTTAAGAAGTTATTCCCGTTCAGTCGGTGTCATTTTTAATTGTTCGGGATCCGTTAATATAATNATAAAAAAACACTGGTACACTGTCAGAATAAAAAAACGTACCATTGCAGAGCAACCTCTTTTCATGCGGTACGTCTGTGCACCATAAAAGAACCAATCAACTTCCAACTCATTCACGCAAAACGTTTGATTGCCGGTACAGAGGGCCGCCAAATAAGGGTATATTAAAAAGTTGCGTGAAAGACGAGTCGCTCAGACCAAATAAGGGTCGTTTTTTTCTCGAGAAAAGTACTACTGCTGCAAATAAGGGTGCTTATTTTATATTTATTTCGCATTGACATTTTTACGGCACCGACTAAATCGGAAAATTTTCTTAAATGTCGAAAGGGTGAAATGTCTAAAGCGGAATACAAAAAAGGTGTAAAGTGGATAAAGGGTAAAGGTTATAACGTTTAAAGGTGATAAAGTGTAAAGTGGATAAAAGGTAAAAATTTTAGACATTTTCCCCTTTAGACATTTTAGAAGTTATTCCCGTTCAGTCGGTGCCATTTTTAATTGTTCGGGATCCGTTCATATAATTAATCTCAATTCTAACGAAAGTGATCCTTATTTGTCGGCTCCCCTGTACACGGAAGCAAAAAACTTTCGTGAATTTCGTTTCGAAAGCACTCGTCGCTTCCAATTCCAAGGACGTTTCCGTTGGAGTCCAGCGTCACGTCACATGAATAACAGTTTATACCGTTTTCTTCCACGTCTTGGCTAGGCTGCCGAATACTACTTCATAAACTACACCACCTGTGCCGTTATCTGGCCAATATTTTGCGGTAAAAACATTTTGTAACGTAATAATGGCCTGATAACGGCGCAATCCTTAACATGTAAAGATTGGGCTTTTTGGAAAAATATTCGTAAAAATTTCGACCAGATAAACGAACGAGCGGGAATTTCGGCCAGATAACTGTTGGCCAGATAACGGCGCAGGGGGTTATTAATTTAAAACAGAAATGAAATTATTAGACATTATAACAGGGCTTGGCCAAAGTTCACACTAAAAAAATCACCTGTCGTCAACTGTCAAAGTTGATGAATAAATCTTTCCTGAAGGGTTTCTATGTTTTCTACAAGTTTATTTTGCCTTATTATAAATCTTAACTCTCAGGGAGAAGGACTTTTAGGAACCCGTAGGGGGGAAAATGTGTATATAAACGAGGACTTAAATAATTCACAATAATTCGCAATAATTTAAAACTGGTAAAGCCAAGTTGTAGAGCTCGGGAAACTACGTCGATCTGACTATTAAGAAATTGATTTGGGCCACCAGGGGCCCTAGAGAGCTGTTTGAAATCTCCAACCTACGCAAAAAATTCAGTCAATGTTATTTTTTCGAAAAGTTGATGGGTGGGGGTCAGCAATACTCGTTTTGACCTACGGGGCTTCCATATGCCTTAAATACACCACCTTACCATCTGACTTACACCATTTGGCTTAACAGTTTTCTGTTGAATTAACACTTTTTTGTCCTTTTTTTGTCTTTTTTTTTCCAGCATTTCCGCCTACGCACTACCCATGTGGCTTAACAGTTTGCATTTGACTTAACAATTTGCATTTGAATTAACACCTTTTTTCGGAAAAATGTGTTTAGTTAAATGGTTAGGTGGTGTAGACGAAAAAACACTTCGTGTGTGTATGTACACTCACATCCCCCTGGGAGTTAAATTCTCTCAGGAGCAAAAAATAATTTTTAAATACTCTATATCTAATTTTACTGTCAAAGCCTTGTCTTGTCCGTAAGTTTGAACGATCACAGAATAAAATAGGATATGTTTCATGTTTTACTCCAATTAAACAAGTAGATGAGTGAACTTCGGATTTTATTCGTAACTTTGTGCAAATATACGCCGTTTATGTATTATTTAGTTTACTGTCACCTAAATATTTAAGAAAAGATTTCAGGTGAGATTCACGCACTAGCAAATATCATTTGTGGGAACTTATAGGTCATTAGATGTGGTAGACAGTAGGTCAATATCGTAACAAATAATGAGAATACTAAAATATTAGGAAGCAAGAAAATGTAGTCGACTCGGTACGTTTCAAATCTCTATTTATGCAAATATTATATAATATACACCACATGGCTACGGAACTTGAGAACACATTTGGGTAAAGAAGGTGTTGAGTTTCGGGCATTTTGTTAACTCTTAAGGGGAAGGAGTTTTTGGGAACCCGTAGGGGGAAATGCGTGTAAATAAACACACACTTAAAAAAATCACATTAATTCGCCATAATTCAAAAAACTGGTAAAGCCAAGTTGTAGAGCTCTACAAACTTCGTCAATTTGACTATTCAGAAATTGATTTGGGCCACCAGGGCCCCCTAGAGAGCTGTTTGAAACCTCCAATTTTATCGAAAAATTGAGGGGGGTCACCAATACCCGTTTTGCCCTACGGGGCCTCCATATGCCTTAAATCGACGAAAAAAACACGTTGCGTGTCTATTTACACGCACTTCCCCCTGGGAGTTAAGTTCGAGACATTTTGTTAAATTTAGGGGCGTTAAGTTCCGTAGTTCAACTTGCTTTGATGGTAATGAACTTTTGAGTTTTAAATTGAAACGAGTGACGTACGGTACGGTCACGTACCGGGAAATAACAAATTGACAACAAAACGTTTACTTTGAGATAAATGCAAACATGAAAGACATTCATCACCCAAAACCAAAGTGAAAAACGCTCACGCACTACACATTTTTACCTGAATTGATAATTCTCAATTGAATTAATAGCTTACCACATACATGGGTCGCCAAATAAGGGTCGTTTTCGTGTTTTGAAAAACAAACCCTTATCTGGCGATCCGAGCCTTATTTGGCGTACCCAAAATAAGCACATTTTATTGCTCATACTGTATGAAACTATGTTTTTTGCCTTTTATTATATATTCTTTTATTTTAAGACTAAATTAGAGATTGAAAACAATTTTATTCAATGTTGATAAGCGGACAAAAAAATAGTTAAAAAATATTCGTAGGTTTCAATGTGAAAATCAGCGAACCTTATTTGGCGCAATAATATTTTTTTCGAAAAAAACGACCCTCTTTTGGCGCGACCGACTCTAATTCGGCGAAAGTGACCCTTATATGAGGGGCCCTTATTTGGCGATCCCCCTTTATAGTGTTGTTTCTTCATAGTTGTTATAAGGTAAAGTTTTTGTTCTATAAAAAAAATACAAAATGGACTTTACAATGGAAGTATCAACTGAGCAATGAAACAGATTATGAAATCAATGGTCAAACTTTATCTAGAACTTCCAAACTGAAAATTGTGAATAGGGGTGGATGGTTTTTTTGAGATAACAACTCTAGGACCTGAAATTTTGGTTTCGGGGAAGAATTAACGGCGATTTTAGACTTTTATCATAAAATTGATCGATTATGATAATTCATGATTATTCTGGAAAAAAACTTAAAATACTAATACACCGCTTAAGGGTTTATCCGGCCCCCCTTATCCGGCCACTTTGCCCGCTCGTGCGCTTATCCGGCCACTTTTTCCCCCAAAAGTTTTTCGCCAATCCCGCCCACGCACTGAGGGTTTATCCGGCCGGGTGAGGGTTTATCCGGCCACTTGTGCTTTTAGTTCATTCTGGCAAATGGGTTTATCCGGCCATTTTCCTACTTGTGTTTTTTGCTGAGCTGGACAAATAGGTATTTCTCAAAGTCTTGCTGTGAATTGTCAACAACTCTCACACATGTTTTAGGGTTTCGCAGACAAAAATGAGTTCCATGATCGTTTCTAGAAAATTTCCCGCCCGTTTGCTTATCCGGCCGGTCACTTTATGTAACTAATGAATTGCGCAATTTTTCGCTCGTTCGCTTATCCGGCCACCATTTTTTTCGAATTTTTCAGTTATTCCGCCTACGCCTAGGGGTTTATCCGGCCGGGTGAGGGTTTATCCGGCCGTTTTTGGAAGGTGAAAGTGGCCGGATAAACCCTTAAGCCGTGTATCTCTCAGTCCCAAGCTGATCCGAAAGTGAAAGTGGTATCAAATGAAAGATTGTAAGTTATTCTATCCGAATAAATGTTTTTCAACTTACGTAATTCACGGGAAAAAGTACTTATTAGGGTTTTCACCGGTTTTTCGCCTGTTTTTTTTAACTGATAAAATTATCCGTTTTTAACCTTCCAAGGGTGAATCGGGGCTTTATTTCGATCCTGAAATTTTTTTTTCCAACCGACCGATATTTGAACGGTAACTTTCAGTTTTTAGTCCACAAATACGTGAAATTATCGTTTTTTTTTTACTTTTCTATATTAAATCGTTCCTAAGGATTTCATTTTTTTTCGAATTCAGCTCGAATTCAGCTAAAACAGCATCTAGAAACGTTTGAATGACATTCAAAGCAGCTCGGGAAAAAGTTAGTAGATCCATGCAACCCTAATTAAGAAATACTATAAGCTTCCCTCTAATGATTTCCGTTTTTAAACAAAAACAACTTGCTCGCTCAGTATATCTTGACTATTCACATAAAATTGGAAAATTTATCTGACCGAACGATATTCGAAAATGATACTCACAAAGTGGTTATGTTTATTCACACTGGCTTTATCCGATTCAGACGGTGCCGATATGTACATGCAGTCGATCGTCGACGGCGATATGAAAATTAATTGGATGGTTTGTGAATATTGTTTCTTACTTTGAGTGTCCGACTTTTTTGAATCAAAAAAATCTCAAAAATGTCTCCTATTTGGATGGTGGTTAGTTATTTCGGTCGTTTAATAAAATTTTATTTTACAAGTTCTGAGAAAAAAAAAATTCCGAATTGTATTACAGTCCCTACCTCAAAATTTTGAGTCATCACGTCATTTCGTAACGATTTTGAGTCATTGGCTATTTTAACCTTCAAATTATTGTTTTTTTTAGTGTTTTTCCTTAATGTAATCTAAAAGTCATTTACAGTCATGTACTGTACATGACTGTCATAACCTGTTTATGATGTACACACGATGCGCAGTTAACCGCCAGTTCGGGGTCCCATTATTTTCCAGCGATCACGCCTACGCCGTGCGCAGTTAACCGCCAGTTTGCAGTTATCCGCCGTTTGGAATTTTCACATGTATGGGAATTTTCCATAAATTTGGGGAAATATTGGTGAAATATTTATTCTAATCGAGTCCAAATTTCAACGGAGTTTCCTCTGGGAGTTAAGCAAAGTTCACAAGCTACAAAAAACGTTTTAAACTTCAAGTTGTTAAAAAACTCCAAGTTGTTAAAAACTCCAACTTGGTAAAAAGTTCAATTTAGATTTTACAAGACCGCATTGATTTCACTACGCCATACGTGGAAGGAAAATTTACGGCAATTGGTATAAATGTTGGCGGAAAAACAGACTGGTCAAATGCAGAAATAATTGTCTTTGGTATATTTCCGCGAATTTTTGACAGCCAAGAAAGGAATACATATACCGGTTATCTTGTTACTGGTTATTGTTTTTATAATGTCTTTTTTTTCATGAAAATCAGTTTTCAAGTTTAAACTCTATCTTTTGATAACTTTAGACTTCCCTGAAACCAGCGATGAAAATCCCGATCACAAAATCATACTCACAAAATCACACATAATCACAAAACCAAGCTTAAGTGAGCGGTGACTTAACTCTCAAGTGGAAGAAGTTTTTGGGAACCCGTAGGGGGAAAATGCGTGTAAATAAATACGCACTTGAAAAATTCACATTAATTTGCAATAATTCAAAAAAACTGGTAAAGCCGAATTGTAGAGCTCGTCAAACTACGTCGATTTGACTATTCAGAAATTGACTTGGGCCACCAGGGCCCCCTAGAGAGCTGTTTGAAATCTCCAACCTACGCAAAAAATAACACCGTCAATCGAATTTTCTCGAAAAATTGAGGCGGGTCACCAATACTCGTTTTGCCCTGCGGGGCCTCCATATGCCTTAAATCGACGAAAAAAAACAAGTTGCGTGTCTATTTACACGCACTTCCCCCTGGGAGTTGATGTGAATTATTATTAGATAATCACACAAAATCACACATAATCTCTGGCTGAAACCATAAAATACTGTAAAAATATAAATTTCTGATCAGCCTACTTGCATCAATATTATGGTACGAATACTACAGACGACAAACCCAATCCAGAAACCGTATTTTGGAAAATGAGAACTCTGCGGGAAGATTTGTTATGGGATCAAATTGTATTTAACTTTTTTTTTGAATAACGTATCAGAAGCAAAATTAATGAAAGTGTCACTTTAGAAATTTAGTTGGCACTACCCGAAATCGCAGAAAAATGAAATCACAGAAAAAATTCTGCGTTTTGATGTTTCTGCGGTTTCCGGTTTCTGCTTTTTCAGTTTTCTGCGTTTTCCCTGACTTTGAAAAAGCAGAAACCGAAAACGCAGAATTTCTTTTGTGATTTCGTTTTTCTGCGATTTCGGGTAGTGCCATTTTCGAGCTAGAGCGAGCCAAGGCAAAAAAAAAAAATTACTCCGCTCAAATCACGAGCCGAGCAAACCTAATCTAAAAAACATTGCCTGTTGTTTGGGTTTTTGGCAAATTATAGGCACTTTTGAAAACTAACAGAAATTTTAAATCGTAAATGACAACAAAAATAAAAAAAAGTCCTCAATTGGGCACACAATCTACGCATAAATTATGAAATTCAATTTTAATCAGACAAAGACAAACATCACCATATCGCGGAGTGTTCAAGGTAAATCTAAATGAAACATAAAAAAGCACCACCTTAACGCAGCCATCTTTGCCAACCACATAAATTATGTTATACAGGGGGTATGGCAACTTTGGGTCACTCAATCAATCCTAAATTTGTCACAAATAATCGCGATTTAAAAATTAAATTATCGTACTAATATCACCTACTAGAAGTGATTTATTAGAAACCTAAGCTCTGGGAGCTAAAAGATCATAAAGCCTTGACGAGTTGAAATCGTCGTTCGTGTAGGTCAAAAAAATTAATAACTGAAATTATAAACATTGGAATAATAGTTATCTTATATTCGAAAGATGCAGCAATGTGTCTCTGATGTTTTTTGTTNAATTGAAATCGTAAAAAAATATCCCCTTTATATAACGTTTGCGTCTCGGGCCGTCGTCCGTGATGAACGTCTTTAAAAACGACATTTTGGCCCCGTGCCGTCGTGCGCAATTTTTGCTTCTAAAACGTCATTTGGGCCCCGTGCCGTCGTGCGCGTTTTCTCTCTATGTCACGCCATTTGGGCCCGTCGGTCCGAAATGTATGGTACCCGATAAGCGGACAAAAAAATAGTAAAAAATATTCGTAGGTTTCAATGTGAAAATCAGCGAACCTTATTTGGCGCAATATATTTTTCTCGAAAAAAAGGACCCTTAATTGGCGCGACCGACTCTAATTCGGCGAAAGCGACCCTTATATGAGGCGCCCTTATTTGGCGATCCCCCTTTATACTATTGTTTCTTCATAGTTGTTATAAGGTAAAGTTTTTGTCCTATAAAAAATACAAAATGTACTTTACAATGGAAATATCAACTGAGCAATGAAGCAGACTATGAAATCAATGGTCAAACTTTATCTAGCACTTCCAAACTGAAAATTGTGAATAGAGGTGGATGGTTTTTTAGAGATAACAACTCTAGGACCTGAAATTTTGGTTTTGGGGAATAATTAATGGCGATTTTAGACTTTTATCATAAAATTGATCATTTATGATAATTCATGATCATTCTGGAAAAAAACTTAAAGTACTAATATCTCCCAGTCCCAAGCTGACCCGAAAGTGAAAGTGGTATCAAATGAAAGCCTGTGAGTCATTCTATCCGAATAAATGGTTGTCAACTTACGCAATTCACGGGAAAAAGTACTTATTAGGATTTTCACCGGTTTTTCGCCTGTTTTAAACTGATAAAATTATCGGTTTTTAACCTTCCTAGGGTGAATCGGGGCTGATGATTTTCATCCTGAAATTTGTTTTTTCAGCCGACCGATATTTGAACGGCAACTTTCAGTTTTTTGTCCACAAATACGTGAAATTATCGGGTTTTTTTAAACTTTTCTATATTAAATCGTTCCTAAGGATTTCTTTTTTTTTCGAATTCAGCTCGAATTCAGCATCTAGAAACGTTTGAATGACATTCAAAGCAGCTCGGGAGAAAGTTAGTAGATCCATGCAACCCTAATTAAGAAATAATATAAGCTTCCCTCTAATGATTTCCGTTCTTAAACAAAAACAACTTGCTCGCTCAGTATATCTTGACTATTCACATAAAATTGGAAAATATATCTGACCGAACGATATTCGAAAATGATACTCTTAAAGTGGTTGTGTTTATTCACACTGGCTTTATCCGATTCAGACGGTGCCGATATGTACATGCAGTCGATCGTTGACGGCGATATGAAAATTAATTGGATGGTTTGTGAATATTGTTTTTTACTTTGAGTGTCCGACTTTTTTGAATCAAAAAGATCTCAAAAATGTCTCTTATTTGGATGGTGGTTAGTTATTTCGGTCGTTTAATAAAATTTTATTTTACAAGTTCCGAGAAAAAAAAATTCCGAATTGTATTATTCTAATCGAGTCCAAATTTCAACGGAGTTTCCTCTGGGCGTTAAGCGAAGTTTACAAGCTACAAAAAACGTTAAAAACTTCAAGTTGTTAAAAACTCCAAGTTGTTAAAAACTCCAAGTTGGTAAAAAGTTCAATTTAGATTTCACAAGACCGCATTGATTTCACTACGCCATACGTGGAAGGAAAATTCACGGCAATTGGTATTAATGTTGGCGAAAAAACAGACTGGTCAAATGCAGAAATTATTGTCTTTGGTATATTTCCGCGAATGTTTGACAGTCAAGAAAGGAATACATATACCGGTTGTCTTGTTACTGGTTATTTTTTATAATGTCATTTTATCATGAAAATGAGTTTTCAAGTTTAAACTGTGAAAATATAAATTTCTGATCAGCCTACTTGCATCAATATTATGGTACGAATACTACAGATGACAAACCCAATCCAGAAACCGTATTTTGGAGAATGAGAACTCTGCGGGAAGATTTGTTATGGGATCAAATTGTATTTAACTTTTTTTTGAATGACGGATCAGAAGCAAAATTCATGAAAGTGTCACTTTAGAAATTAAGTTGGCACTGCCCGAAATCGCAGAAAAATGAAATCATCGAAAAAATTCTGCGGTTTCCGGTTTCTGCCTTTTCAATTTTCTGCGTTTTCCCTGACTTTGAAAAAGCAGAAACCGAAAAGGCAGAATTTCTTTTGTGATTTCGTTTTTCTGCGATTTCGGATAGTGCCATTTTCGAGCTAGAGCGAGCCAAGCCAAAAAAAATTTCTCCGCTCAAATCGCGAGCCGAGCCAAAAAAAATAGCCAATTGTGCCAAGCTCTGATTACAAGCAAACCTAATCTAAAAAAGATTGGCTGTTGTTTGGGTTTTTAGCGAATTATAGGCACTTTCGAAAACTAACAGAAATGTTAAATCGTTAATGACAACAAAATTAAAAAAATTCCTCAATTGGGCACACAATCTACGCATAAATTATGAAATTCAATTTTAATCAGACACAGACAAACATCACCATATCGCGGAGTGTTCAAGGTAAATCTAAATAAAACATAAAAAGGACCACACCTTAGCGCAGCCATCTTTGCCAACCACATAAATTATGTTATACAGGGGGCATGGCAACTTTAGGTCACTCAATCAGTCCTAAATGTGTCATAAATAATCGCGATTTTAAAATTAAATTATCGTACTAATATCACCTACTAGAAGTGATTTATTAGAAACCTAAGCTCTGGGAGCTAAAAGATCATAAAGCCTTGACGAGTTGAAATCGTCGTTCGTGTAGGTCAAAAAAATTAATAACTGAAATTATAAACATTGGAATAATAGTTATCTTATATTCGAAAGATGCAGCAATGTGTCTCTGATGTTTTTTGTTTATGTCGTTGCTTGATAGAATGATTTTTGGCGGTTTTGATTAGCCCCAAGCACCGCTGAGGGATGTGTTCACATTGGACCAATCACATTGCTTGATATTTGATACCGAGCATGAGGCTTTTTATCTTGAGAAGGCGATGCATCATTTAAATATTTCATTACTGTTTATATTTCAGTCATTTATTTTTTTTAACCTACACGAACGACGATTACAACTCGTCAAGGCCTTATGTACCAATAGCCAAATTATTGTAACTCATGTCTTTTGTAGCTCCTGAGGGTTGTCAATCATGTCATGATATCAGCGCTGGTGAACCCGTAACAATCCTTTGGGGCACTGGAGAGAATTTCGACGGAAACACAGCTTTCGACGGTAATTTCGAAAAAGAAGGTCGAAGAACCTTAATCTTGATACCAGAAGTTGAAACAACAACATCAACAAAAACGGAAAATAATCAATCAGCTCAGACAAAACCTCCATCAACGGAAGGACGCTTTCAGGATGGTATTTTATCGAATAGTTTTTTGTTTGTAATACACCGCCTAAGTGTTTATCCGGCCAATTTTTCTTTCAATCATTTAGTATAAAAAGCTTCAAACTTAAGCGTTTAAGTATAGTTTACATTAAAATTCCAGCAACAGTCAGACAGTACGCCGACGATTAGTAGTGGCGCCAAAGAGCGTTTCAACTTATTCTTTATTTTATTTATTTCCCTCAACTGGAGTGTATAAATTGCACTTTTTACGGATCTGTACATTACGGTATTACTGGGGAAAGTTCTTGAATCACAATGAATAAATTATTATTTTTGGTGATACCCTGCGCGGTTATCTTGTAACTTTTACATTCGCGAAATAACGTAATGAATGGGAAAATGTGCAAAATAATAGCGGACTAAGCTCTATAACTGAATTACATGCCACTAACAACACTTTTGATTTAATACAGCGTGTTTGATAACTTTTTTAGAAGTCATTCAGATTCTCAATGAAGGCATGTATATGTCACTTTTGGGCCAAGTTGGAATAGTTAGACACATTTTCAATAAGTGTCGTTTGCAATAATCAAACGGTGCAATGCATGTCGACAATTTATCCGTTCGAAGAAAGATGTGATTGCCAAATGTATTTATAATTATACCGTAGCCTACCGTCCGTTGGGTAATTAGTTGTTGATTAACTAGCAAGTAACGAGTTTTGATTTTTCAGTAATGGGAACAAATTAAGCAAGTGACCCCTCGATTAAAACGAGGGGTAAAATTTTTAATTACCGTTTTAGTTGGCTATCGGGAATCGTTAATTACAATCACGTAGATCATTCTCCGTTGTTTTCAGATTTGAATAAATTGAAACTGTCGATTAATCGAAACTATAAAAATTATGGTTATCTATCTACAGTCGGTGAGGTAACGACTTGAGGCTTTCAAAGCCGACTCTTTTGTCAAAAACTGTCGACTCGTTCCGCTTTTGTCCACTCGTGCCGTTATTGTCAACTCATTCCGTTTTTGTCCATTCCTTGCTTTATTGTCA
>SCLG01000047.1:885447-895682 GCA_004367875.1 Oikopleura albicans
TTTTGTCCATTCCTTGCTTTATTGTCAAGTACTTCTGTTTTTTGTCAACTTGGTACCTCACCTGTGTTCGTTATAACAGATAGGATTGTGCCGTTCTTTTAAATTTAGGAATTTTTTCCTGGTAATCTGCCAACGCTCAAAACTAGATCGGAAAGCTCGAGGTTATGCTTATTCGATTCAGGACTATCGATTTGTTTGAAGTGAAAAATTACTTAGGTAAAAACACAAAGAGTAATGATGAAGACAACCTTCCGCATCTGTGTTCACGGAACTTTTTTAAATATGTGTTTGAAGGTTAAGAAAGAGACGCACAACCAAGATAGGCGCACAGCGAACAAATACGCACAAATTCTGATAATTTACGGAATATTAGTGAAAATACTTAGCATTTTGAGTACACTACACACCAAAATCCGGTCCCTTCAAATCAATTTTTTTTTCTTGACAACTCAAAAATTGTTTTGTTTTGGACGGGAGTTTGTGTAATTGCCAGCAACCGTATTGGGCGACCGTATGCGTTTTTTTCTTCTCGATGACGCAATTTGGTCCGGGTCATTATCAAACCGACCTAATGTGTCTCATTACGCTTCTCTCTCGATTAATCAGAAAACGCAAAAAAATTGGGGTTAATAGCAAGGGCAATTATGCCCCAATGCGTAAAATGTTTGATAATTCATTTCAATAGGGAGGGGGCAGGCAGGGCCCCGTCGCGTTTAAGACAATTTTTTTTTTTGCAATTTTCTTGCATCATTCTAAAGCATTTACACTACCATTATCGCACCTTAATCGTCGTGTTTTGTTTTTGGCCAGGGCGAAACAGAGAATCGAATTTAACGCTTTTTTTCGCCCAAGCTCATTTCCTTTTGCTGCTCGGGTGCCGAATGGGGGTCGGTTCCACGTAATTTTTGTTATTTTCAAATGTAAAATGGGGAGAAATTAAGCGATTCAGCGTTTCCACTATACGTGTTTGACAAGCAATGGTTCCAAAACCAATGTCATACAGATTATGTTTTTTTTTCGTTCGATGTCACAATTTGCCTTTGTTGTTATGGGGCATGACGCGCCCAATATTATTTAATAAGCATCTTTTTTTTAGAATCACAAGAACCGACAAACATGAAATGATGCGTAATACTTTTATCTAATGCGGTAACGAGTTGACACGTAACGAAGTGACAGTTTGGAACGAAATTACACTTTTCGGAGTTTTTCGGAAAATGGACAAAATACACGGTCAAGGCCGTTACTCAACCGGTTAACCGCGGTTGACATCTTCGTTCTTTTCTGATATATTTTTAAGGATGCTTGTTTTCTGTAGCATATTTAACGTTATTTTAAATCTTAATAATTTTAATAATGTTATTCGCTATAAAACCGAAGGACCTGAATATTTAATCGAAAGTTACCTCGTTTGTTAAACCCAATTTTTTAGTGACGAAGAATTTGTGAAAAAGCGTTAAATTTAGAACCGGATGAAACTAATTTTACTGACATTTTTTATTTATTTTATGAATTTAACTATGAATTTTCAATAAAAAATTTGAAGTTAAAAGATTATTTTCTTTGCCGTTTTATACCGTGTCTTTCTTTCCTGCCTTTCAAACCTATCAAGCTTATGTCTTCTAATCAAGTCTTTGAAGCTGGTAGTTTTTTTTTCATCAGTCAAGTTAATAGAAGATATCCGTAGGAATAAATGTTAAACCCAACGACCGCTATTTAGCGCAATAATAATTTGCTCTGAAAAAAGCGACCCTTATTTCCAATAAGTTATTTGGCCCGACCAACACTTATTTGGCGAAAGCGACTCTTATTTGAGGGGCCCTTATTTGGCGACCCCTCTGTATACAATTATACTGCATATGGTGACTTTGCACTATTGTGTGTATTACCGTTTGTGTTAATTACCGTATTGTGTTAAACCGTTTCACCAAATAAGTGTAATAAGTTATAACCAACGGTATGTAGGCTGTCCACGGTGCTCGGTAACCTGACAACGACTTGCATTTTTGACCGTGGATAACCTAACTGTATGTCAAAACCTGTACGGTGTGGTCTATCAATAAATCAGACAGCAAATTCCGTCCGTATGGATCCAATCGAGGCCGCCAAAGCTCAAAAAAGGCCAGCGTCAATTTTGGAAAAATAATTGCTATCGAAAAACAGGGGTCTGTATTGAGCGCGTCCGTATTAAAAGTAAGGACTGTATAGCTCAAAGAGCCGCGGATGATGTGTGTAGAAACGTGTTTGAGGGTTAAACGACTTTTGTTGTCTTAAAAATGGCTCGTGGTTGGGATTAGAGTATGTGGCGAGTATTCTTTCGAATTTAAAATAATGGATTGATGGCATTCCATGGAAACCTCAAACTGGAATACAATTTCAGAGATTATTTCTAAAAAAACTGTTGAAACTGAAGCCTTTGCTAATCGTCCATGTGTGATTTGTACTTAGGACTTTGTGGGTTCAAACAGAGACGATCAATTAACACGTTTGGTTAACGCCTATACGGTTCATTAAGTAAATCTGCGAATTTACCATTTCTGCTAATGCTCGAAACTATGCACCGTCGGCAAATTTTTGTTTAAAAAAAGAACTGAGTCAATACAGAGGGTTTTTTTTTGTCCTTTGTTTATGTCAAACGTTTTTCAGCTTATAAAAGTTTATACACTAGGTGCGCCGTTTTGTTCCACCCCGTTATGTTACAATTTTCCCCGTTCGTCCTGTGATGTTACATTTTTAGCAAAAAAAATGTCTGGCGTTTTTGCCTACGCACTACGCCGTTATGTTACAATTTTTCGTTATGTTACAATTTGTACAAAAAAACGCGTATTTCGCAACACTTTTGAGTTACGTAATCACTATTTTCCGTTATGTTACAATTTGTAAATACGTATTGCGCAATACTTTCCCGTTCGTCCCGGTATGTTACAATTTTTAATTTTTTTTGGCGTTTTCCAGCAAAATCGCCTAGGCACTGCGCCGTTATGTTACAATTTTCCGTTATGTTACACTTTTTTTGATTTGGTTTTTAAAATAACGGCGCACCTGGTGTAGAAACCAATTATGTTAACACCAGTTATCTGAACAAACGTGGGTTATCTTAACACTTTTTGACCGACGCGTATCGTAAATTCAAATTATTTAACCAAACGTCCCACCTAATTATTTGAACAAAATTCAATTACCTTAACACTTTTTGATCAAAGCAGTTGTTAAGATAACTGGTAAGGTGGTGTAGCTTATAAACGTTGCATTAAATTGATAAGGTTAATATTTTCGCTTGTTAAAATTTATATTACAGTCGGTGAGGTAACGAGTTGAAACATAGGTTGCCAATTTTTTTTTGAAAAATTGTCAACTCTTTACCTGTCAACTCGTTACCTCACCTACTGTATAAGGATTTTTCTAGATAAATCCACAATCCTTGGACAGGTATAAATATACCAACGCAAAAAGCTCTCTAAAATCGATATGAAAGATATCGGAACGAACGGAAAAAACTTTAAAGATAACGATATGAAACATAGCGGCAAATCTGGTGTAGTAAAAATTGTTTTGTCACATTTAATCAAATTCTGGCAATCGGGCCTAAATTACCGCACTTTATGAGATTTGACCAAATAAGGAGAAATTATTTCAATTTTTCATCAAAATCAAATTTTCCAATTCATATCCATTTTTTAATCGCAATGCGTTTTAATATGGTTGATTTCTTTTTAATTGACCGGTCGACCATAAACTCTATGTCCTGAACTTAACCGCTAGAGTCATAATTTATTGTATCAGTTTTCGGACCATTGTGCATTTCTTGATGCATCATGTTTTTGGATTTAATCTAAGCCTAATCAATTACGATATATTTTTACGCATTTGCTCAATTTCTGTTTTTCTAGAATTTTTGGTCTAAAATCAAAAGTCGAAACCGACTTCTGAATTATGCTTTACATTTTTTTTCTTCTAATTGTCATTGCTGGTTATGTCATTAAGACTATTTTTTAAAAGACATTATAGAGTCATTAAAATAATTTTATGAGCTTAAAGGAATCTTGATGCGCTTTGACTGACGTTTAAGCGATATTAACCATGATGCGCTGTATGTTAAAAAACCGACTTGAAGATAAGAGAACAAAAATTACCAATGGAATTGAAACTCAAAATTGAAAGTTTAAAAAGACGAATAATTTGTCTAGATCTATCTGGACCGTTATCAATCTGGAAGGTAAAAATTCAATGTGTTTTTAATGCACGATAACTGCGCATATTTAGAGGTAAAAACTTGAAAATAACTGTGTAAGCGACTATGCAAAAATGTAAATGATCAAACTTTGCAATGAAATTTTCCGTAAACAAAACGAAAAATTTGTTTCTGCGTGTCGCCACATGTCGCGACATAACTACGCTAATGGTGTATTGATTAAAAATGAGGAGAATTTCCCATAGGTAGATGCATAGAAGTATAAACAGACTTTTCATCAACCAAGACTTCCTTTCACCTTAGACTATGTGGTTAATCAGTTTATCAGCTAGGGAAAATTTCCTGAAAAACCGGTTAAAATATACACACGGTGCGCGGTTATCAGCCATCCAGTTATCAAGCAGGTTGGCCCGCAGTTATCAAGCAATTTTTTGTCCCGTGGCCTGCCTGATAACTGCGTACCCGGTGTATTATATGGCGTGTAAACTCTCAAAACTTGCAGCTTTTCCATCTAGAAAATAATACGCATCGCGCGCGATCGCGGGAAGAATTTCATCGCTTCGCTCTCTCACAATTTATATAATTTGAAAACTTCTGATTTCTATTTTTTTGTTCTCTCAATTGTTGAAACGAATCCGATTTGTAGGCGCCAATCAACTAGTTAACACGTGATAGATCGTCATCCTGATCCCAAATAGTCTTTTTATTCTAGAAAAAAAAAGAATGGGGAAATACGCAGTATTATTTCCTGGAATTAAAAAACGGCAACTTTTGGGATTTGACATATAATATCAAAAAGTCGGAATCTGAATCAACCAAATTTGATCTCCTATGAGTAGAACGTTTCGAGATCAAATTTTGCTGAAGACTGTGTATATTTTATGAAGCAACAATTGTTGACCATCAACTATCTAATTATTATTTGGCGGTCCAATGGCGTAGAAATTACTTAGAACATGAAATTTCCGCCAATTTTTTTTTCATTTTTGACTTTGAAAAAGTTCTGGATACATGATGACCATCCGGTTAGAAACCGATTAAACATCCGGATGTGGATCTATCACGATGACGCAAAAATAATAAAAGGAAAGCTCGCCAGCGATCACAAATTGGAAAAAGTTTTTGACAAGTTGCTTAACAATGTTAAATTTTTTTTGTTGAAAGAAAGAGAGAAAAAATGTTCGATATAAACTGATTTGATCTACTTAATATTCAATTATTAAAACTAGTGGGAAAACGACCGTTTGCTTTTGAACGCATTCCTTGCGCTTTCTAGAAATAGCGTTTGACAGTTTTACTCATGTTCTGGAAAATATTACACGTTTCTGGTGGCATTTAACTTTAACACAGCCTCTCGATTAGCAGTCCCAAGCGGACATATTGAAAATTAAATACACCGTTATGTTACAACCCGTTATGTTACATTTTTTCCCGTTCGTCCGGTTATGATACAATTTTTTTGCAAACACTTGTTCAGCATTATCGCTCACGCACTAAGCCGTTCTGGTACAATTTGTACAAAAAACACGTATTGCGCAATATTTGCGAGTTACGTAATCACTATTTTCCGTTATGTTACAATTTGTACAAAAACCACTCATTGCGTAATATTTTCGAGTTACGTAGTCACCATTATCCGCTATGTTACAATTCATACAAAAACACGTATTGCGCAATAGTTTTGCCGTAGGATCCGTCATGTTACAATTTACAATTTTTTGAGTATTCAAGCAAAATCGCCTACGTTAAGTTACACTTTTTTGATTTGGTTTTGTAACATAACGGCGCACCTGGTATATAAATTTCATAAAAAACGTTTTCATCGCACATGGTTTTTTTTGTCAAATAATGTACCGATTTAGATTTAAGGACGGGTCAGTCGATTTGTTTACAAACTGAACGTTCGGGGAAACTTTTTATTTTAATTTTCAAACGTCAAAATTTGTAGAATTTGATGGTCAAATAAAATTGATTATGCGTGATAAAAACGGACTTTACTGGTTTTCGGATTCAGTTTGTATGCAACATAACTGACCCGTCCTTAAGAACCAACCAGTCATGTTTAGTCAGTCATGCGTTTAGTTTGTACACATCATAACCGAACGGTCATTGAATGGTTTGTTATTTTTAAATCGTACCTTTACTCTCATCGTCGAAATTTGCACAAATTGCTTGACAAATTTGAAAAAAATTTTTTTTTATTTTTTTTGGCATTTTTTCTCATCGTGAATTTCGACTTTTTCATTTAATTTTTTTGTGAAAGTGATGATTACACTGAGTAACAAAATGTTTTCGGAAATTACAAAAATCTAACTTCCGACTTTAATGCGAATTCCGACTTGAATAAGAATTCCGACTCTAATGCGACTTTATTGTGAATTACTGCTCTGAATTCAGGTCCCAAATTCGAGAAATCCCTGCGTTGTTATCTTGCCATTATATGCTTAGAAACAATTTGATCAAATTTATTAGAGTAAAATAGTCAGTTTATTTATTAGGAGTCAAATTATTAAGTGTTTACATATAACGTAACTTATTGTCGAACTTTTGGTGGATTACTACACTTCAGACCATTTTGGCAATTTAAACTGTTAAAGTTATTCTATAGTTATCATTTTTTAAACATTTGAACATTTTTGTTGTAATTTATTTTTAGTTTATTTGAAGTTTAAAATTTAAATGGGAAAATACAAAATACGCCGAGAGCTCTCTAAGCCAAATATTTTTTCATTACTAAAAATAACAATCACTAATATTTTTTAAAAAAATTTTTGGCAAATTTTTTTTTTGACGAAAAAATGTTCGATTAGAGTAGAATTGGTGTAATAGCATTTCGCACCAAGAATAAAGTAATAAATTCATACAAGATGCATTAAGGGTGTCAAAGGGTTAGAAATATACCAGATCTTGGCATTGACATATATATTCAATACACAGGATGCGCCGTTAACCGGCCACTTAAATTTCTCAAAATCTGGCCGGTTGACAGGTTTTTGGGCGTTCAACGGCTCAATGCATAGTTGTTATATAATGTTAACTCCGAAAACCATTTGGTACAAAAGTGGCCGGTTAACGAGTATTTGACCGCATCCTATATATGTATTTTATTTTCAACAATCATAAATCCAATGAATCTAAACAATCATGACTTCAAGGGACCATAAACTGAGTCATTTTCATTTCAGTCATTCAGAATTTTTTAGTATTTCATTTTTTATCATAATTTTTGTCGTGGATTAAATAGTACTTGATGACGATCATTTTCTTCGTTTTAACTTTCGAGTGTTCTCAATTTAGTTTATTTTAAAATGTTTTTAAAATTTCAAATATTTAAAAAATCGAACCTTTGCTTTAAACTCCCGGAGCAAAATTCGTGAAAATTGGCACAAATCGCTCGAAAATGTAAAAATATGGTTCCTTTCAGTAGTTAACTCCCAGGGGAACCGAAAACATACCTTCAGCGGGAACGTGGATGACTAAAAAGCACCGGGCTCGAAAATGACATAAATATTGGTCGGAATTTCCTGAAAATTTCCTTTAATCGCGGAAAAAGAGCCTTGTGTGACTAAAAAGAGCTTTGTGTGACTCGGTTACCCCTAGGAGTTAACAACTATGCATTCATAAAGTTTTATAATTAAAGAAGTGGCATGGAACAGTTGTAATTTATGTTTATACATATTTGAAAAAAAAAATACATTAATTTGCAAATTCAAATAACTGCCAATATTTTGGTCTCCGTATTTTGTCATTTTGACAGCTTTATCTAAAATTGATTTTTTTCATCAAATTGCGGAAAACTAGTAAGAAAACGTTGTTGATTATAAGGTCACCCATTTGGATCGCTATAAGGTCAAGTTTGGCGAAATAACAATTATATACATTTTGTAAAACGGATATAAAATTACCCATGTCGGTGCATTGTACTGTACGGGGACGCTCAGACTGTAATGCTTTAAGCTATTTTCCTATGATTTGTTACGTTTTTTGGCGTCATGGTTACAGTCTGAGGGTCCCCATACGGTATAAATGACAAATACTGTTTGTTAACGTTTGATAAAGAAACATATGATAAAAGATAGGAAAATAATTGGTGCTATAGACAGGTATCCGCCGTTAAGTTGCTTTAAAAAACAAACTGCAAAATAAAGGCGCAGGGGATGCTTATAACAATGAATTTACCAAATAATATTTTGATAGAAAAAAAACAACCATGACATTTTCTGTTCTCGTAAATACCGTTCGAAAACAAGTATCGTCACGAAAAAAAATCATTTTTCTATTAGAATGGCTATTATTTTGGCTGAAAAAGCGTCCAAAAAACGAGCAATCGTCCCAAAAAGGAGCGTCCTAAAAAAGACTAAGGACTGTGGCAAATAGTAAAACGGGCGTAAAAACTTTTTACATACACTTGGTGACACGTGTAATGATTTCATTTTAAATTAATTCACAATTTTGAAGCGCGACTTAAAATTCTTTGACAAATTACATTATGCAGTACATTTGGCAGTTAAAGTAACATTTTTACCGGGCGGGTTTCACAGTAAATATAGTATTATAACCAGTATTTGTAAAGTACTGGTTATTTCTGGTTCCTTGAAATGGCAAAAAAGGCTTTCATTTTGTCCCGCACCGAAACATTTGTATGACAAAGGCGTTGGCAGAAAAACACAAACAAAAATTATGTTTAGAAACATTTTGTTAATAGATTTCTAATAAAAGTCTTCCCAATCATATATCGTAGTGATTTTCAAACGCGAAAAAAATAAATAATGTTACCACTTTTTGGTAACGTTGCTTGACAGCGCGTCTGAGGCTTATGTGGCCTGTCATTGGTCCTTTTTTATAGCTCAATGAAGCTCAAAGAATAGAATGCTCTGAATTCTTAAGCTCAGAGACCGAAATAGCTCGAAAAGGATAAATGACAGGCCACATAGGCCTCAGACGCGCTGTCAAGCAACGTTACCAAAAAGGGGTAACATTATTTTTTTTTCGCGTTTGAAAATCACTGCGATATAAAAAAAACACCAGTAGCTTTTTGGAACCTTTTTGACAACTCTTAATTAAATGGAATCATATACAGAAACTTAAAGCATCATTTTTACTTCGAACACATATATTTGAATAAAAGAATACTACGGAAATAACGTTATGAAACTAACATTTTTTTATAATTTGCTTTGAATTTCGATATTTACCTTATAAGTTATGTCGATGCTGAAATTAACGTGTTTTAGGCAACTTGGGATCCTTTTTACCCCTATTTTGATATCAGCACGTCAGTCTCAGCGCCGACATACGGTGAGTTTAGTGGTAATCTTAAAAAAAAACTCCAGCATCATAAGGCGTTTAAAAAAATCTGGACCACGGAAAATTAGCCTTCAATACACAGTGATTTAAGCGTGAATTAACTTAGGCGTAAACTTAGTCGTAAATTTAGGCCTAAATTTACGCGTAAAGTTAGGCCTTTAATATTTATGGCCACATATATTCATTAAAATTATTTTCCATAAAAAGAACGTATTTAAAAACGTAAATTAAAAATGTAAATGAAAACGTAAATGATTTAGGGACATGTTTGAAAATAAATACTAGAAAGTGTTCAACAAATAGAACATGGATGATCTAAAAGCTGGTTTTATCGATTTAACATTCAATGAGGATTCATTTCTTAAAATTTTCGTTCATTTTCAGCTGGAAACAGAAATAATTGAACCATTTTTCATTTGAAAACACAAATTGTATTCTGGAAGACGTACCATCACAAATCGTATAAAAGATAACTGGTTAGGGGTGTAGATTATAAGGCACTACACTGAATTCAATCTTTCAGTTCACGGCGTTTTTGAAGAAGCCAACAAGTGTCGTACCATCGATATACACCGCCTGTCTACGTAACTTAACGCCCCTTAACTTAACAAGAATCACGTAACTTAACAAAAATCACGTAACTTAACAGTTTTTTCGCGGCAACTTTTCCGCCTACGCCCTACCCACGTAACTTAACAAAATTGACGTAACTTAACAAAAATCACGTAACTTAACA